>CM055896.1:18648643-19106143 GCA_029582155.1 Panopea generosa | reverse complement strand
ACTACCACCACTACCATAACTACTACTACTACTACAACCACTACTACTATTACTTCTACTACCACCACTACTACTACTACTACTACTACTACTACTACTACTACTACCACTTCTTCTTCTACTACTACTACATGTACTACTACAACAACCACTTTTACTACAACTTCTACTACTTCCACTACTACTACTACCACTACTACTACTACTACTACTACTACTGCTACTTCCACTACCGCTACCGTTACCACCTCCACCTTTACCACCACCACCACCACCACTACCACTACCGTTACCACCTCCACCTCTACCACCACCACCACCACCACCACCACTACCACTACTACTACTACTACTACTACTACTACTACTTCTACTATTATCTTCACACCGATAATTAACAAAATACACCGATAATTAACGAAAATGACGATATGGCGTATGAGTAGTTATAAATCCTTAACTGGATCCTACGAACATAAAGATATAAGTTCATGTATATAGCAAATGTGTATAAGTCATAGTTGACACCAATACTATTGGGTTGGTTGATTCTGTGATCTTGTGTCTTAAGTTTGCTTTGTAGCTAGACGCGCTCTTCCCCGCCATAGTCTATGTATTGTTGTTCACAAATAACTATATATACACATGTATATGCATCTACATGTGTAAAAATTGATTTGATTCGTGTATGTGAATCCAAATCCATTTCAATGTTGACATATGCCATTTTACTAAACGTTCCCGATCCCGATTATTGTCATTCTGTCCAGGCCAACTGTCAATGACCATTACTTATAAAATATTACACATACTGCAATCATTAAATAATATTTTTTTCTACAAAATCTTTTATCTGTATTATCAAACGCAAAAAAATGATTCTTGCGTCAACAAAGTACACCGATAATTAACGATAATCAACGATATCTACCGATACCTAATGATATATATCGATATCTACCTTATTACAGGCGATTGTAAAGACGAAGACGGTAACGAGTATGTCAATGGAGACAATTTTGAATCGCCTGATGGCTGTAACAGGTGTTTTTGTACGGATGGTGTCATTGGCTGCACCGAGATGGCTTGTCTCCCACCACAGGGTAAGTTTCCTCGTATACCTGACAAAAATACTTCATGACGAGTGTGAGATATTTGGACGAAAATCTCACGTGTTCATCAAATGAGGGCAGCAAGTACGATGTCGCACTTTTTCAGAGGACGGTATAATTTACATATTTGTTTTAAAAAAATCTTAGTGATTTAACCCTTTACTCCATAGATACGCGATTTCCCGCACCAATCACAGAATGGCCTTTGAAAACAGTGCAAGAAGAGTTCAGATTGCTTGTAACGAGCAATCTGAACACTTCCTGCACTGTTTTCCACTCTGTCAGTTAATATAAACATAATTCACCCATTGCTGATACGTGGTGAATTAATGCTTTCAATATTAGAGGTGTCCAAAGGCGTCTATATGAAATAAAGGGTTAAGTCACGTTTGACCAGTTTATTTCAATTATTTCAAGAAGGTCTGAGATCGATGAAGAATAGTCATGTATATAGGTGAATACAAATTTGATGACAGAAGCGTATCTAATAAACTTCTTATAACATAGTTATATACGATTCCATAAAGCACTTAATTCTATGACCACTTATTGATTAACACATATACAGATTCCATTTTCAGGATTTGTTAGTATATAAATATTTATTGTTTTATAGAAATAATATAACAATCGCAAAATTTATATCATTAGACTAAACATGCACGTTGAGCAATATGAGTTCGTTGATTGCACAATTATTTTAAGCGAGAAAAAGTAAAATTTACAGATTTCATTTTCAGGGTTGTTCTAATCAAATTTAAATATCTATTCATTTATAGAGAC
This sequence comes from Panopea generosa, assembly GCA_029582155.1. NCBI lineage: Eukaryota > Metazoa > Mollusca > Bivalvia > Adapedonta > Hiatellidae > Panopea > Panopea generosa. Next base: position 19,104,248 of record CM055896.1, on the reverse strand, counting down.
GATACAACAGATAATACAAACTTTATATTATAAGAATTACTGTACATGTCGGATGTTGCAGAGTAAACAGCGAGAAAAAGTAAAAAGTTCAAAGTTTTGTTTTTACCCTATCCACTCTCGGGAACGATTATTGAACTGCCGTTTTAGGATGTAACTACAAAGGTGAGCTGTAAACAGAAGGTCAGCAGTTCAATGACGACCGCAACACGTGCACTTGTAGTGAAAATGTCGCGGTCGCCTGTACGCAGATGGGATGCCCTGAGGGTCAGTTGGAAATACTAATTATAACATAGGCATTGTAACATTTATACATATATATCAAATACACAATAGCTCAAATAATGTACCAAATTCTCATTTTACAATGACGTACTTATATTTGATAATTATTGCATTACCTTGGTTTAAAATAACGTAACCTGTATGTACTTCTATTCTACATACTGAACTTACCATTTTATGCATCCCATCCGTCACCTGACATTTTATGTATTTTCTTTAAAAGTATCAAAGCAATTTCCTAGAAATTTCCACCTGAATACGAGAGAGTATTTATGATAACAATGACCAAGTCTGTATTAGCAAATGTTTGTATAAAGATCTTAATGACGTTACTCAATATTTTGACAAAAATATTTGAAATACAAAAGTGGCGGGTTAGCTGTTCCGTTCAGTACATTAATGTACCCAAATAAGTTCAGCTTTAAATATGATGTTCAGTTGTCGTTTGCAGTTTGAATGTCAAACGTGTTCGTTAACTTTTGGCTTCCCTCCATCAAATTTGTTAAAAGTTTATCACATACTGTAGTTCTTAAAGTGTACATCGCCGGATACCACTGGGTGTCTTTTCTAATACCCTCCGTCCACCTTGGAGAGTATCGGAATGGATTACCCGTGGGTATACGACGATGAAGTAGTAATGTTACTACAAAACCTGACAACATTGTTACTTTGACGTGGCCACTGTCATCTTACCGCTGAGGTCGATGGCTTGAGCCCAGCTTTTTTATGAGAAAATAAGCCAGTTACTTGCGGACGGACGGTATTTACTAAGAGGTATCCACCAATAAACTTGATACATAACCTGCCACCATGGATGTAGGATCGTTTCAGTTATTGTGTGTGTGTGGGGGGGGGGGGGGGGCGATGGGGGGGGGGGGGGGGGCAACCTGACGAGACAGTATATGAGGATGTTACTTACAGGCTCCAAAGTATATGCTGAAACTGAATATTTAGGTGGTTGTGTGAAGGCCGGTCCCCCTTGCCCCCCCCCCCCCCTCACGGGTCCTACGCCTATGGCCATACTGTCGAAATGTCTATATGATATATAAGTATACATTTTATCATGCTTAATTCGTAGTAGTAGCTTACACCTCTAGTAATTGTTCCTCTCTATATTCCCGGGCTCGTCCAATTGACAGAACAGTATTGCACTACTGACACCTTTACGTGTGCGCGCGTGTTTACGTGCATGTAAAAATCACGTATTTTGTAGTTATGACAGGTAAAGGTTATACTCTGTCGGCAAGGAGTCGAGAGTTAATCCCCGCCCGGCCAAAGCCTCAGTGGCTAAATTATATACAACATTCTGTCTCTTGAGCATTCGTCTATCACCGCTGATTCAAGTGGAAAAGTTATAAGATAGGTGTGCTCAAGTACTGGTTAACCTAACCGAATTTCAGGAAAGAGTGGTTAGGTTAACCGATCGTCTGCTAGCCCTCGACTACATAAAATGATGCTAGATAGTCAACTAAATAATCAAACAAATACATTCAAATGTCAAATCTGTCAGTTTGTTTTTCTACGACCTTTCAGCGTGCGAACATAATGGAATGACGTACGATGTTGGCGACAATTTCGCGGACGAGTGTAACAGGTGCCGCTGCACGTCAACTGGTGTGTCCAATAAAGCCTGTCTGCCGAAGTAGCACCAGGTAAAGTAGATTGATGGTAATTATAAATAAATACAGTCAAACCTGTGCAAATGGTCACCTCTATTAATTAATCACTTGGTCTTAAGCAGTCACATTTGTTATTTCACATGTACATGTACATGTTTTCAGAGCAAATTAACCCATATTAAGTAACAACCTGTCTTAAAAGTCACTTTCGCTCATTTCTTGACTGACTACTTAGGACGGGTTTGACTGTATATAATCATATATTCTTAACTGCGTCCACTTTATGAAAGCTATATTATGTTTCATTAAATGATTGACTCGTCGTTTATTTATAATAAAGATATATTTTAGTTTTGTTAATTAGTACATATAAGCCGACGGCTGAAAGTTGAGCTTTTGTGATCGCTCTGTGTCCGTCGTTCGTCCGTCCGTTTATCTGTCGCTCGTCGTCAACGTTTGCCTCTATCGATTATACGTATTTTTGAAACCGCTTGACAGATATTTATCAACTTTTAGGTGAAGATTCTTATGTGAAGCTCTTGCAAGTTTTTTGAAATCATGATTGATTTAAAATTCAAAATGGCTTTTTTTCTGTAAACACAAGGCCTGTGGCTTATATATTTTGCATGTACACATGTAGTATCACCTAATGATGTTCTTTTCAGGGGTTGTTCAAGCCATGGTGGTCCTAGGGTAAAAATACTATAAACGATCGATATGAGAAGGATTTTATTAGTCTGTTTGAAAAAGGGGCTTTGATCCAGTGAGTTCCAGTGAGAGGACATTGACTTGTATACTTATGGAAAATCTAAAGAAAAACAAATCATTTGCATTCTCTCATGTATAAGTGCATATGCTTAGTTTATTCAAAATTTGAAAAGAATGACAGGTGGTATCAGGCGAGTGACCAAGGCCCATTTGTGCTTGCTGTTTTATAAATGTTAAGCACTATTTGTTTATATTAGTTTTACTGTTTGTATAAAGCACTATTTTATAAAATCGTTTCAGTCAATACATTACTTTGTTCTTTCTTTCAGAAAACGACACAAACAAAACACACCTGCTGGGTACGGAGGAGTATACGGCGTACTTGCTATTTGTTATAACAATCTGAAATAAATTGAAATTATCTTCTCTAGTTTTGTTTTGTTGTTTGTAGATCGTATACTTATTGTTTGGGACTTTGGTTTGTTGTTGTTGTTAGTTTATTTATTCTAATTTATTTCTGCTTAATTGCGATGAAAGCTCAAAGCTTATATGAGTCGCTCTTGAGTCCGCTTCCTGGGTAGAACCAGTACTGAGTGTTGTTTTATGAGAGGCATCAGGTCAAGCTCAGGATCAAACCCGTAACCTCTGGCGTGAGCGGCCAACACTCTATCCATTACACTACCGCTCCGCATGTTGTTGTTGTTGTTGTTGTCTTATACATTCATTTTCATTAACATGTATATATCGTTTGTCTTCATTCAAAATGACGAACTTACAAAACATAAACATTTCAGAACGAACACAATTATAATTTTCTCAAATAGTTTGATAACTACAGACCTGAAAACTTGTAGTTAGAATAAATCAAAGGTAATCAAACGTTACATTGTATTATTTTCTACGCCTGAGTAATAGTGTATAAACTATTGCTTGGCTTTTCGATGCGTTTTTATAAAAAAAAACGTCCTTAATTTTGATATTAGTGCTGCATTTTAGCCTGAAAGGTTGTATATTCGGCATTTAAAGGGAGTATTAAAAAGATTATTAAAACGGATAAATAGCATCTTATCATTAATAAATAGAATTCGAATGGTTTTGGTATATATCAAATCCTCCAAATCGATGGTTCAATAGGAAATCCTCATTCTAAATATAGACTGTACTTAAAGACTTTTGGCAATACGGGATCAATAGGTATGTATTGGCATGATATATTGGGGAAAACGTTAAAAGCCAATTTTAAAAGTTTGAAAATTCCTGCTATACCCCCTGTTATATTGTAGGCTCTTCATTTTTACATTTTGCACATGTTAAGTCACATGGTCAACAGGACCTGATCTGATTGGATATCAACTTTATCGTTTTGCACGTAGATGCAGTATGAACTTCTGCACATTATAATGTAAAATACCGGACATTCCCAAAATGGTTATTAGACTAAATAGACTGAGACTACACGTACACGACTATAATAGACTTTGACTAGACTAAACTAGATTAAATAGACTTAGACTAGAATAAAGTAAATATAATAAGACTCGTCTCGACTCGACTCGACTCGACTCGACTCGACTATAGACTTGACTACACTAGACTAAATAGACTTAGACTGGACTAATAGAGTTAGACTAGACTACACTAGATTTAATAGACTTAGACTAGACTAGATTGGACTTAGTAGACTTAAACTAGACTAGACAACACTAGACTACAATATACTTAGACTAGACTAGACAACACTAGACTACAATAGACTAAGACAAGATTGCACCAGACAATAATAGACTTAGACTAGACTATACTACACTATACTATAATATACTTAGAAAGACTAAACTAAAGTAAAGAGACTTAGACTCTACTCAACTAGATTTAAACTAGACTAGACTATACGGGACTAGATGTAGACTAGACTAGACTATACGGGACTAGATTATAATAGACTAGACTATACGGGACTAGACTAGACTCTACTCAGCTAGATTTAGACTAGACTATACGGGACTAGACTAGAATCTACTCAACTAGATTTAGACTAGACTATACGGGACTAGACTATACGATACTAGACTTAGACTATATTTAGACTAGACTTTACTAGACTAGACTAGAATTGCTATACTGGAATAGAATATAACAAAATAGATTAGAATAGTATAGAACAGAATTTCCACTAATGTTGTGTAGTTTAAACAGTAACACTGTGTGTTTATTTTGTTTGTGTGCAGCTGTGTACATTTGTGTTTATATTGTTTATGTGCAGCTGTGCGGTGTACATTTGTGTAGCTGTACGGTGTACATTTGTGTTTATTTTGTTTGTGTGCAGCTGTACGGTGTACATTTTTGTTTATATAGTTTATGTGCAGCTGTGCGGTGTACATTTGTGTAGCTGTACGGTGTACATTTGTGTTTATTTTGTTTGTGTGCAGCTGTGCGGTGTACGTTTGTTTATGTGCAGCTGTGCGGTGTACATTTTTGTTTATTTGGTTTGTGTGCAGCTGTACGGTGTACGTTTGATTGTGTGCAGCTGTGCGATGTACATTTTTGTTTATTTTATTTGTGTGCAGCTGTACGGTGTACGTTTGTTTGTGTGAAGCTGTGTGGTGTTTATTTTTGTATATTTTGTTTGTGTGCAGCTGTGCGGTGTACGTTTGTTTATGTGCAGCTGTGCGGTGTACATTTTTGTTTATTTGGTTTGTGTGCAGCTGTACGGTGTACGTTTGATTGTGTGCAGCTGTGCGATGTACATTTTTGTTTATTTTGTTTGTGTACAGCTGTACGGTGTACGTTTGTTTGTGTGAAGCTGTGCGTTGTACATTTTTGTTTATTTTGTTTGTGTGCAGTTGCACGGTGTAAGTTTGTTTGTGTGCAGCTGTACGGTGTACGTTTGTTTGTGTGCAGCTGTACGGTGTACATTTGTGTTTTCGCAACACTGAATGAGTTTTATGATTCCAAGAAATACTAACAACACTGGGAAGATAAAACTACAACGGTCTTTAATCTGTCAACGGACATTCACTTGTCGTTTTTACACTGACTGGTTAGATGCCTTTTGAAGACATATTCTTTAGTACCAACCCGACAAGATAACTTATAACAGAGACAAAATTTAACTTCGTATATACATATGATGCTTCTAAATCGCATGCAGTCGTCAAAAGAACGTGACAACTTGCCTCTGCCAATGGATTACAGTTGATATTTATAGCCATTTTAATAAAATCATATTATGTCCCTTTTGCTTCAATTAAACAAATGGGTATAATGGTGAAACAATAAATGCAAAAAATATAACAAAATACAAAATATTTATTCATTGATATACTGACATAATATAATCACGATTAATCACTTTATAGACAAGTTATGCAAATATTCGTAACACGATAAACGTTTTTGTTAAAGAATATATATTTGACGACCGTTACTTTAAATCTTGGCGGTTTGCCTGTTAGGTGAATAGCCCTTGTTTATGAAAAAAAAATAAAAAAAAAATGAAAAAAAATAGCCCTTGTTTTGAAATCCTCATCCGTGAAGTCAACCCATCCAAGGTTGGATTCTCATAATTGCTTTATCACCGGTCGTGGAGGATTAAACGCATTTTCTATTTTCTTACATATTTCTTATCTGCTGCTGTTCTGACTTTTATTTTCTTCATCTTTCTGTCCTAGCTTACAGTTTCTTTTTAAACTACTTTCCTATCATCTATTACCAAATAGTTATATGCTTTTTTCCATACTTACTCACTTACTTCTTGTTATCTTCATATTTCACTCTTATTAATTTTATTTCTTTCCATACTAAATTATTTCTTGTTATCTTTGTTTCTTTTCGATACTTACTTCAATCTTTTTTTTTTCTTTCCATACTTACTTCGATCAAGAATCTATTTGTCTCCACTGTTACTTCACCCTTTGTTATCCTTTCCTCTATTTTATCTCTGCGTATTGTTAGATTTATTTGGATGACGTGGTGGAGCAATGAGCAATTGGGTTTAGCGAAGGCGCAATTGCAATTGGTGCTGCCATTGTAACTTCTCGTAATTATGCTGTAATGGTAGCGCAACTTGTGTGAGATGACGTTGACAGAAAATGAAGTGATAAAGCATCGTGATGGAATGGCTCAGCTTGAAGGTGCAATAGTGATTCCCGAAGTTGTAGAGAGCGGAAGTGTGGGTTGCTTTGAGCAAATGTGAAATGACGATGCATGAAGCCTCAATAATGAAGCACGATTGTGCAGTCATTATAACTGCGTGCAGTGTTCGCTTTGTTATCGAAACATTGCTATGTTATTGTATTTGATGATAGCAGACATTGTAGGTATTGATAAAAACACTATAAATCATCAGGCTGGTGAAAATGGAGATTGTTTGTTATAATTGAACGTTTGTTACAAAATAAAACAAAACAGTCTTAAAGGACATTTACCATAGCTAATGGTAACATGTTTATCCTTCAGTTAAATGAAAATATCAATCTGTTATATAGAGACTCATAAGCTATAAATTTTTCCATAGGACTTGAATACTGCTGTTTTAGTGTCTTAGTTTGTGTTCATTATTTTGTAACAGAAAAATTATCTTTGACAACAAATGAAAGAAGAAATGACCATTTGAAGTGTGATTAGTGCGACCTTAACATGATCAAGCTGTCGATTGTTCGATGTAGTATGTGGAAAATCCCTAAATGCATAGGAAAGTAAATCGGACAGACGGACTAGCGCACTTACATCGAACCGCCATTGTGACGACTAGGTCAAGAAAGCTGACCGCCTGGCAAATATCAGATTAAATAGAAAAGAAAAACAAGAGGTTCAAGATCGCTCTAAATCGCTCACCTGAACTGTAAAAAGTCGACAAGTTGACACCAGGGTCCGGTTTCACTAAACATCTCAAGCTGAGATTTTCCTCAACTCAAAACTTTAAAAATTTCCGAAAGTGACTACATTACATATAAAAAGAACACACAATAAATTTATGGTTGAAGTCATAACAAGTTTGTACTCAGTGGTAAAGGACTAAATATCCTTAATCACCTCCAACATTGGAGAGTTACATTATTTGATTACCGGATTGTGAATAACAAGGTTAACTTCTATCTCAGGTTGTTTCAATGCAGGGAATTATGATCCCTTGTTCAATGTAACAAGACTTTAGTTGAAACTACGATACCAAATTCAATATTAAATTGTACGAAATTGTACTGACAATTACGATTTGCACGATTTTGATGGAAATGGTGTATGTCTAATTTAGTTTAAACATATTTTATTATTTATGTTGCAGAAAATGAACACCACATGATAATACATATTTATATATAACATACGCAAATGGATTGAACTACTAGTTATAACAACATTAGTTACAGTATAATGATGCATGTATGGCATACTAGTACTTAGTTTTGTGGTAACGGACGGCAGAAAATGACCGCTGTTAAATTAACTACCTTTCAGCCAAAACACCCGCCTCGGTGACCGGCTGTAACACCAGGATGACAGCACGCGAGCCGTCACCTGTCATTCCATGTGTATATAACCCCAAACTTCGCTCCTCAAGTTACAATCTGATATACAGCAGTATCAGGGATCACATTGTGTCACGGATAGTAAGGTATGTTGTAGAATTTTACTATTATAATTCAAGTGTTATGTATTACCATTACGCTTTTGTTGTGTTTTTTTTTGTCTTTTCTGTCGTATTTTTGGAATGCAACTATGAAATATTAATTTCCTGTTTTAATATCAAGATGGTGTTCTATTGTATCAATCAACACGATTGTTTCGTTTTGTTGTATTTTCCCCACTAAAGTGTAATTTATGTTCTTCTTTTCTTTAAAAGGGATACATGACAATTTGGGTATTTTTTATTAAGCGTTATCTTTAAAAAAATATATCTACAACCTGTAAATTATGAATTCAAAATAACGTAATAATATATCCATACAACGATGTGGCAGTTTGTTATGTATATGTAAGCATTGATTTGATGCGTAGACTTGAATGAACTTAGTCAAAATGTGCCTCTCTAATTCATTGACTTATATATAAGTGATAAATATTAAGTTTTTTTTAAGTATTCATACTCAACAAATGCAATGCACATAATAGGAAAGATCATTGAAATCTGACTGACTTATCATTGGTTTATACGATGTATATCGTTTTGACATGATTTAAACATTAACAACACGGTGTTCAGTTGATGCCAGCGAAACAGAAAAAAAAAATATGATTAACCAACCCAACAATCATTTCTAAAACATGTCACTTGATTATAAACGCTCTGAAAAATCGTATAATTTGATATTTTACAAATGTTGGTTAATATTGGCCAAATACTACTTAAATATAGTATTTCATAATATATATAATATTGCATAATAACCGGTATAATGATTTTATTCTCAATTTTACTACTGACTGTATTCTCACTTTGAAACACCATTATTCCTTTTTTATAACTTATAAATGAATTTACATATTGTATTATTAAAGCCTTCGGAAAAAGTGACAGGTACATGTAGGCCTGTTTAGGCTGGGTGTAACTTTTTTTACAACTATCATGTTTGTATTATATTGTATTCATGTCACGTAAATGAATGAATAAATAAATAAATAAATAAATAAATAAATAAATAAATAAATAAATAAATAAATAATAAATAAATAAATAAATAAATAAATAAATAAATAAATAAATAAATAAATAAATAAATAAATAAATAAATAAATAAATAGATAAATAAATAAATAAATAAATAGATAAATAAATAGATAAATAAATAGATAAATAAATAGATAAATAAATAAATAAATAAATAAATAAATAAATAAATAAATAGATAAATTAATTGATAAATAAATAAATAAATAAATAAATAAATAAATAAATAAATAAATAAATAAATAAATAAATAAATAAATAAATAAATAAATAAACAATAAATTACGTAGATTTTAAGTTTGAAAATAGATTAAACTTGATCTCATAAAAAACAAAAGTGGCCTCAAAATAGAATTCTGCTTTAAAAGCCTGTGCTTGTGGCGTGAGGAATGTTGTTTTTAACAACCATCTCTCGTGGACAGTCTAAACTAAACTGAGTTTTATATTTGTATCCTTTTCTTCAAAACATTCTTCAATTAGATATCATTAAGGGTTACACTGCCATATTGATATAGAATTTTACTCGTGTTAATTAACTCATTATCTACTACAGATGTACAACCATATGGTACAATGTTAGCATCATATCAGTACTGTCTGAAAAGTTATATTAAAATAAATATTTTATACTGCTAGTTTTATAAAAAAAGGTGGATCATTATATGATAATTTCTGTTAATTATATGGTCATTTCTATTAATTATATATGAATATTTCTGTTAATTATATGATAATTTCTATTAATTATATACGATCATTTCTGCTAATTATATGATCATATTTGTTAATTATATGATCATTTCTGCTAATTATATGATCGTTTCTTCATAATTAGTTAATGCATCTATATCAAAAGATGTCAAAATCGAGTTAATTTGTGAATATAGTAAAATCCATATCAACAGCGCCATGTGTCCGTTCTAAGTGCAGGTTTCTCTTAAATCATTGTCTGTTATATAGATTTTATTCTTTATTAAAGTCCCATTATGGTTATAACCTAAAACATACATGAACATAATCATCATATAAACAGAACCATTCTAATCTATTTAAAATTACAAGAGACTAATGCGTGTATCTCTTTATTGCAGAACGATTTGTGAGACTAGAAATATGAATACGCTGACGTTGACGACTTTCGTGGTGACAGTGGTTGTGTTAATGGCATTTGTAAACAACGCGGAAGCAAAAAAGAGGAAAGGTAAGCGTTATTCCTTTTCAGACTAGAAATCTTTCAACCGTTTTACGTATTACGTTGATATACATACGCGCTCTCTTTAAAATAAATAAGGGGCGAAAATAACACCCCCCCCCCCTCTCCATTAAAACTCTTGTTACCCGTCTGTAGTAAGAGGTTACTTTACTTGCTTCCTATCTGTTAAATCTATTACAGAAGGTTAAAATCGGTGCAGATGAGATTGCTATTGGGGCTACATCCTTTACTCAGAATACTCAGTCCTTTCTTTAACATATTTGAGAATATTTTGAGAGGTATATATTACATCCTCACACAGTTACACGATTATTTTTTTTATTTTAAGGATGCAAACACAAGGGTGTTAATTACAAGCCAGGTGAGCAGTTTAATGACGAGTGTAACACGTGCACATGCAGTAGGAATGGGGTAGTCGGTTGTACGTTAATGGCATGCCCAAAAGGTGAGTCTATTTATGGGATATGTAAGCCAACCGTTGATTTTCGTTCTTATTTCCTTTTTTCAATGGTGGTGCTATGCATAAGCTTTAAACAAACACTCTTCATATGTATGTTTAATTATCTAATGGGGTGTGAGTCCGCCATTAATTTTCCTTCTTATTTCTATAGTGAATAAAACATACTTAACGATTTGTCTTTTATAGAAAAAAAATCAATAAGCGAAATTTACATGTTATTGTTTTTTGACACTGCAGCCACAAAATATCATTAGAAAAATAGGGGTCATGTTTCACTCATTGCAAGATATTGTTTTCTGTTCAACGTGTACAATTTTGGTAAGTGAGAAAATACTTCAGAAATAATCCAAATTCCAAACATCATCCCAACTTCTTTATTCAGAATTCAAACAGAACAGTGCCTTCGAAATTATCCAGACACACCAACAATGTCATTGACATCACAAAATGAGCAATAAAATAAGGCAAATGTATTTTAAGATAAGAAGAGACAAGAATTATTTATGACCGCAATTACACGTCTATCCAACGGAAGCATTTTTGTTTCCAATGGGTGTTTTAAGCCCGAATATGATACATGCGTAGTAGTTTCTTGTGAGTTGCGCGTCTGACTATTAATCCATGGGTCGTGGGTTCGAATCCCCGCCCGATCACATTCTGCGTTGCCGCTGATGGATATACGATATTGCATCTCATTACCATTCGTCTCTCACCGCTGATTCAAGTGGGAAAGTAATCAGTTACTTGCGGAGATAGGGTGTGATTGAGTACTGGTTAGCCTCCCAGGATCTTAGGAAACAGTGGTTAGCTTACTTGATCGCCTGTTAAAGTCTTCGATGGCATAACAATGACGCTAGATATTCAACCAACCAACCAACCAACCAACCAACCAACCAACCAACCAACCAACCAACCAACCAACCAACCAACCAACCAACCAACCAACCAACCAACCAACCAACCAACCAACAAATCAACCAACAAACAAACCAACCAGCCAACCAACATATCAATCAATCAATCAATCAATCAATCAATCAATCAATCAATCAATCAATCAATCAATCATTCTAAGTGGGTTTAGTCATTTTGTTTGGATGATAATGTTAGTTTCTTTCTTATACCAATTTTAACCCTGAAAATTATATGATACGATTTACAACATTAACATTTTACCGTGCATGCATTAGATACACACTGAAACTTTTGTTACAGATCTTCTCTTTTATTTATTGTTTTTGTGGCATTTAAACAAAGTTTTCCTATTTTAATGTTTACAACAACAGAAATACAATTACAACAATACGACAAAAAAACAACAACAACAACAATAATACAACAATACGCCAACAACAACAACAACAACAACAACAACAACAACAACAACAAACATCAACAAAATAACGGTATATACTGTTTATATAATGTACATGTGCATTTGAACCGCCGCGGTATTCATTGGTAGAGCGTTCGCTTCGTATGCGGAAGACCGTGGGTTCAATCCCCGGCCGTGTCATACCAAAGACTTAAAAATGGTACTTGACGTTTCCTCTCTTGGCGATCAGCATTCAGATGATAGTTCTAAATCTGGTCGGCTCGGTGTCCTTATAATGTGACTGGGTGAGATACCATACCATATGTCTACGGCATGATACTCCAGTGTGGCAGCGTTCAGAATACTGTATCAAGTAGACTGAAACATTGTTCAAGCGACGCATTATACTGCAATATTTACATAAGAAATGGTGGCTAAATTGTTGCACATATAGATTAATAATAATTACTGAATATTATTCCAGAATAGGACAAACTACCCTTGAATAACTCCCTATTGGCCTCTTGAGTTATACTTTTTAAGAATGTATTTCTTCGTGTATTTCATGGATATTGTTTTCATTTCAGGATGCTACCACAAGGGTAGTTATTATAAACCGAGTGAGCAGTTCAAGGACGAATGTAACACGTGCACATGCCAAAAGAATGGCGACACAATTTGCACATTGATGGCATGCCCAAAAGGTGAGTACATCCTTTGTTCGTAGGATGTACGTGTTTATTTATAGAACAATCAACGAGAACATTATCGGTTTATCGCACATTAACGTCACCTAGCAACTTGTGTCTGCCGAAACTGTACTTCCGCCGGAAGTCGTATTTACTGAATATATTAAAGTGGATAGAATTTGACACATTTATTTAATTAAATTAACGGGTATCCGATATAAATTGGTTAGTTTATTTGAAACGCGGTGTAAATCCATTAAACCTCTCTAAATAAATGGGCGGTGTCATTCAGAATACTTCCATTTCTCTTCGTCATGCTATATTCAAACAAGCAGAACGACGGCCCTGGTCGAAATAATTAGACCGCTCTGCAAATTTGCAAAGAAGTTTATTCATTTAATGTATTAGAGAGTTACCAGTTTTCGATTACTTATGATTCGCCGTTAAATATGTCAATACAAAACGGATGTATACACTAAATGCTTGTATATAACGTTTAAATAACTATAATAATAATAATATTTTTTACCATATAGGTAACAAATACATACCCATTGCCTTCACCATTCACGTAAGATCACTATAACCCAAATATACTTCAAACAAATAGGTGTCACTAGATTTCGATCACATGACTGGATGGCGTCATGTGTAAAACTAAAATGACATGAAGCAAAATACAAATAATGAATGTAGACAAAACTAGACTTACCTTTCACATGAGTGAACAATTCTCAATGGATTTATTCCATATCGATATCAATTCACTGAACAGCATGATGTTGTTTTTCTTTTTTTTCTAAAAATTACACTGATTTAAAACTCTGATTTAAAAAAAAATGATTATTTTTTTATTATAAACTTTATTAATGCATCTTTATAGATACTTTTCTTATCCACTTATTATAACATACCTTTTCAACTATTAACTTATTTTCATGATTTAACATGTGGTCCTGTGACAATTTTAAACTCATGTTTTTAACAAATTTCTATAAGAAGGGTACTTGTCCGAAACCGTTACAATTCTGACATGTCCAACCGATAATGTGTAAAACTTTTGACCTTAACTTGTTTAGCAAACGTAGTTGGAATTGATATTCATAAACAAACCTAATTTTTGTCAAGTTTTTATGTCAACTGAAAAATTGACATATTGAGAAACTCATTTTTTCTGTATCATAAATTGACTTTCTTACTTGTATAGGACGCATTATGTTTTATATTTTCATTGCATTCAACGGCCACGTAAATATTGTCAATTGTGCAAGATATTCATAATTCTCAGAAGTGATCGTATTCAGGTTGTGACGTAAAACAGGTAACGGCACCATGCTCAAAATATTCAAATAGGAATGAACTATTTGTGTGCCTAGATAGTTTTATCGTTCCACGGATATTGGTTATCTAAAATGCTTCGTGTGCGTTTTGAACTCACGTGTAACTATAAATATTTTACGTACAATTTTAACACGTTTCTATTGTTATTTAGTATGCAGACATAATGGAAAGACGTATGCAGTTGGCGACTCTTTCAAGGACGATTGTAACACTTGCGTCTGCGGATCAAATGGCGTCGCCGGTTGCACTAAGATTGGATGCCCACCCAAATAGTTTTTTGTCGCATTCAGGTAAATATTCATATCATTTGCATTGATCGTAAAATGTGCTACATTCAGCTATAAAATAAAAAACAAAACATTCAGTAAAGTAGTCAATCAAAATGCAGTTCCCAAAATAAAATCATGTTAATCTGTAATAACGGTCAACCATGGAATACTTTCTGTTACTAAACACCATACAACAACAACAACAACAATACTAATTAAAGTACAGGTGACCGCTAACGACCAATGAAAATGGCTTCAGGCATAAAACACCCACCAGCAACAGGAAGTGCCTCCGTGGTCATATATAATAGTGTTTCAATGTTCATTTTGTGATTTAAATGGCATTTTTTTATTTATTTGAACATTTTTTAATGCATGCTCGATATATTCATTTAAAACAACAATTTAAGACTTTAAAGTTGGTAGGGTAGGGTGGTTGGTTTACTTTCGCATTGTCAACAGTGAACACACTGAACTGAAATAAAATAATTGGATGAAACATTGCCGTCAAGCTTCCTACGGATGTTTTGGCACTGTAGATGTCGATAAACAATAAAATGCAAGTTTCCCTTATTTAAATTGAGCGAACTCGCTCAATTATGACGCGAGGCAGCAGTGTAGTTGATAAGGTGTTTGCCGTTTACGTCAGAGGTTGCTGATTCATCTTGGACCTGTCCACATAACATCTAAAAAACTACATCCGGTACTCATTCTACCCTTGAAACGGACACGTGATCGAGTTACAAAACGTCCATGTCAGTGTATTTCACAGCAGAATTTAGATTAATTAATACAACTGAAACTCGGGTTATTGTTTATACAAGGACGTATATAGAGAAGGAAAAGCAACTGAACAATATGTTATGAACGCTCACGTGTTCACGCAAAAATTCGTGAAATCTCGTTTTTAAATATCCTAACTTTTATTCATCACAAAAATACAAATCAAAATTCTTTCTCTGGATAGCGGAATTTTCTCCAAACTGCAATATTTTAAGTTCAAGATCATTTTGTGCGTTTTAAGCATTATAAAACATCTAAGGTTACATGCAGCATACATTTCATGTAAAAGAAATCAGTTGTCCGTGAAATCTAAATGATTAATTTGCCAAATTATTGATTCTTCGCATGCTATTTTATCAACATTGAGTAAAGAGATGCAAGTTTTCAATCCATCTATATACGTCGTTGGTTAATACACATCTGCAAATCAATAATAAACTTATATTTATCAATAGCTTGAATGTCAATACATTTCGTGTTCAGATAACTACGAAAAAAGAGAAAACAAGAAAACAACAAGAAAACAACAACAACAACAACAACAACATCGATAACGGCGATGACAACGACAATGGCTACACCGGACGACGATGATCGTCTCACACCACTATTACATTTTCCATAGGGCTCCAGTGTAACATTTATGTCCAAAACACAGTGAAAAATAAAAATCTGCAGCATGTGTCTGGGCTCAAATTCTTCACTGGTTCAATATTTGCAATTATAAAGGGGTAATAATATGTCACCTATTCGCCCACGATGCGGTTCGAACAATTGTGAAATGTCACAGAAGACCCAGAAATCTGATATCAGCATTAACATTTCAGTGGTCATTTCTAAATTACTCACCGTTTAACACATGATAAAAAATAAATCAAATTGAAAAAGAAAAAAGAAAAAGAGAACAAAAGTTTTATTTCTACCACGTTCATCTGAAGGTCCGGAGTACTCAAGGCAGATAATAGTGGTGTGAGTCCAGATGGCGACGACGACGACAACGACGACGACGACGACAACAACAACAACAACAACAACAACAACAACAACAACAACAACAACAACAACAACAACAACAACAACAACAACAACAACAACAACAACAACAACAACAACAACAACAACATTGAACTTTTTACATAAACATATATACTCATTGAACATATTTGTTCTAATATATCAAAATAAATTTGGAATTATGTTCTTTTGTTTTCATCTTGTATTTTGTACAATTTTGTATAGGTATTCACTCTTGTAAGGTAGCTATTGATATTTTAACGTCTCATACCACTATAACATTTCTCATAGGGCTCCTTTGTAACATTTATATCCAAAACACTGTGAAAAAACATAACCTGCAGCATGTATCTAGACTTCAAAGGTTAAAGATATGCAGTTATAAAGGGAAAAAGCATACATTGAATAAGTTTTTTAAAAAATTCAATGCTTTTTTTTTTAGACCTATCAAATTCCAGAGTAACAATATGTCAACTATTCGCCCGCGATGTGGTTCAAACCAACAATTTTAAAATGACACAAAATTGTCCAGAAAGCTGGTATCAGCATCAAATTTTCAGTGGTGATTTCTAAAATACTGAACATGCAATTCATGCTAGGAAAAGATAAATCACTGCAATACAAAACCCTGAAAAAAGAAGAAAAAGAGAAATAAAGTTTTATTTCTACCTTCTTCATATGTAAGTCCGGAGTACTCAAGGGAGATAATAGTGGTGTGAGTCCTTAAGGTGTCCTTAAAAAACGATCCCTTGGAAACAAAGGACGCGCCAAACAGTTGAATTTGATCTTTGTTCTATATAAAATATGGTCTATGGTTTCCACGGTAAAACAATTCGCACGGTAAAAAATATTCAACGTAGTATTTTTCTTTATAGCAGGAATGTATCCCAACATAAAAATGCACAATAACTGATACGGTTACCGGCTTATTTTTTTTCAGACAGTGCAGTGACGCCCTAAGACTTTTCTTTAAAAAAAATATGTCCTCCTATGCTCATAAATACATGCATCTGTTAAAATCCGACAAATTTCACTTTTTTAAGACCAGTGATGTCTTTTTGTAGTATATGCTATGCCAACTTTTGCTCTGCTCATCTGCAGCAAGAATTATCACAACCACTATGAACCATTTTGAAAATATCGAAAAACCACGAATCATGTTACCGGGACAAAAAAGGGGGGCAACTGTGTAGTGAGACCTTTTAAAAGTGTTTTTCTATATTCGAGTAACGCAGAATGAGGCAAGCAGATGTAATAACGGTACTGAGTCAAAGAACTTGACAAAACCGCATATGGAAGTATATTAATGTCTGATAAAGCCATCCCTTGGAAAACATACTTATTTTGAATACAGCCAAGATGAGAAAACAGCAGAATCTGTTTGTCCGTCCGAGCGTCAACAGTTTGTTTTCTTGTTCAACCGACTAAACCTGGTCACAGTGTACATGTTGGCTATACGTTAGGAGGTGCCATTTCAGAATTGTAATCTTTTACTGACGTCGTTTTTTTTTTTTTATGTTCAAACTTCAAAAATCTCAGAAAACCTCTGAACCATTTCCATTGAAACTTTGCTTGATTGTTACCCCCATCGACTCTCTTCTAAAATTGTTGTTTATTCTTGGCGTTTTTTTGTGCCCGAACGTCAAACAATATGGCTTTCGGAACTCGAACAATCTCAACATGCGTTTATATATCTCTAGGATATTAAAATTATATATGCATTGAAACCATTGACCTGAAAAAATATTTTTGATAAAAAAAAATGATACTTAAACATACATATATCTAAACAATAAGAAAAGCGTATTTAAATTTCACATTAACGTAAGATTTCAATAATCCGTTATGAAGTCAATCTAAGTTATTCGTCATAAAAATCATGAAAACCATGAATTCGTCATGAAACCTAGCTCGTTTCTTCTTTTGGTGGTCTCTATGCTTCCAATAAATTCTGTACAACTCTTTGTTTCATGTTTTAAAATCACAACAGCTGAGGTACGCATTTTTGTCCGCTCATGTTTTAACAATCACAACAACTGAGGTACGCATCTTTGCCCGCTCATGTTTTAACAATCACAACAACTGAGGTACGCATCTTTGCCCGCTCTTGTTTTAACAATCACAACAACTGAGGTACGCATCTTTGTCCGCTCATGTTTTAACAATCACAACAACTGAGGTACGCATCTTTGTCCGCTCATGTTTTAACAATCACAACAACTGAGGTACGCATCTTTGTCCGCTCATGTTTTAACAATCACAACAACTGAGGTACGCATCTTTGACCGCTCATGTTTTAACAATCACAACAACTGAGGTACGCATCTTTGCCCGCTCTTGTTTTAACAATCACAACAACTGAGGTACGCATCTTTGTCCGCTCATGTTTTAACAATCACAACAACTGAGGTACGCATCTTTGTCCGCTCATGTTTTAACAATCACAACAACTGAGGTACGCATCTTTGTCCGCTCATGTTTTAACAATCACAACAACTGAGGTACGCATCTTTGTCCGCTCATGTTTTAACAATCACAACAACTGAGGTACGCATCTTTGTCCGCTCATGTTTTAACAATCACAACAACTGAGGTACGCATCTTTGTCCGCTCATGTTTTAACAATCACAACAACTGAGGTACGCATCTTTGACTGCTCATGTTTTAAAAATCACAACAACTGAGGTACGCATCTTTGTCCGCTCATGTTTTAAAAATCACAACAACTGAGGTACGCATCTTTGTCCGCTCATGTTTTAAAAATCACAACAACTGAGGTACGCACCTTGAACGGTTTTGGAGTTTCCTGAAACGTCGAATTTTGTTTGTAATTTTGGCTTTTTGTTTCCCTGGTCACAGAAAAATATTGACAATAAAACACATCCGTAGCAAATACACTACTAGACCACTAGGTAAGCATGTAAACAAAGTTACCTTTAACCGTATAAATAAAATATTGAAACAGAAAACTTCTCCGAAGCAAAAGGCACTACGAGATCACTCAAATGGCATGTGTAAAAAGTTACCTTTAACCGTATAAATAAAATATTGAAACAGAAAACTTCTCCGAAGCAAAAGGCACTACGAGATCACTAAAATGGCATGTGTACAAAGTTACCTTTAACCGTATAAATAAAATATTGAAAAGAAAACTTCCCCGAAGCAAAAGGCACTACGAGATCACTAAAATGGCAAGTGTACAAAGTTACCTTTAACCGTATAAATAAAATATTAAAACAGAAAACTTCCCCGAAGCAAAAGGCACTACGAGATCACTAAAATGGCATGTGTACAAAGTTACCTTTAACCGTATAAATAAAATATTGAAACAGAAAACTTCTCCGAAGCAAAAGGCACTACGAGATCACTAAAATGGCAAGTGTACAAAGTTTCGTGAAGTTACATTGAACAGTTTTATAGTTGTGCTCCGGAAACGCTTTCTGGCGCACGGACGGTGCAAAACTGCATTGCGGGTTATAATAATAAGAATGTTGGCAGGATTTCGCATTTGTTAAACATATTGGATTTAATAAGAGGCTACTTAGACATTTGATTCACGGGTATCGTACTTTGTGCTTACGGTTGCAGAATTATGTGTACGCTATACACGGGTGCCAAAACGCGCGTATATTTTTTTCACAGGTGCGTAAAAAGGCTACCGACTCACCCCTCCCGTGTTAAAGTCTGAACCTCCTCTCTGAGATTCCATGAATACTTAAAGGGTACATATTTCTGTAAAATAGTGAATTCCACATACTTCCATGAAAACTGCGCCCAAAATGATGTAGAAAAACTATTTCAGAAATAACTAGCGAAAACATGTACAGACCGTTTAATTCCTTGAATTCCGTCTGCAGGCATGCTGGTTGTAGATAAGTAAGTAGATTTTATAGTAATAACCCCACCCTTCCCTCACGAAATGAAAAATCTCCGAACTCTGAGTTTGTATTGGGCTGTGATCCATCTATGTCCGACAATATATATACATGCACAGCTTAAAAGAAAATATTTTGAGTGAACAAGATCATAACATACCAAACATATTTATATAAATAATACTAATCTATAACATGTTTGTTATTGTCAAACTGTTTAATACATGTAAATAGATGAATTTTAAATAAATACTTTTTTAAAATATTTATTTTTAATTTCTTATTTTGTCCTGACTGCGGTTTGAACACACGACGGCTTGGTTGACAGTTCAATGCTTAGACCACTGGCCTAAGCTAGCCCCATTTATATATACAATATTTTTAACACCTTTAAAGGTGTTAGTTGGGAAAGGGGCGTCATTCTAGTTGACCGGATGTACAATTAATTTAAACGTTGAATATTCGTATATGCAAATATTAGTGACCAACTGAAAGTTTTTTGCTGGTGGATATATAAAATCTCGAAAATCAGCCATTTGAATCCTTGATTATTAATAGGCAAATTGCTAGTGTAGCGAAGCGCCTTAATTTGAAATCCTCATTAACGTGAGGTCAGCCCATCTTAATTTGATGTGGCTGTCAAGCTATAGCTTTAATCACCGGTCGTGGAGGATTAAGCACCTTTTTCTTACATCTTGCTATCTTTCCTAAAGCTACCTATGCTTTACAGAAAGCACTATTCGTATTTCTGACATGTTTCATCTCCTTGTTCATGGACATTGGTTATGTCTATATTTTGATGTAGATGTTTGTGCAAGGTGTCTAGCTTTCTGCTCTATCCGGTAACTCTTCTTTCTACACATGTTTCTCAATTTCTTTTTTCTAACTGTTGACGTTTACTCACAGTATCTAAATTTACTATTTTGCAGAATTGGATAATTGCCTCCTTTTGTTCTTACCATTCATATTCCGTACGAGCACAAACGGTTTTTATGTGAAAGGGACAAACAGTATTGTTATATGTTTATATTGTTCCAACATTTAATTCATCGTTAAATTCATGAACGTATAACCATATGAAAATCCAAGTATTACTATCTCGAACTTCGTATTCAAGAAAGTCTTAACATTTTTTTTATTGAAACTAGTAAAGTCAGGCTATTGTTAAAAATATGAGTGTAAAATCTTCTTAAAATACAAATTGATATTTACTTCATTTATTTTCTATCATACCGATAAAATCAGAAGAAAAGAAAATATGTTTGCGATTGTCCTACCCTACGCTCCCTAGTCAGCGGACGATTAGCTCTGCGGTTAAAATGGAAGAGATCGAACTATTCAAGCCGATGCTCCGGGAGAGTAGGCTTACCGAGAGACATATATAAACAGAGATTAGTGACTGCAGGGGCTTGTCTAATTTCGGGTGGCACATTTGGTGTTTTCCAAACCTTGCGAACACAATTCGTCATGAACCAACCAACAAACTTATTTTTGTGATTTTGGTACCAAAAGAAAGCGCTTAATAATAACTTTGAGTGGAACACATTTCTTTTTAAATTTAAAGAATTATTTTTATGCTTACATGCTGTTATTTTTTGTTGTTATTATTTTAGCCCATTTTTAAAATAAGAAGAATAAAATCCATTAAATATCGATGTGAATATTTTTGCTAGCCATGGATCACTCCCTTCTTTGTATTTCCACAGGAGCTTGGGGAGTGGAAAATAACGTTTTTAAAATGGGGGTGGGCAGGTCCCCTAGCGTATACATAGAGACGTTTAATGGAGGTGGGTAGGTCCCCTAGCGTATACATAGAGACGTTTGATGGAGGTGGGCAGGTCCCCTAGCGTATACATAGAGACGTTTAATGGGGGTGGGCAGGTTCCCTAGCGTATACATAGAGACGTTTAATGGGGGTGGGCAGGTCCCCTAGCGTAATCATAGAGACATTTAATGGGGGTGGGCAGGTCCCCTAGCGTATACATAGAGACGTTTAATGGAGGTGGGCAGGTCCCCTGGCGTATACATAGAGACGTTTAATGGAGGTGGGCAGGTCCCCTAGCGTATACATAGAGACGTTTAACGGAGGCGGGCAGGTCCCCTAGCGTATACATAGAGACGTTTAACGGAGGTGGGCAGGTCCCCTAGCGTATACATAGAGACGTTTAACGGAGGTGGGCAGGTCCCCTAGCGTATACATAGAGACGTTTAACGGAGGTGGGCAGGTCCCCTAGCGTATACATAGAGATGTTTAACGGAGGTGGGCAGGTCCCCTAGCGTATACATAGAGACGTTTAACGGAGGTGGGCAGGCCCCCTAACGTATACATAGAGACGTTTAATGGAGGTAGGCAGGTCCCCTAGCGTAAACATAGAGACGTTTAATGGGGGTGGGTAGGTCCCCTAGCGTATACATAGAGACGTTTAATGGAGGTGGGCAGGTCCCCTAGCGTATACATAGAGACGTTTAATGGAGGTGGGCAGGTCCCCTAGCGTATACATAGAGACGTTTAATGGAGGTGGGCAGGTCCCCTAGCGTATACATAGAGACGTTTAATGGAGGTGGGCAGGTCCCCTAGCGTATACATAGAGACGATTAAGGGGGGTGGGCAGGTCCCCTAGCGTAAACATAGAGACGTTTAATGGGGGTGGGCAGGTCCCCTAGCGTATACATAGAGACGTTTAATGGAGATGGGCAGGTCCACTAGCGTATACATAGAGACGTTTAATGGAGGTGGGCAGGTCCCCTAGCGTATACATAGAGACGTTTAATGGAGGTGGGCAGGCCCCCTAGCGTATACCTAGAGACATTTAATGGAGGTGGGCAGGTCCCCTAGCGTAAACATAGAGACGTTTAATGGGGGTGGGCAGGTCCCGTAGCGTATACATAGAGACGTTTAATGGAGGTGGGCAGGTCCCCTAGCGTATACATAGAGATGTTTAATGGAGGTGGGCAGGTCCCCTAGCGTATACATAGAGACGTTTAATGGAGGTGGGCAGGTCCCGTAGCGTATACCTAGAGACGTTTAATGGAGGTGGGCAGGTCCCCTAGCGTATACATAGAGACGTTTAATGGAGATGGGCAGGTCCCCTAGCGTATACATAGAGACGTTGAATGGGGGTGGGCAGGTTCCATCCCCCATTAAACGTTATTTTCCACTCCCCTAGCTCCTGTGAATATTTCTACGTAAAACTATTATTTCTATGATGTGTTGTTAAAATGTTCTTTTTTGTTGAAAAATAACTATTTCGTAAGTTTTCTATGTTTGTTTTTAACCCATAATTAATTAAATTCAGAAGAAAATATCCATAATTGATGAATGCAAACAGTTAAAATTTTTATCAGCTTTACTTTGATATGAAAATTATCAAATTCAGAGAAAGGTTCAAAGAGTTATTACAGAAATACTAAAGGTGCCACCCGAAATTTGAGCCGTGGTATGAAGTACTGCCCTACTCTAAGTTATGATCCACCCCCTCGCCCACGTACTCAGTTATAAATTTGTTTTAAGA
Organism: Panopea generosa; assembly: GCA_029582155.1. Lineage (NCBI taxonomy): Eukaryota > Metazoa > Mollusca > Bivalvia > Adapedonta > Hiatellidae > Panopea > Panopea generosa. Next base: position 19,080,501 of record CM055896.1, on the reverse strand, counting down.
ACAATTTGAAACATTTTAACGCTACAACTGTAATCTCATATTAAGCAGCATACTGGTTTTAAGATACGTTTCCCGCGTTCATGCAGCGTATTCGCGTACATGGTTCTGCACAGTGCAAGTCGCTAGAAATCAGGATAACGACCGAGAATTCCAAACAAAAGAAACAAGTTGGTGAAACTGTGTTATCTGTCAAATTATGTGAATTTTACTTTGACTAGCTCAAATTTACGTTTATAAATTGAGTTGAAGGTAACATATTTATAAAATACATTGTTTGTAATATATACATTTGATAACTTCCACGTAAACTGTATTCTACTTTGATTAAAAAACTTATAATTAGTTTCCAAACAAATGCGTATGGCAGTGAATAGTTTCGTTTATTATAGATCGGTGCTGATGGCGGTTCAGGGATAGATGTTGATAAAGACCTTTAATCATTAAACTGGCCACCTAATGTAACATGGCTAACCTAGCCACATGAAGAGTAAAGAAAAACGTTGGGCTATTTTTACCAATCTCTTATTAGGTCACTGGTTTTTTACACAGGGCTCTTTTTTGCACTTTTTGGGAATGGGTCGGGGCTCCTAACTTTGGGAATGGGTCGGGGCTCCTAACTTTGGGAATGGGTAGGGGTAGTGCGACATATTGCACATCTCTACGGAGCCTTTTAAAGATTTTTATTTTGCGTCTCCCAAGACAGCAGATCAGAAATCAAAATTATAAAAAAGCTTTCCATTCATGCCTTATTTAATCAGGCTAGGGTCGGGGCTCCTGACTTTGGGAAAAGTAGCGTTAATTTTAAAAAAATTGGGAAATTATATAGTACAGGTTAGAAATGTGATGTTCTTTAGAAGACTACATTAAAATCATAATATTAAAAAAAATCTCCAAACTTTTCCCCCAAATATTTCTTTTGGTTTCTTTGCATTTTGAAATTGGGAATTTTACTACTTAAGATTGAGAAAAAAAAGATACTATTTGCGATTGGGAATGGGGCAGAATAAAGGACCCAAATGTAACATACCTTTAATAGCAATGAAATGTAACAGGCCTAAATAATCCACCAAATTAAATGTAACAGGGCGTAAATTAGCCACCAAATATAACAGGCCTAAATTCGATTTTGTTAAATTTTATTTGCTCTATGCATTCGCGCACTAACCACAGACAGATCATCGATGTCATCAATCTTCGATCCACTGAACTTGGTTTTATTGGTAGGGAAAAGCCAGAATTTCACATGGAGCGATATTAGGGGAATATGGTGGGTGTCAAAAGTGTTATTTTGCAACTCTGTAAATGTTACCTTGGTAACCAACAGAAGAATGTGGAGGAGCGTTGTCATGGTACAGGGTTTTTGACTAGTTCTGGCCATTTTCGCGTGCATCATGTGTAGTTATAGCACCTGCAATATTCAAGAATTTAGTGGAAGGTTAACGTAATGAAAATCTACTATTATATATTAGAATTATTGAATATTCTTTTAATTGTACCAGTAACATTAAACGGTAACTTTGCATATTACTGTGCTGTAATTGTCTTCCCAGCTGGCACAGAATGGCACAACACAACACCTCTTACATCGAAAAAGATGATAAAACATCAGCTTTTTGGCAAATGTCCTCACCATTAGACTTAGTTGAGGATAAGGAGTCAAGGATTTTCTATATACTGGAATTTCATTTTGTCTCCGGATTATAGATGCTGATCCATGTATCTTCTGTAATTATGGAATGTCAATAAAAATGGTTATTATGGTTTCTGTACCTTCTCAAGAATGCCTTACTCTCAATGACCATTTTGTTGATTTTGTTCCATAGTAGTCGTGAATCCATCTGGCACAAACTTGGTCATACTCTTCAGTCACTATATAATGCGATATTCTGTATCTAGTTCAACATTTTGTGCAATGTTTCTAACCGTCAACCTTCTGTCACTTTATGGACTCCAAGAAATGGTTTCTATACCTTCTTTATACCTGTCTTTATACTCTCAGTGACACATGGTCATTCCTCCATAACATCAAAATCTTGTCCGTTTTTCCTGATGCTGTAGAATTTACCAATTATGGCAATATCAATTTCTGTACAAACAATGTACCTAACCGTCAACCTTCTGGCACTCCTCAAAACGCTCAAATCTTGTCTATTTTTCCCGACACCCTAGAATTTGCCCCCGCTCACTTCGAAACAACGTTGCTATAGTGACTATAGAATGTGCAATATTTGTTAAACATAAACATAAAGTGATGCCTGTTAATGAAAGATATTTTGATGTTTTCTACAATATGCAACCAATCTTATGGATCAAATTGAAATCAAAATGAAACCATGCGACTTATTTGATATGCTGGGTATTGTTAGCATCAGCCGGTAGCACATCTGACTATTAATCCATAGGCGTGAGTCCAAATCCCCGCCCAGCCACAGTCTCCAGTGATGCTTGATATATGGCATTGCATCCCATTGTCATTTGTCTCTCGCCACAGATTCAAATGTGAAAAACATCAGCTGAAATAGGTGTGCTCGAGTAATGGTTAACCATCCAGGATCTCAGGAAAAAGTGGTTAGGTTAACTGATTGTCTCTTAGGCCACAATGGCATAAAAATGACACTAAACATTTAAACAAACAAACTCATTTGATACATCGCAAAATACTTTGTAATTTTAAGCTAGGTATCTATTTTAGTCTAACCGGAGTGCTCAGATCCCTTTTCATTACATTATATTACCATGTTTAAATATATATCTTTGTTGAAATCCGGGAACAGTGAATGTATATCTGTATATGAGTTTTCTCTAGCAAAAGAAGCAATTGACATTTCCCTGCCTTTGAAAATGGTGAAGTGTTGCCTCTGTCCATTCATGATCTGTCCGTTTGTCTGCTAAAAAAAGTGGTTTCTGGTCATTAACTTCTGATCTATAGGAAAAAATGTTTTCTGCCAATTTTATTTTTTTGAAAAATCCAAAGATACACAAGCTTCCTTTAAACTGTTGCCGCCTTTGTAAAGTATCTCTTACATAATTTCTAAGGCAATATATTGCATATATATGTATGTATATTGTAATTTATCATGAAACTGTTGCCGCCTTTGTAAAATATCTCTTACATAATTTCTAAGGCAATATATTGCATATATATGTATGTATATTGTAATTTATCATGAAACTGTTGCCGCCTTTGTAAAGTATCTCTTACATAATTTCTAAGGCAATATATTGCATATATATGTATGTATATTGTAATTTATCATGAAACTGTTGCCGCCTTTGTAAAATATCTCTTACATAATTTCTAAGGCAATATATTGCATGTATATATATATATGTATATTGTAATTTAACATGAAACTGCTGCCGCCTTTGTAAAATATCTCTTACATAATTTCTAAGGCAATATATTGCACATATATATATATGTATATTGTAATTTATCATGAAACTTGCCGCCTTTGTAAAATATCTCTTACATAATTTCTAAGGCAATATTTTGCACATATATATATATGTATATTGTAATTTAACATGAAACTGTTGCCGCCCTTGTAAAGTATCTCTTACATAATTTCTAAGGCAATATATTGCACATATATATGTATATTTATATGTATATTGTAATTTATCATGAAACTGTTGCCGCCTTTGTAAAGTATCTCTTACATAATTTCTAAGGCAATATATTGCATATATATATATATATATATATATATATATATATATATATATATATGTATATTGTAATTTATCATGAAACTGTTGCCACCTTTGTAAAGTATCTCTTACATAATTTCTAAGGCAATATATTGCACATATATATATATATGTATATTGTAATTTATCATGAAACTGCTACCGCCTTTGTAAAATATCTCTTACATAATTTCTAAGGCAATATATTGCACATATATATATATATGTATATTGTAATTTATCATGAAGCTTGCCGCCTTTGTAAAATATCTCTTACATAATTTCTAATGCAATATTTTGCACATATATATATATATATATGTATATTGTAATTTATCATGAAACTGTTGCGGCCTTTGTAAAATATCTCTTACATAATTTCTACATGTAAATCTTATTTACAGCTTTGTTGCAGCATGTCTGATTCTCCGGTCTTCCGTCGACGCTCTAATAGAGGAAGCGCTAACATCCGCGCAGGTTATGTTCCTGTGGATGAAGATTATCTGCAACAAAGTGGCATTAGGGGATGTAAGAGCTGGTGTCTCTGTGCAACAATCGTGTTTCTGCTTCTTGTTGCTCTAATCAATGCATTGGTATGTATATTATTTCTATGCCCCCACCATTTGGAGAATGGAGAAGGGACATTAAGTGTTATCCCTTTCCGTGGGTTCGTTTGTCTGTCCGTTCATCTGTTCAAGATGAAAAATAAGTTTCTGATCAATAGTTTCTGAAGAGGTCTATGTATTTAATTAATGTTTGGCATCTAACTGTAAAATAATAAAATTCAGGCCAGGCTGTACATTTGTAAGTGTCGGTCAAATTTTACAGGATCGTTTTTGACTTTATTTTCGTTAACAAAATTGGTTTCAAATGAATAGCAGCGGCATTCATGCCAGCAGACACATTTTTAGTAAGTTTTAATGTTTATGTATTAAAATCCAACACATAGTAGCTAATTGTAAAGTGGTTGATTATATTGCATTATTTTTAATGTTGCTGATGAAGGCTTGATTTGAAAGTGATTTAGAAAAAATTGCAGTACTTAATACCCTGTGGTTCATTGGTTAAAATAATTTCTTTGTTTGTTTGAATATTTAGCGTGAAGATTACAGGCGATCAGATAACCTAAGCCAATCTTTCCTGGGATCTTGGAAGGGTAACCAGTACTCAAGCACACCCATCTCCACAAGTAACTGATAACTTTTCCTACTTAAATCAGCAATTGAGACACAATGTTGTATATCAATCATTACAGAGTCTTGCCGGGGTCACAAACCCTGGATTGACATGCTACCACCTGAGCTAACTGGACCCAGCTTTTTGGTTAAAATAAAATTACATATTTACTTATTTTCCCTGGAAAACCTTTGTGATAATGTGCAACTAAAAAACTTCAGAGAATGTTTGCCTGTTTTAGTATCAGCAACCCATGGAAAAAGGGCAATACTCAATTAAATTTTAGTGTTTTTAATTTCATAATGATATTTACCTTCTCTAAAAAAAGAGCAACCTTATTTTACCTCTCAGCCTAGCGACTTCTGAAGTTGTGGGTCAAGATTACAGCATATAGAGACTATTTAAGAATGGGCTGCTCTAGTTTTACAGGTGACAGTTGGTCTGGTGTATTTTATGTCTATCAGCCATGTGGGGATGGAGTCTCTTGAGTTCTTCCCCGGGGGACAATACCTCCGCGTGCTCGACGATGTTCATGTCGATGAAGTAATGGTACATGGCGATATGGTTGGTAAAGTCAACAATACAGTTGATATTTCTGGAGAAAAGGTTTGTTCTAGGGTTTATATAATTATGTATATAGTATGTGCTTTTAAAAATCATTATGTGATGGTGTTCTCAGTTACACAGAGTTGTCTAAGGTGGCTAGAACCCTACCTACCATCTCAAAATCGCTTGCCTCCAACCCCTAAGGTCAAATAACAAACTAGAATGCAATAGACATGTCATGTCCTGAAAATTGATATAAATCAGATTAATTTACAACTGTTGATGGCATTAAACAATTTTTCTCACCATGGCAACCCACTTGGTATGAATACTGTTCTCAGAATTGTAATAGCCTGAGGTGGTTTCATCAATGATACTTCAACAGTTTTTTTATATTTTCATGAAATGTTCAATGTAACACCTATATTCTATAGTTTCACCCATATTTACTAGTATAAAATGTAAAGTCAATTTCAAAATCAAGTGATATAGAACATGCTTGAGCCGTAGAAATGAATTTCATTTTACTCTAGATTTGTATATCGGATAACATATATTATAAGCAATCATGGCTTTTTATTAGCATTTATTGATTGAATATTTAGTGTCATTTTTATGCCATCGAGGGCTAACAGACAATCAGTTTACCTAACCACTGTTTCCAGGGATCCTGGAAGGTTTACCAGTCCTTGAGCACACCCCATTTCTGTAAGTAACTGATAACTTTCCCACTTGGATCATCGGTGAGAGACGAATGATAATGGGAAGCAATGACGTATATCAATAATCACTGAAAACTGTGGCTGAGAAGATTCGAACTCACAACCCCTGGATTTGATAGTCAGATGCGCTACTGACTGAGCTAAGTTGAGCCTTGCTTAGCATTTATGTTGCGACAACTTATCCTTCAGATTCGAAATTGGGTTCAAACTTGGTGCAGAGATCAAATATGAAGTCTGTATGGCCGCTGTACAAAAATTGTTTCTGTAAGACTTGTGGCTATTTCCAGGGGCATTCCTAGGCATATTCGTATATGCCCTGGACCCCTGGTATATAATTCAGATTTAAATTTGGAAAATAAAAAAAAGTTGCGAACAAGAGGGCCAAAATGGCCCTATATCGCTCACCTGACTAACCTCGAGTCGCCCAACTTAAGTAAATTATATAATACATATACACTCAAAATTCCAGAAAAACTGAGATGGGCAAGTAGTTAGAATTTTGATTTATTTTGAAGATGTAACAGATGCTTAGAAGAGTTCAAACTTGGTAGAGGTTCACCCATGGTCAATGTCAGTGAAATTACATTGAAATCAGGTCATTAGATTCTGACAAGAAGTTTTTACTATATAGCTTATTTAGTAAACTAACCCCGCTCCCTGGCGGCCATGTTTTTGGACTTATCACTATGGTTTGAACATACTTGGTGAAGGGTCCTCCAAGGAACATTTCTGTGAAATTATTTTAAAATCGAGCCAGTAGTTTCTGACAAGAAGATTTTTTAAGTTTTTACTAATTAAACTTGCCCTGCCCACTGGCAGCCATGATTTTTGATGAATCAAGATGGCTTGAACAAACTTGGTAGAGGATCACCCAAGGAATATTTCTGTGAAGTTGTATCAAAATTGGCCCAGTGGTTTCTGACAAGAAATTTTTTTAAGTTTTTACTATATCTTATATAGTAAACTAACCCCACCCCCTGGCCGCCATGTTTTTTTTTTACAAATTACTACAGTTTGAACAAACATTGGTGAAGGGTCCTCCAACGAACATTTCTGTGAAATATTTTAAAATCAAGCCAGGAGTTTTTGACAAGAAGATTTTTTAAGTTTTTACTAAATCAACTTACCCTGCCCTCTGGCAGCCATGTTTTTTGACGAATCAAGCGGGCTTGAACAAACTTGGTCGAGGGTCACCCAAGGATCATTTCTGTGAAGTTATATCAAAATTGGCTCGTTTATATAGTAAACTAACCCCACCCCCTGGCTGCTATATTTTTTGACGAATCACTATGGTTTGAACAAACTTGGTGAATGGTCCTTCAAGGAACATTTCTGTGAAATTATTTTAAAATCGAGCCAGTAGTTTCTGACATGAAGATTTTTAAAGTTTTTACTAATTAAACTTGCCCCGCCCCCTGGCAGCCATAGTTTTTTGATGAATCAAGATGGCTTGAACAAACTTGGTAGAGGGTCACCCAAGGAACATTTGTGTGAAGTTATATCAAAATTAGCCTAGTGGTTTCAGAGGAGAAGTTGTTAGAAGCTAAAAGTTAACGATCGACGTCAGACGACAGACACTAAAAGTGATCACAAAAGCTCACCTGTGAGCCTTTGTCTCAGGCTAGCTAAAAATGAAGACAAAAGGGATTAGGGTATTGGGTATGGGGTAAAGGTTTTGTGCATTAGAAAATAGAAAACCCATGTCAATTTTGGGCATTTTCAATGACTTCACAGTCAGTGTCAAAGTTGCTGAAAACTACTCCTCTGTAGTTTTATTAAAGAAAAATCCCGGTGGAGGACCCTAACCCCCTGCAACTAGGAGGGGGTACAGGATAACCCCCTCCTTGGTGTATAGTCAGAAACCATCTAGAAACACTCCCTGATTTCAGTCTGTGACTGATGTCATCTTGACTATTGAATGGCCAATAATATTTGGATTATTCATTTCAGATGTAAAATAAAGATGTATTATAAATTATACTGTGTTTGCTTTGTTTTTACAGATAATGTTGGGCCAGTCAGAGGGAGCTAACAGTAAGTATATTTTAATGTTTAAGCATGATCCATAACTTTGTCATATATGGATGGATTTTAAAATAACTTAATAACAAATAACCACCAATGACATGAAGATGTGTTGCACTCAAGACCCAGAGGGGAAGCGGGATTTGTCACATAGTGATATTTCTTGTTGATTTTAGATCTGTATAAGATAATAGATGTTCCAAATCTGCATTTCAGTAAAAAAGAACCTCACTTTTTCTTGAGTGGTATCACTTTGGAATTGTGATTTTTACAGACACACAAAATTAAATATGGCTGCTGTTACTAAATATAGACTCAAATTATGAAACATTTAGAAGACATCTCTTCTGAAGTTTCATATATCATATATATGATGAGTTTTTAATGCATATACTGTTCTGCTGTTTGCAATAGAGTGATATTCCACAGCAAATATTTCTACTGCAAATTTTTAAGTCGATAACAATGAGATGTTTCACCGGTTCTCAGAATATCAACATTTTTTGTGTTTCTTTGTTGATGATGAGGATGCTAATTTTATTTATTGTCACCACCTGTTTCACATATGGGCTATGCCTCCAGAAGAGTATTAGTAATTTTAGATTGTTGGAAGATAGTGTAGAGATACAGTTAGGCCCTTTTGCAGTGTCCTTGGTTCTTTTATATGGCCGATGTTAAGCACCGATACAGTCAGTCCATGAGTTTTGTTAAAGTCCCATCACAAAGACTGATAAGTATTTTTAGTTGGAAGGAGCGAGGGATCCAACCTGCGATCAATGGGTTTGCAGTCCAAGGCCTTAACCACTGAAACTATTAATCCACTTCCTGTCTCTCTGTTTATAAAGTTAAACCTGCCATTTTGAATGAAACTAAATTTGATAACTGTGTTTAATATTTTAAAAAGAAATCGATTGAAAAGTATTGAAAAAATAACATTGAAATCTAATAAATATTGTGATTATTTGTAGTTACATGTATATCTTTAGAAAAATTAGCATTGGGTGCTGTAGCACAGATTTATTTTATCCAATTTTCAGTTGAAATGGATGCCAATAAAACTGTCCTGACAAGTAGTGATTTCAAACTGGTGACCTCAGAAGGAAAGCCTATATTCGCTACCAATACTCCACTGAACTTTGCCTTATATCAAGTGACCAATCTTCATGCCTCAGAAATTGACTGTCGGGGAAGTAAGAATAATATTATGTTCTCTTTTTAGATCACTTGACCCTCTGGCTGAACTGAACTATTCTTCTTACGAATTTTTTTTCTGTAGTCCATCTCATGGTCATGGATGTCAACATCTCCCTGAAACCACCAAGTCAATATTGATAAAATTTGGTGCATGGTGTACATGAACCTTAGGTGTTTTTTTTTCGAGATTGGTCATCCATTAGATGGTGCCAAAGCACCGCCCAGTTTTACTTTTTCAAGATTATAAAAAAAATCTCTCAAAACACTGAACAAATTTCATTGAAATTTTGCTGAAATATTACCCTAGTATTCTTATCAATTTCTTTTTATTCAAGTGTCAAACAGCATGACTAGGCCAGCTTTTACATATATTTTACATAGGGAAATCTTAACTTTTCTTCTCTGAAGCCACTCAATCTTAAAGGCTCATTAAACTTCAGCAACGGTCATTTTTAGTTTTAATTTAACTCAGTTTTACTCTTCCAGATGATAGAATACATGTTTATTTGATCAGTGAGAGACTTTGCAAACGAAAAAATAAATAAAAAGCACATTATTAGTACATAATTAAGATCGGGGTTTGTTTACAAATTAATATTCGAAAACAGGAAGTTCTGAATCTTGTTCCAAAACACGTCGGTCAGTAATATACGATCGATTCATTTTAGAGAGAAACAGCATGGGGAACTGTAGGGGATACGGTTAAAAATTAAATAATCACTTGCAGTAAGATAGTTTTTAAGAACATCCCCATTATTCCCCTCAATGCATTCATGAACTGGAACCCACAAGCTAATTTATTGCATGTAAGCGACAAATCGTTTATATAAAATTAAACATAAAATTACTTAACAAACCACCCTTGGTAGCCTCTCAGTATTGACTATGATAAAGTGATTTGTGACACAATAGTGCGTGCGATAGAATAACGCGTATATACAAGGGAGGATCCTGAGCAAGAGTTACTTGACCAAACTAGTATTCAGTACTCATTGTTTTTCAGTGCGTATAAATAATATAATGTGTACATTTGATATAGTTTTATTGCATATATCAATATATTTTTTTAAAACAAGAAAACCCAATAATGATACATACAGTCAAGTCCTAAATAAAAGTTACTGTAATCGCTTGTGTATAATGGCATTCCATGTACTTTTCATTTAGGCCGTCAAGGGTATGACGGTGGGCCATGTAAACACACACATTTTACAGTTACGTTTTTTTTTAGCTTCACTGGCATATTTTACACTTGACCTTCAGTGTTGTTTTTACTGTAGTATTGAATAATGTCAATTAACAGCTGTCATCAATTTACACAGACATGCTCCTGCTGTTGTTCATGTACCAGACTTTACATGTAAATTTATCAAAAGTGTCACCAAATATAGTTTTACTATCAGAATAGTGCAAATGGAGATCCTGTGGTTAAAAAGGACCCTGATCATAGGGATTTTAGGATTAACATGTGATACTCATAAAGATTAATAAGATGTTTTTAAAGTTGAACTTTTTTTGCTGAAATTTTCACAGATATTTCACATTAGCATGACAAGGAGATTCATACTTGTAAAAATGACAGGGTTAATTATGTCTGAAGGGATCTAGAGAGGTCTCAAAAAAAGAGATTAAAATTTGTATCAATCAAGGGTGTCAATCAAAAATTGAGTGTAGAGTAAGAAAGTTGAGTGTAGAGTTAGAAAATTGAGTGTAGAATAAGAAAATTGAGTGTTGAGTATTGATTGATTGATTAAATATTTAGCATCATTTTTATGCCATCGAGGGCTAACAGACAATTAGTTAACCTAACCACTGTTTCCTGAAAGGCTAACCAGTACACCCCATCTCCAAAAGTAACTGATAACTTCCCCACTTGAATCAGCAGTTAGAGATGAATGATAAAGAGACACAATGTTGTATATCAATCATCACAGAGATTTTTTTTAAAATAACCATATAATGCCATGGATGAGCGTCTGATTTTACACTAATGGATGCAGTTACAAATGTAAACAATTCCAATATTTCATGAATAGAGATGCCTTTAGTGAAACTAAAAACTTTACAACTTGTTAAATGCTGTTCTTAATTGTTTTGGATTTAAATAATCCGTATGAGTAGGGATTTTATATTTGTTGAAACAGCAGCCACACTGAACGAGATTTTACATGGAAATGCTATGGAAAAACAGATTCACTCTCATTTTCTCATCAATAAGTTTTTTAAAGGTCTTATAGTCCATTGAAATTTGTAAAAAAAAAGACAGGTGGAATCAGGTGATGGACTTATTTACAATTTCAGTGCAGACAGTTCAGTCAGTGACTGTTTGATTGGCAGTGTTATCAAATGTCTCACTTACATATCAAAGCTTGATTGAAATCAAATCATAAAAATAACTTTAATTTAAGAAACAAGAGGAAACATAGCAATAATCCTAATCAAGGTCAGAAAACTCAACTAATGACAACTGGCCAGCCTAGTTTAATAACTTAGTCTACATATTATGGTTATATAAAGATGGTATGTTGGGTTTAGTATGGTAGTTACTAGTCAGTATGGCAGGCAGAGTGACTTTAATATGATAAGTATACACCAGAAGTAAGCCTAACTGTCAATTTTGTATCTGATAATGAGCACATGACTTGAAATAAGGCGCATATCCGAAAACTGGTGTAGTATGGCTGGTTTAGTATAGCAGTCTGTGTGACGGGTTTAGTATGGCAGTCTGTCAGTCGGGTTTAGTATAACAATCTGAAAATGGGGTTTAGTATGACAGTCTGTAATGCAGGTTTAGAATGGCAGTCTGTATGGCAGGTTTAGTATGACAGTCTGTATCTGGGGTTTAGTATGGTAGGTTTAGTATGGCAGTCTGTATGGCAAGTTCAGTATGACAGTCTGTATGTGGGGTTTAGTATGGCAGTCTGTCTGTCAGGTTAAGTATGACAGTCTGAAAATGGGGTTTAGTATGGCGGTTTAGTATGACAGTCTGTAACGTGGGTTTAGAATGGCAGTATGAAGGTCTCACTGCACAGTTGAATTTTGTTCTAAAGTATTTTTTTTTCATACCAGGAATGTGTACACACATAAAAATGCACAATAACTGGTAGGTTGTCCACGTTGTTTTTTTTAAAGAGGGTGCAGTGACACCCTGAGTTTTTTTGAAAAAAGAAGTCCTTAAATGCTCATAAATACATGCATATGTTGAAAACCTATAAAAGTCACATTTTAAACACCAGTGATGTCTTATTGCAGTATATGCTATGCCAACTTTTGCTTTACTCATCTGCAGCAAGAAATAACAGCCACTATGAACCATTTTAAAAATATTTCATAACCAAAGTACATAGACCTATTTTTTAAGTGTAAGAATCTTACTACCATGGGAAAAAAGGGGCGTAACTGTGTAGTGAGACATGTATGGTGGGTTTAGTATGACAGTCTGTATGTGGGAGTTTAGAATGGCAGTATGTATGGTGGTCATTGTGGCTGTCACTGGCGGGTTAAGTATGGCAATTGGTATGGTGGATTTAGTATGACAGTCTGTATGTGGGGTTTTGAATGGCAGTATGTATGGCAGTCATTATGGCAGTTACTGGCGGGTTAAGTATGGTAATTGGTATGATGGATTTAGTATAACAGTCTGTATGTAGGGTTTAGAATGGCATTATGTATGGCGGTCATTATGGCATTCACTGGTGGGTTTAGTATGGTAATTAGTATGATGGATTTAGTATTGCAGTCTGTATGTGGGGGTTTAGAATGGCAGTATGCATGGCGGTCATTATGGCAGTCACTGGCAGGTTTAGTTTGGCAATTGGTATGACGGATTTGGTATGACAGTCTGTATTAGGGGTTTAGAATGGCAGTATGTATGGCGGTCATTATATGATGGCAGTCACTGGCGAGTTTAGTATGGCAATCTGTATTGCAGGTTTAGAATGGCAGTATGTATGGTGGTCATTATGCAGTCAGTTGGTATGACAAATTTAGTATGACAGTCTGTATGTGGGGGTCTAGTATGAGTCTGTTTTGTGGGTTTAGAATGGCAGTATGTATGGTGGTCATAAGGGCAGTCACGCGCAGGTTAAGTATGGCAATTGGTTTGGTGGATTTAGTATGACAGTCTATTGGGGGTTTAGAATGTTAGCATGTATGGCAGTCACTGGCGAGTTTAGTATGACAATTGGAATGGCAGTATGTATGGCGGTCATTGTGGCAGTCACTGGTGGGTTTAGTATGACTATTGGTATGACGGATTTAGTATGACAGTCTGTATGTGGGGTTTAGTATGAGTCTGTATTGTGGGTTTAGAATGGCAGTATGTATGGCGGTCATTGTGGCAGTCACTGGCAGGTTAAGTATGGCAATTGGTATGGTGGATTTAGTATGACAGTCTGTATTATGAGTTTAGAATTATAGTATGTTTTGCAGGTTTAGTATGGAAGTTCATATGCCTGGTATAATATGACAGTCTGTATGGCGGGTTTAGAATGGAAGTCAGTATGCTTAGTTTACGATGGCAGTCCTTATAGCGATTTAATTATAGCAGTCAACAAGGCTGGGTTTAGTATGACAGTCTGTATGACAAGTTAAGTATAGCAGGCCTCATTATGGCGGGTTTTGTAGTGATAATTATGGCAGGTTTAGTATGGTAGTTGTTTCTGTTTTAGAATGGCTGATTTAGTACGGCAGTCTAAATGGCTGGTTAAGTATGGGAATAGAGTATGGCATGGCAGTTATATGTATGACAAGTTCACTCTGACACAAAAACTGTAATAAATATTTTAATAACAATTGAAATAGTGTGTTCAACATCAATGTGTCAATATGTACTTGCTTTATTTTAAAAGAACAAGTTGGTCTGCAAATGAGATTATAATCAGTTCTCTGTCAATGCAATTTTTTTCAAAAGCATTCAGAAAAGTTTTAACTTGTATACATATCTGCAATGGAAACAAACAAAACAAATGGTCTCCATAAACCTTTAGCATGTAACAGAATGCCTGCCTGATCCAAACACAATTATCACTCCTAATTATGAGGGTTATATCAACAGCAGAGAGTTTGTCAAATAAAATATGTCTCTGTCTCACTTGTCTCCATGGGTTACAACACTAATTCAGGTTATCAGTGTCAACAGCTCATGTCAATATCTTCATATAAAACAGTTTACATTCATGCATGGTCATTTGAATTTTTAACTGCTGCATTTGAAATAAAAATGTAATAAAACACCCTTTTTTAAATACATGTATTTAACTTTTTTTTTTAAATATTTGACCTTTCTTAATGAGTAAGTGACCTATTGTCTTATAATCTATTGATATAAAAATGCCTCAGATAAAAAAAATCGTATTAAACACATAAGAAATTTAAAACTCGAAATAGATCAACATTTTCTATTTTATTCCTTGACACTCGAAATTTATAATTCACCCTCACTATTCTTACTCGATACTCGACTTCATTTACTCGACACTTGACTTTTCAACTCAAAACATAACGTTCTTACTCGGCATGTGACAGTTAGATTTCCATTTTCTTTTTCATTTGTGAAATATGATTCAGTTTGAAATCAGTACCATTGTCCAGTTATACCAAATTAGAATTAATCCAATAAGGAGGATAAAATTTCCAGAAGAGGATCCGAACGGTTTGAATCTGTTTCTTCTTTATCATTCTCTCTTCCATTCATGCAAAAACTTTGTGCGTTTTTTCATATCTGAAGCATTGTCTAGCAAATCAACTAACTTTATTATCATCAAAAGAGCAGATGCATGTAAGCAGTGACCGGTCAACCCATTGGCCATAGTCCCATAAAATCTCAAAATGTTACATAAATGTTCCTGTGTCCTGGTAATTTTTTATGTACTATACATTTTCATTATGAACATGATGAAATATGGTTAATGCAAGCGTCTTACTGCATATCTGTATAAGCTAAGTGCATATATGATTTTATGCAAGCAGAGATTTTGTGTTCGAAATCCATGGGTGTTGACGGCATTTTTTTTTAAGTGCCAAATTCTGGGTCAAAGTGACATAAAAATATATAATTACTATTTATGAGTAGGTTTATGTTTATTGCGTTTTCATGTTTAAGTGTATTGTCACATAGAATTTTCAGAATGTCGCTTAGACTTTTTAAATTTCACATATTGGTGTAGAATGGGCCACTGTCCAATTAGAACTATAAGGGCAACATACACACTATGTCTTTGTATGACTGGTGCAGTTGGTTAATGAGTCTCCAAGTGTCATGAATTAAAATTCTCGCCCAGCCAGAATGTTCAGTTATGGATAAGTCATAAACTTTGTTCTATATCCATAAGTCTCCCACCTCTGAATATGTGAGGAAGTAGTAAGCAACTTTCAGAGATGAAATTAGTCTAGTGCTGATTATCTTTCTAGCAAATCCAGGTAAGGTACACAGGCTGCTGTTATATAACTGAAATAATGTACAAGGGGGTGGAGGGGAGTCGAGGCAAAAAATAATTGTAATGTAAAAAAGAAAAATAGGTTGAAATAAAGAGTGGAAGGGTAAACAATAAGTGTATCAGCAGATAAGCATGGTGAAAGTTTTTACAGAGTAGGGGAGGGGGAAATTGAGGATGATGGTGGAACATAAGAAATGCAAGTTAAAAAAAAAAAATTAAAAGTATAAAAGTTATTTGCTGGTGAGTGGAGGTGTGTGACAAGAGCCTTTTAATATCAGAAAAAAATGTGCTACATTATATACTGTAAATGAGGCATTTCAACTTTCCAGTGTTTTATCCCTCTCCTAAAGCATAAAGGTCAAAGTGTTTGGTATTTCATCAGTGTGTCAATAGAAATGTTTTCAGTCATAAACATTTCAACAGTAACATTGTAGTATTATTTACATTTGTAATGTGTAGCTTATTACACTATACCATGTACAGCCAAACTGGTCTTCTTTATTATACCCATTTTGAGGAGTCACACTTTGATTTTTCCATATGAGTTGTTTTAGTGGAAATGTACCTTTATGGAACTACCCATTGTTAAAGGAGCCACATTTTTATTTCCCCATATTTATTGTTTTAATGAAATTGTATCTGTTCATTTTTTCAGTGGAAATGTACATTTATTAAGAAACCTATTTTTTGGTATCGAACTTTCATTTTCCCATTATTATTTATTATTTTAATAAAAATGCACCTTGCTTAAAAATTAAACCACAGGTTTTAAGGAGTTTCCCATAATCTTTAGTTTAGCATAAATGGACCCTGTATCAAACAGCCATCTGTCTTGAAAATTTCTCTTTACTAGCTGATTTTATTGCATATGTGTCTATCCATTTGATAAGATGTGTCCATGTACATGGAATCTAACAATTACAAAAAAAAACTTTTTCTAAATAGACCACACACTTTTTAATTAATTTTGTGTTATACAGTGCACTGATATATCTGTTATTATACTGAGGTCCATCCAGTGCAATTCTCATGGGTATAACCTCTTTATCATATAGAAATATGTCATCTCAGTAGTACAAGCTGTTGATAGCACATTTACAAAAAGCATAATTTTAAATTGCACTGTTGCTTTACGTCTTATTAACATATGGAATAGGACATATATCTATAGTCACACCAGAGAGAGGATAAAGTTACATGGGAATCTGGGAACCATATCCTATCCTTTGTATACCGGAAGATTCAATTCCTATGTTTTTTTCAACTCTGAGACTCTGAGATATAAACTCATGGTCATTATTTAAATTTCAAAATAAAATACTTATTAAAGGCAGTACACAAGGAGTTGCAGCTGTATGGTGTTTTTTTAAAAAAATTTCATATATGTTGTGAATTGTCTGCTTGAGACAATATTCTGAGTGCTGCCATGCTTGAGTATCATGCCGCAGACACATGGTATGCTACCCCACCAAGTCACATTATACTGACACTAGGCTGACCAGACCTAGACCTATCCTCTAAATGCTTAGCGCTAAGCAAGGAAGCTTCTAGTACCATTTTAAGTCTTTGGTATGACCCGACCGAGGATTGAACACACAACCTTTCTGCATGCAAGGTGGATGCTCTACCTCTAGACCACCACTGTGGTAGGTTATAAGGAAAAAATACAGCAAATGTCTGAACAATAATATGTAGCATCTAATTATCATTTATAACTGATATATGAATGATTTTGGATTTCAAATACAATGTACATCAAAACATGACCAATTTTATATTCTAAGCAAAATGTTGAAATTGCAACCTAATTCTGAATCTAAAAATAAGTATCGCACACCAATTTCTTGACGACCTTGTCATTCAGAATCTTTTTCAGATGGAGCAAATATAATAATAAGTAAATGATATGACAGATCAGATCTGAATAAAATTGAAGTAACCTGATTCATGTGATAAATCATAAAAACTGTTGTAATTTTGAGCAGGAAATTTATTTTAATCTAACCTGGGCATGAGGTCAAGTTAGGACATCACCCAGGGATCCCTAAAATGTAAAATCAATCTAAACAATAAAATTGCTTTTCTTTGTTCCATGATTTTTTACCAAGTTGTTCAACTATTGGCCAGATAAACCACTGTAAGTTGAATCAACTAAATAAGGCCAGTCAACAAATGAGGGCCACATACACTTTACGTGTAAACCATGGTTATACATGTAAAGATAGGTTTTTCCCTCTCCTTTCTTTAGCTTATAAACTGTACGCATTTTCGGCACTGAATTTGGTTAATTTTAGGGGTGTCTATCCAATTTTAGAATTCTAACTAGGCTGGTTATTAATATAGAGGTAGAGCTTTTATTCACTATAAAGTATTACTTTTAAAGTATATTATTATTCCAAGGACATGTAGTTATATAAGTAGGAGTTGATCATTCTGCACTGTAGTATTTGGGAGTAGTCACTGCAGATTATTTCGAGAAAAGACAGTTGACAAATAAATACTTAATACAAATTCTGTATAAGACAATAAGAATGCAAATATGTTAATTAATATATTCAGAATATGTTCGTGAAATACACTCTGGTACATGTACAGTTTGCTTATACTGTCAATATTGTAATTGGGGGAAGGCTTAATTATGAATGGTCTTTTACTAATAAATATCACATCTCAATCATGGGGGAGGGGGGGCACAATATGTGTGTCACAGATCAAAAAAATGTTTGAGGTAACTTCACAAAACTTTATATACTTGTCAACCTTAGTGATATTATAGTACCTTTGCTATTGTGGAGTTTCCATTTCTAATACTTCTCTGTTACCATGGTAACAAATATCCAAAATTACAAAATTGACTGTTTCAGAAGCACAACTCCAAATCCTTTCAAGGTCACTTCACAAAACTTTGTTCATATATCAACCTCGTGGTGAAGTAGTGCCATTTGGTTTGATTGAGTTTTTATTTTCAATATTTTTTCTGTGACCAATGGAAACAAATATCAAAATTTGCTGTTTCCGGAACACAACTCAAAAACTTTTCAAGGTGACTTCATGAAACTTTGTTAACATCTTTATCTTCTCTATTGAGAGTGACTTTTGAAATGGATCACATTATTAAGTCAATTTTAAATTAAAAAAATAGAGAAAATATCTACACATTGGTATACTCGTACATTATGTAAAAAGACATAAATTATTTTTTTCTTATCAGTAAAAAGGTGGGGTTGAACTTGGACCAGCTGGGTATGTGGAGGGGATTACACAACATCTGCCCATCTGTTCTCCAGTCAGTATATTCCATTCTTGTCCTGGCTAAATATTTTTGCAACTATACATACTTCAGCTTAATGCAAATGCTGTGTGTCCAGGTAATATATAATGTGCACTACCAGTTGACAAATTTGTTTATACTTTAGATAATTTTATAGGTTACATTTAGACTGAATAAGATCAGGAGCATGTGCTCTTACCCCATAATCCAGAAAATAACATTGAGTGCCCAGGCTATATTGATGCAATTGGTGGAGCTATTTATTTCATACTAATATTCAACTAGTATTAAATTCAATGCCTGCTCCATTTCAACTTTTTTTACCAACACAATACCTCCCTCTCAATTTCTCTTCCCCAACCACATCTCCATAACACCCTTTTGGAATTATTGTTTAAATATTGAATAAATACTCTGTCCCAATTCAACCCTGTGTCCACTGTCTGTAAACAAACTAGTACGCTATAGCTCACATGACTATAGAATACAGGGTTCATACAGATAAGGACTGATAAAATTCAAGCACTTTTCAAGCACTTTTCAAGGTCAAAATTTCAATTTCAAGCACTTAAATAGATGAACTCGCCATACATACTTACTGTACCTTAGGAGTTCCTGCACAGCTATCAGAGGGGCTAGTAACAGTATTGGGATAGTTACAATATTGTGTAACTAGCCCAGCTGTATATCCCAATAAAGATAACGTAAACATATGAACAGCAACATAAGGCATTAATAAATTAATTGCTAGATTATCATCTCCGCCTGCCCCCTCACTTGCATGCGGCAAAATTTTAAAAATAAAAAATAAAATACTCCCGCTCTACCCGTTTTCAAGAATTATTTTTTTTTACAAGTTCAGTTAGTTTCACACAACCAAGTACTCTCACAGCCCTTAATGTTTCAGATCAACCTTTGCATCCCATTGTTTACCACTTTCTTTGTACTACACAAGTTTATCTTGTGCTCAATTGCGAATTGTCGGCATGGACGTTCCATTTTTATTGTGTTTCTCGCTCTTATCCTGCAACTTCAGGGCTGTATACACATTTTTTCCGAGGCATTGTTATCTGTTTATTACTACCATGTGCTTTTGGATGCAGTGGGTTTCCCCAGATGACGTCACTAGTTCAGAACACAAGCAGCTGCTAAATTGCATTTGAACCTGTTCTCTGTATTTTGGGGTTGTCAAACGGGTGCTATCGGCAATTTTTCTGCGTGGGTAACGAGAGAATTATTTATCAACTGTGTTAAATTTGTTAAGGCGACAACACACCGTATTTATTTTAAAAATTAGAACAGGTGGGCACTGGTTCCCAGCATGCTGCACTGCACAATACTGCTGGGAAACAGATTTGTCAAACTGAGTAGTCTCCCTTCTCTTGCGTATAGTAAAACACGGAGTAAGATGGACATTTCATATATTCCGTTACTATTTTTTAAATTCAAGCACTTTTCAATGATTTTTGTTCATTTTCAAGCACTTTTCAAGCACTTTTCCCACTGACATTAAAAATAAGCACTATTCAAGGATGTTTTTAAGAAATAAGCACTTTTCATTTGAGAGGTTGAAAATCAAGCACTTTTCAAATCTGTGCGAACCTTGGAATAAGAAGCAAACTAAAAATCATGCACAACTCACCAAACTATTACATAACTTCTTATATTATCCATTTTTAAGCATCAACCAGACATACTGATACATTGAATATCACCATTTTCAATTGAATATTATAATTTGCCATTTCTTAATAAAAAATTGTCCTATTTATGACATTTCCTAAATTAATATTGATGATGTTGCATAAATAATATTGATATTTCATCACAGCACAGTCATGTCATGTGTATAAAAAGTATTATGTTTTTTTGAAAAATGAAGACTTTTGAAAGTGACCATAACCAAAACAACAACAAACTTTTGATGTTGTAATTGTTTAAGTAATACACTGTAATGGTGTTAATCAATTTGAGTAACCTTTTTTTCTTCTGTTTTGTTTTCGAAGTGCAGAGTTGACATTGTTCCTAGGCACCACCATAATGCTCATTTTCACATATTTTTAATCACATCAAAACATTAGTTCAACAAAGTGTTGATTACTATTGTTATTGTGTAAGTTTTTTTCTATAAATTCCAATATGAATACTACAGAAATCCTAAACTGCAAGTTCTGATTTTCTGTCACAGAAAAATGCCAGAAAAATTTAGCACACACATATTCTCTTCCCTGCAGGAATTTATTAATAACATGTTAAAGCTAGCCTATAGCTGGCTGATACCTCTCTAGAACAGAAATAATATTGTGGCCGAGTTGCCAATGTACTTTTTACTGATTGATATACATGTGTTTTTTTGTTCATTATCAGGTATATATTGTAACCATGCAAATGTGTATGTTTCAAGTGATTACAAATCTTTGTATCTGACCCAATTGTACCTATGAATTCACAATAGTTTATCCTCATCCAGCATGTAACATGGAATTCCCTGTACTGCCTTGTACTGTTTGATCAGTGGTGCTGACAGATTTACAATATAACTGTCACCATGTTTTTAAAAGGTCAATACATGGAAACTTTTCGAAAAACAATTTTACAAAGTACAGTTGTCCACTAGAGTACATGTGAGCATGCCATGTAAAGTACTGTAAAAGTTGACCTTTGTGCAAATGTACAGTGTACGATTTAATGGGTTTGTTACAAATATTTAGGACTTGACTGTAATATTAGTGAAGCCATAACTTTTTTAATCTTGTTAATGAACCCCTTATCTAACAGTCTTAATCTGCACACTACCACTGCAGTATTCATTTGTGTACTTCCAAACACTGGCGAAGGTACAGTCGGAAAGCAACTGAGTCATTACGGAATTACAAAAATGTAAACATGTAAAATTAAAAGTTTGTCCGTTCGTCTAAGAAATACACATTTTGATTGAAGTTATTTATTTTCTAGCTTTTTTAAAAACAGTCACTAAGGGGTCTACAGGAATGGTTTTAGCAATATTATAAACTCATTTAATTACAATAATTTTTGTTATTATCAAAAAGTGTGCATTTTGGAAGTTTAATGCGGCTTAAATAAAGCTTAGTTACAATAAACCTTAGCCAGTTCCCTTACAGAATTGTTTTTTTTTCAACATCAGTCATTCAAGATTACCGTTGGTGCCCTGCCCAGGTTTTTATATTGCAAATTTAAGCAACCTTTGTTCTGAAACTGCTGTTAACTTTAAATAGTGACCCTCTACCAACATTTTTTTTGATTGTCAAGCAAGATGGCTGCCAGGGTTCAGCTAATTTTTACATAGGATTTTAAACTTAAAAATTCTGAAACAACTGACTGAATTTTAAAAAAATTTGGGCACAGTGTACCTGACTGACAATGTACCCTTGGTAATGACTGCTCATCTGAAATCACTGAACCATTTTTATTTTTTGATAAATTACCTTAGTGACCCTTTACCTGTGTTGTTTTATTTCTGAGTGTCAAACAAGATGGCCGCCTGTGCTTGGCAAATTTATATAATTTTGTGTATAAAATAAGAAAAAATTCAAAAAAAATTCTCAAAATCCATCAACTCATTTTGAATAAAATGTAGTACACTTGGGTCCCGTTATAAAGCGGATCTTGATATCCACAGAATAAAACTGCAATATATACCGCACAGCGATATAGGTAAAATTTACCTTGAAAAAGTCAAAATTGGTTATTCACACCTATTACATCTCCCGATCACGACTGAAAGGTATTGTTTACATTGTAATGTGATATGTGGGTGCAACAGATACACTTACATAAATGTATGTATAAAATTATATAAAAGAAAGTAAAAAGAAAAACTTTGGTTTGTTTTGATAAAACTGAATTTAACCACAATTGCCATATAGCCTGGATGTAAAAATGGTGTCTAAGCAAAAACTCGTGCTTCAATTCAATGCAAATGGCTTCTGAGTTTTGCATGTATAAGTATTTATTGAATCACTCTAATTAATACAAACTGTTGTACATGTATCTAATGCAGGCAGGAGTAAATCAATTCACAAATCCTTTAAATTAGTAACCACAATGAAGCACATATGTATTAGTATCTTGACAGTTTGTTTTAATTAAAGCTAAGATGAGCGATGATTAAATTTACACAGGGTGATGATGAGTTATATTGTTTGGTTGATATTTTTGTTATTTGAGATTCACACAGATTGTTACATTTTGTATCTTGACAATCTCCCCCACCCACCCCCACCGAAAAATGGGAGCGCCAAAAAAAAACCCATGATATATTGGAATTTACGCTGAAGCGGACCGCTTTATAAAGAGACCACATTGTATAATTATGATACATGTTTTATAACTTGTCAAACTAAAGAATATTGCACTGGGACACTCTACACTATCACTGAATCAAGATCCACATAAAATTTTACATTCACAGCAAGAAACAAGAAATTTATTGAGATTAGTTGAAATAAAATTTAATATTACGATATATACTTTCTTAATGTTACATTTTTAACAGAACTATTTACATATCTTATATATAATAAATCACTTTCAATGGTTTGTATGAAATTTTATTGTGGTATTGTTATGGGAGGAAAGGGGAAAACCCACATGTACGATTGAGTGATCACAATTGTCAGTGTCACTTAAATAAGGCTTGGAATACATGGCTGTGAAAAAAGTGCATTACACTGTGCTGGACAATTGTACATAGTTGCTTGTGCGATTCTGGGGTGCATCATGGGTTCAGGGCTTGATCTAAAAAATATTGCTTGTCCTCCCTTTTCAACAATTTTTTTTTAATGTTTAAAATCAAAAAATGTTTAGTTCAGTTTCATAAATCTTGCTTGTCCTGACCAAATGATTGGATGAATGTAATTTTCCAGTCCTGGGTCAGTTTTGACAAAAATAGGACCTCTGTAAGAGGTAACACATTGAGTACCACTCCAGTAGTCGATATAGTTGCTGAACCTCTGCAGTTCGGTATCAACATTCTAGGCGCAGTCTTCATATTCTCTTAATGGTGTGTTTGTTTTCTCAGTAAGTATAATAATTTGTTGATACTGTACATTTAGAGGGCATCTGAACTCTCCTTTCCTGTTGGCATTCTACATTACCTTTTTCTGTTTGTTCACAATAAAAACCCAATTCATTGCTTCCTGGTTATATTGAAAACTTTGATGTGATCATTTTCTCGCATTGAAACTATCAACCTGGCCTTGACGGCATCATAAGTGAGGGCCTGCGGATGTGTTAATCCATCTTTTTGTGACAGGAGCACCTGTATCTTCCTGCCATGCTTGTCTAGATGTATTATTTTGTGGTTTTGATCGTCTGAAACCAGCAGTTCATCATCCTCAATAAAACAGATTCCCCAGGCATTTTCCAGATCAGGGTCAGTGAACGTGGATCGTAGATTTCCTTTTCTGTCAATATTTATCACTTTGTTACCGTTGGTAACATGAATTGTGTTCCCATTTCTACTTGAGATAATTTCCCCTGGGAAGCGATTTATGGGCTGTTCTGGTGAATCCTTCAGAAAATTGTGGGTGTAGGTTCCTGTTTGACTATAAATACCGATCGGTGCCATTCTGGAATAAAAAGAGACAAACAATTCACCTTTGTTGGAGATAACATCACGGCATAGCCCATCGACTGTGAATGCTCTTGTCACCATTAGTTTACCAGTGGTAGACACAACTACTATTTCTCCATTATCATTCATTACCATAGCAACCTCTGATTGGTTGATTTTGCAGATACCCCATGGAGCCCCTTGTAAGACATAGTGATCAAATACTCTGTATGATTTGTCCAGCCTCTTAATTTTGTGGTTACTATAATCTGTTATAATTACTGAGTCATCATCAAGCAGACAGGCTCCCGCGATATCGCATCTTTCGGTGTCAGTTGATATTTGCACATTGTATTCTCCGTGGAGTGTAGCATAACATTGCATTGTGTTCTTTTGTTCTGCCAGTTGAATTTCTTCCATTTCACCAATTGTTTTAAGTTTCATGATGAATTCCTCAATGTTGCTGTGGATGGTAAAGCGTATATTCTCTTTTCCAACCAAAGCTTTCATCTTGCTCAGTAATTCATTCCCGTCTGCTTTCATACCTTTTCCTTGTTTCACATAAAAGAATGCTTGTGTTCCATTATCCATTTTGGATGTTTCAATGTGTTTAACATTTGTTTCTAAGGCGGCTGTTAGTTCACTGAGAGCACTTATGTCAGCATTGATTTTTTTCTCAATACTGGTATGCTTTGCGCATACTTCACTTTTGGCCTTCTCAACCATAGTATCAAAAAATTGCACCACTTTGTCTCGGAACTTGTCAATGTTGGTGATGTTTGCAGTCTTCTCGTCGTTAATTCTCTGTAAATCAGCCAATCTGTCACTCTTGATCTGCTTCAGTTTCATCGTGACATTTTTCACTCCTTCCATTACTTGCTTTGCTTCCTTGCTTGAGTCTACAGCTTGGGCAGCATTGAGAATGTAGTTGACACCTTTACAATGCCTGTGTAAAGAATTATAGAGATGTTATTAAATAATTAGGTAAAGCAAAAGTATTACATATTGAATCTTATCTATTCAAGTTGTATATATATTTAAAGTTTACATTCATACCTACAAGGGGTCCTCCATGGCTGAATGGTCTAAGGCGCCATCTAAAGATTACTTACATCATAGCTATATAAGGCCATAGGTTCGAGTCCCACTCGCTCCAAAAACTTTATGTGAGAAAGTTTGCCAGTTACTTGCAGAAGGACAGTGGTTCTACTCAGTCTGAGGTCTTTCTCCACCAGTGAAACTGGATATATATTATATAACCTGAAATGTGTTGAAAATGACGTTAAACACCATTAAAAAACAAAAACCTTTCATTCATACAAAGTTAGCTGTTTACGTTTTACATGGAATTAAAATTATTTTTTTTTTGTAAGATGGGCAATAAGATAAAATAAAATCAGAAAATATCAGAAAATAATAAAAAATAGTACAAGCAAATTGAAACCTAATTATTATATTTCCATATTTTTATTCTTTTAGGTGTTACCTTAGTAACAATGATTTATTATGCTCCCCTCCGAAGAAACAGGGTATAATAGTTTGCACATGGTCAGTTGGTTATTCTGTCCGTCCATCAGTCAGTAGACCACAACAATTTCCTGAAGATAACCCAATACTGTTTGGCCCTACAGTCTCCAATCATTGCAGGATGTTTTTTTTGATTGGGGTCAACTGGGTTCTATTTATAGAAAATTGGTTTCCAAGGATATAGTAGTTCCTTCTGTCCATTGGTAGGTCTACAGATCATAATAATTTCTGGACAATTACTCAATACTGCTTGACCCAACAGTCCTCAAACTTTGAACCATATTTATTTTGGGGCCAGCAGGTCAGAGGTCAAGGTTATAGTGGCTATTTACAGAAATTTAAGTCTCTAACTGTAAACTCCTGTTCGGCAGCCATAAGGACCTCAAACTGTGCAGCGGGGTTCTTCTTGGTAAGTAGACAACCCTTATTCATTTTGAGGCTGGTAAGTAAAAAGGTCAGTGACTATTAAAGTATTTATAGAAAATTGGTTCCCGACTGGTATTCTGGAAGTGGATCTTTGCACAGTGGTCCATCTTGGCAAGTAGAAGATTGCTATTCATATTGGGATTTGTTGGTAAATGGTCAATGTCAACGTAGCTATTTTTTACTGAAAATAAGGTTTTGTTTGGATATTTCAGGAACAGTTTGGCCTCTGTCCTAACTCCTAAAGAACCTATTTACCTTACACCCTATCATGGGAGGCATCTATGTTTTACAATTATCTCTTCCATATTTGATCTCATGTAAGAAATATAAATTTTGTTATTTATTCACATTCTTGAGCCCCTCCCTTTTATAAAATATGGGTGGTAGTATAAAAAGAAGAAAAAGAAGAAAGATAGTGTAAATGCATTTTTTCACAAATGGAAGTAATTGTTGATTATGTTAACAAATAAATTAGTCTGGCCTTAACATATGTGACTTTTAACAATTATAATATTTTGTTATTACATTTTTGATAAATAATAAATATAGTAACACAACACAGCTCTGATAAAGTAATGTATACATAGTAAGACAATGTTCCAAATAGTAAATTAAAAAAAAAAAAATATGCATGTCTTACCTCAGAGGTTGGGTGGACAAAATTTTAATGCAATGTCTCAAGATCATTTACCTGTCACTGCTAAGACTGAGGTCATGTTTTTGAGCCCAATAACTTGATATTTGTTACATAAATTAGCATAAAAGTTGGGTACCGGTATTTCCCCCTAAGAGGTTGTGAGCTTGAGCCCAGTACCACCCAAACCTTATTGTGACAAAGTTAACATGCACTTGCAAATGGACGATAATTCTCAAGGCTCACTTTGAGGTTTTCTTCCACAAATAAAACTGGATGCCATATAACCTGCTATGTTTTGAAAATAGTGTTAAACCCCATTCAAAATAAATGTTTTTTACCTGTGGTCAATTGCAATGCATGCTCCGCAGCACACTACATCGTGTGTCCCGCAGAACATGTCCAGAATCTTTCCATGGTGATGCAAGCACTTTTCTGTTGGTAGCCAAGTTTGCATCTGCAGGTTCAAACTTGCCACCATTTGACTTATGTCAAGAATGTCGTGTTCTTTAAGTCCCTGGAACTTATTGTGGTCTCCGAGACACTTTGTACAGAAGTTCTGTCGACATTGCAGACAACCTTTAATTGCCTCCACATTTCTTCCGTCCAGGGCGCACGCGGAGCAGGAAAAGTCATAATAAGCTTCTGATCCTTGATCTACTGATCTTCCATAATTTCCACCTGAAGCCATTTTGTTTATAGGGATAAGCACAGTTCAATATAAGCTCTAATCTCCACACTGGTTTTATCAGTTCTTAATATATATGGTTAGATATATATCAAACCTTCACAAAGAGTCAACTAGGATTTATTTTGATACACATATCTTTGTCTTAAATCATTTCCTATAACTTATTTGGAATACCTTTAATTTTATTGTGTCTAATAAGGTGCTATTTTTGGAACAACTTTCAGTCACATGATAAAATAAAATGGTGGCCCCTTATGTTAAAATACGGGTTCTGGGGGCATGCCCCAGCATACGCAAAAATATGTGCAAGCCCGGGCGTTATAGCGTAAAGGCAGCTACGCCACTAATTTCCATCACGTACGATTGTACTTTCGCTTTCATATTACGGTCCATGCAGTAGAATTACACTGTCGTGATAAAAGCTAATATCCGGGTCTTCTATGAATATCTGTAGTTGTAATAGCTGTATTTACTAGTTCGCCGTATAATTTTATACAGTTTATTGTTTTGTGTATATGATATAGATATAAGCCATAAATTTCAAGTTGGTAAAACATTTTCAAGTATGTATATGATTTAAATATACATTAAATTATCTAATGATCACTGAACCTCTCATTGTTGAGTTGTGGGTTTTAGCCTTGCTGGTTGGTCCAGTATCTTAGCTGGGCCCGATTAGCTAAGTCAGTAGCACGCCTGACTATCAATCCCGGGGTCATGAGTTCAAATCCCCAACCAGCCAATCTCCATGATGAGTGATAAATATTGCTTCACATCATTTGTCTCTCACTGCTGATTCAAGTGGGAGAGTTATCAGTTACTTGCAGTGATAGGGTATGATCGAGTACTGGTTAATCTTCCAGGATTCCAGGAAACAGTGGTTTGGTTATCAGATTGTCTGTTAGTCCTGGATGGCATAAAAATGATGCTAAATATTCAATCAATCATTCAATCCAATATCAAATGTAAGAAAGTTTGCCAGTTGGGTCTCCCTCCACCAATGAAATTGGATGTAATCTGTCCTGTGATGAAAATGGTGTTGAGACCATTAAAATTCTCTTTTGAAGGCTCTTTCCTTAAACTGTAAATTTGTGTGTACACCATGGTTTAGGTTGGGTCCAGAGACATCTTATCAAAAAGGATTGTGTTGGTAAGGAAACTAAATGTTGAAAGTGTTTTTTAGTAAAGATTCTCCAGAGTGATATACGTGAGTTCCTATAGTTTACATGCAGAGAAAGAGCCAACATTAAAATAAAGTTTGTTTGAGAGAGAGGATGTTTGTAGGATGTTTGTTTATCAGCATTGATTGTGAAACAAGGTCTTATGACTTGAACAAGTCACAGCCTTCCTGGGACAAATCAGTACTAACCAAAGTGTCTTGCTTAGGAACACCACGCAGAGTCATGGTTGGGAATCACAGTTCTCTGATCTTGGGTCTGATGCTCTGCCAGTAGACCATGCTGTCCTCTAAGAGTATGTTGTTGTTGTTGTTGTAAGCTTGTTTTACATCATCATCAGTTTCCCAAATGGGCGATGCCCCTAGAAAAGTATAGGTTTTGGAGGATACAGATAGAAACCCAGTTTCGTCTGCTTCTTTAGCATACTCGGTGTATAGCACCATCACATAGACCATCTGTTTAGAATTTTTAGTTGGCCAACCCCGGGAATCCAACACTCAACCATAAGCAGAGTATGTTATATTATCTATCCATCTTTCTGTTTGTCAGTCTGTCCCACTGTTATCTTTGCAGATTTTATTTCTGCATTATTGTGTTTCAGATCACTGCTCAAGAGGGGGTAGAAGGTCTCCACATTGAGTCGTTTAACAATGCAAATGTGATAGGAATGGAGGGAGTTACTATAGAAACAGATACAGATATAGACATATCAGCTAGTAAAAATATATTTGCCACATCATTGGTAAGTTTAAACATAGGTCCATGTTGTTTGTTGTATGACGTTTAGCATCGCTTTCAACAATTTTTCAGTCATATCCTGACAGTGTCTACTTGAGACAGTATTCTAAGTGCCGCCACACTGGAGTATCATGCCACAGACACATGATATGATAACCCATCCAGTCAAATAAGACTGACAACTGGCTGACCAGACCTAGAACTTTCCTCTTATTCAAATGATAAGCACTAGGCTTCTAGAACCATTCTTCTAAGTCTGTGGTATGACTGGACTAGGGATCGAACCAGCAGCCTTCTGCATGCCATTCTGATGCTGTGCTTCTAGACCACTGCCTAGGTTCGATGTTGTTTGAGCCAAGGGTGTTTTTCGATAATAAATTTTTACCAAAATGTCAAGCCCACTGATATTTATCTTGGTGTTGATCAATAAATTAATTATTAATATCATGTTTTTGTTATATGCTTCCTCAGCATTATTTATATACTATATGTTGTTGCTTTGATGATACATTTCAATACACTTGTAACTAGATGTGTTTTTTCTAGATCTGTCAATAAAGTCACTTGTCTTTTTATATAAAGAACCATCGCTATAAATTCCGTATTCTGTAAGTTATTTTCCATATAAGAAGTCTTCATTTCTTACACTTAAAAATTTCAAACTACAGTCAAACTTGTCTTAAGCAGCCAGTAAAGAAGGAGCAAAAGTAGCCTGTTAAGACAGGTTGTTGCTTAATACAGGTTCATTTACTCTGAAAGCATAGAAATGGGAAATAGAAAATATGGTTGCTTAAGACAGGTGACTGCTTAATAGAGGAGACCGCATACTCAGGTTTGACTGTATTTTTTACCCTATGGTACCCTACATGAGATTGAACCCATTACACTCAGATCCTGGGCCCAATGGTCTACCACTTGACCAGTAGACACTCTCCTGCATTGTCTCTGGAGTAACTTATATTTCACCGATGTCTCTATTTCAGCAGGGATCAATAAAACTCATGAGTGAAGAAGGAATCTACATGAGCCCTAACATGCCCCTGGAAGGTAAAGCGACAACAAAGGCGGTTGGACAGTTCAAACTCTGTGTATGTGTTCCGAGTGGTAAAGTTTTCGCCGTCCCATTTCTTGGTCAAGGCTCCGGGTGTCACGCTGCCAATGAGGACAAGCATCCTTGTGTAGACTAAGACTGCATGGTTAAGATTCTAGTCTTATTACTTGTAGACCCATTCTTCTCTAGCAGGAGAAGCTATTTTTGTGTCCCCACCACTTGAAAAATGGTGAAGTATCACCTCTGTCCGTCCATTGGTCAGTCCGTTCATCTGGTAAAAAATTGGTTTCTGATCAAATAACTTCTCAAGGGGTATATTTATTTTATTATTACATATCTAGTGTACTTATGTTATACCATAATTTTGAAATACAGGCCAACTTCAATATTGGAACGTCGGTCAAATTTTATACGAGTTGTGGGCCACTTTTCAACTTAATTTTTTGCCAAAAATTGGTATCAAATCAATAGCAGGGGTATTCGTGTTGAGACACATTTCTAGTTATATTTTGGTATTGGCTTCTTGACAAATGAACCAAAAGTCATATTGATGAAAGGTTTTGAAGACTTAGAATAATCTTATTGCTGATTGTGTTAAACAGATAAAAGACATGACATAACCATAAATAGTAGTATAGATTTGATTTAGTAAAAAAGAAAATATTTGAGGTGTGCTTTACCCATAGCATTGAAATGTGCAAATCCAACCAAACATGTTGTCGAAAAATAAAGCGTTTTTGTTTATCACTAAAAATCACTTCTTTTGTTACATAATCTATGTTTTTATGCCATGAATTTTGTTCTCAAATCATAAATTTTGTTTTCTGCTGAAACAATGAAGTGCGCTAGTTAGCTTCCGTATCATTATACTGACGGCTAGGGAAAACAAAATAGAAAATTGTATCAAAAGTGATTAAATATGAAGGTGATCGCAGAATTAGAATTTATCCTGTAGTAAAGTTAGAAACTATGCACACTATTTATTGTTAAGGGTGGAATACACTACTTTGAGTTTTCATTTGGGTGTTCAACTTTGATACATCAAACATTGCACAATTTGAGCTTTCAGGCACTCTAGTTGTCACAGTTTTCATTTGATCTTCAACAAACGCACTGTAGTTTATAATAAAAAATCCTCGTACAAATTTTTAAACTGGCCAAATCAGATCAGATTTATTTGATTTCAGAGTAATGACCCTTGATATATAAAATATTATGAGTTCACTCAAGCAAGCAGTTTTCATTGGATCCTCACCTCACTTACCAGTAGTTTGTGAACCTGCCAAAATGACGAATTAATGTTGGAGTGAACATCCTTGAATCATCAAAAATTGCATTACTTGACCTTTCATGAACCTTTTAGTTTGATCTTCACCATTCTTATACAGTAATTATATACTAGTATTCATAATATCATAACTGACCAACTTTAAATGTTACATTATTGTTCTTTGTGATGGGAATAATACAGAACAGTATATTGTGTTCTTACTATTTATTACTTGACACGTTTTTGGAATGACCACCCTCAAATTCTACAAATACCTGTCCATTGATTATGTTTGATTCTACACTATCAATAAAAGAAGCCTGAGCATCATAACTATCCAAGTTATTACAATTTGAAATTTTAATTTCATTTATACTGGATTTGCATGCAGATCCAATATAGTTATACCCTTTACACTTAAAGCAAGATTTTCCAATCGCAATAGACACTTGTGTTTTATTATGTTGTTTGTCACAATTTCGACACTATCTGGCATTTTCTTGTTTGGTGTTCCCTCGCTGCCATTTAAGTTAAGAAAAGAAAAAAGAATGCTTGTCTAGCTACTCTAATGTTTTAAGAGCTGCTAATGTTTATGAAATGTTGTTTTCTTTTTGGCCTGGTTATTATGTATGCTGTTGTTGTGTGGTGTTTAGCGTAGCTTTCAACATTTTTTAATATATATCGCGACGGTGTCTACTTGAGACAGTATTCTGAGCGCTGCCACACTGGTGTATCATGCCGCAGACACATGATATGATACCCGACCCAGTCACATTATACCAAAACCGGGCCAACCAGACCTAGAACTATTCTGTAATTGCTGAGTGCCAAGCGAGGAAGCTTCTAGTACCATTTTGATATATATATGTTTATCAGTTTATATATCAACATATTTTAAATTTATTGTTTGTTACATGCGTATTAGTAAAATTTACAAATTTGTTTGTTTTGTATAATTTTATTACATGTTTAATTTCCTTCATTTTCTATTTATGGATATGTGCAGATGGATGTTGTTTTGATGTTGTGTTATTTAATAAAATTTAATTTTAGAGAAATATGTATAAATATTTTAATTATTTCTTACAGCCAAAACTGCGTCTTTTTAATAGTGATATTAGCATTTGTCACTATTGGGTTCAGATAAGGATATTTCAATCTGATATTTTGCTCTTGTTTTTTTTTCGGAACTGACAAACTTTGATGTCGTCTGCTTGTAAGTCATGATTTATTCTTTTTTTCTTATATGCCAATACATTTTTGTATTTAGCTTGTCTTCTTGAAAAAAACAACAAGAGTTATTGTCGTGACCTTGGCGTCTTCATCATGGGTTAAGGCTTTATGTCAAGCTCAGCATTTTCTGTTTGGGAGTAAACTGCTTAATATGTTATAGTGACTCAACTTCACAAAGGTTCGAGTTCTGCTCGCTCCTAAAACTTTATGTTAGAAAGTTTGCCAGTTCCTTGTGTAAGAACAGTGGATCTACTCAGATTCATTCTGAGGTCTTCCTTCACCAATAAAACTGAATATGCCATCTATAAACTGAAATGTGCTGAAAGTTTTGGAGGGAATGAGGCAGAGAGACTCCTCCCTATGAAAACAGTTATCCCGACGGAAGGAATTTTCAATCTGAAACAAAAAAGCCATGTAAGATTGTTTTTCTTGCAAACCACACATTGAATATTTATTTAAATTTATATGATTATTATATTTTACCACAATGACTTTTAAGACATCAAATAAGATAATTTATACATATATAAAGTCGCGTCATAAATTGTTCCAACATCACAGCAGGGGAGGATGAGCGCTGGGAGGAGGTTTAGGGTGAAAAATCTGTACCCGGTAAAAATATGCGGAAATCCTTGTCCGGTAAGCAAGAATTTTGGATCTCAAGCCCATGACCTCGTAGTGTGATTCTTGGATAGAAACAGTCCCAATATTATACATATTTATTACAAATTGCAGTCCAAGTGATGCATTATATACTAGATAGAATAAAGAATTCACAGACTGTAATAAGTAGTTTAAACCATTCAGATTTTAAATTCCCTGATATTCAATCACCTCCTGGATCCGTGCCTAAGCAAAACGATGTCATGATGTTATTAAATAAGACACATGTAAATTGTGAAGAATGGTTCAGTACATCAGTATTTAAGTGTTAAAAATTGCATCTTAAGGTCAGATTTAATTTATGAAATTTAATGTTACAAATAGTTTATTCAACTGTTAATATCAATTACAGATACAAGATACAAAATTTTATTTATAGTTGGCACGAGACATATCACAATAAACACTAGTATGTGAAGCTATTGACCAACATTAACATGAATTAGCAAGTTATAATATATAAAGTCATTTTATGGGTTATCATATAAATGCCTCCATTACAATTGTAACAACACAATTTTACAAAATTCTATACATGAAATAAATCTTGAGAAAATGATATTATTTGGGACCATTGGTCTTAAAAGTATTGAAAAGGAATTGTAAAAAACTGAGATGCAAAGCAGACATTAGTGTATATTTAAGAAATGTTCTAAAAAAAAACACCTACATTTACATGACCTCGAATCAGATTTGTTGTGAACTGATTAATAGGATCTTCTCAGGCATAATGAAAGGATCATAGACAATGTACAGACGCATCAAAATGATCACAGACAATGTATTAAGACAAATAAATGAGCACATAGATGCAATAAAATATATAGAAATACTGAAAAATAATTCACAAATTATTTGCGAATGGGAATCAACCCTCGTGACTGACAGCAGGACACCCCATTCCCAAATAATTTGTAAATTATTTTTCAGTAACGCAAACAACAGTTGCATAAACTCTACAGTATGTAATGGGTTCTACTTCCAATTCCTCATTGTGGATAAAGATATTGAGAAACTAGGATGGAATTGAAAATAATTTATTTTCATATAACAATGTCGTTTAATATATACATAATTACAAAATTATAACAATCAACATCATGAAATGAACATAAATATACTTGTGAAATAATGAAATATACAGAGTTTGGCAATCTTGCTTAATTTGACAGTTCATTTTATTATTGCACTAAAAATATATTTACAAAATCTATTGCACAAATATCGGTTGGTAGTAAGAGGCTAGATTCTACATCAGAAATACCGGTAATAGACCACTGTATATGATATTTTATCATTCATTCATTCATTGATATATACTGACCAAACTTGTAAACAATTATTGCACACAGAGTTAAGAATTGTTATGTACATTTTTTTACATTTATGACAATATATGAGTGGAATGTTTCTCTCTAATCCCTTGTTGAAAGTAAAACCATCAACATTGGTCACAGCAGATCTACAATATAAGTCACAGCAGACCACCTAGTGGTTACCACAGGCCAGCAACAGAGGTCACAGCAGCTGACCACAAACAGTGGTCACAAAAGATCAGGGAGTGGTCATAGCAGCTGACCACAAACAGTGGTCACAAGAGATCTACAACAGTGGTCACAGCAGATCAGGGAGTGGTCATAGCAGCTGACCACAAACAGTCTTCACAGCAGACCACCAGCAGGCAGTCACTAATTATCAATACTTTCCAAAAACTGCCACTCCATCAGTATGCTATACCACATATATGTATTGACCAATCGTGATACAGTTATTATCCT
Organism: Panopea generosa; assembly: GCA_029582155.1. NCBI lineage: Eukaryota > Metazoa > Mollusca > Bivalvia > Adapedonta > Hiatellidae > Panopea > Panopea generosa. The sequence continues at coordinate 19,044,673 of CM055896.1, read as the reverse complement.
AATGAATATCAAACATCCAGGTCATAGCGATAGACGGCATTAAAACAAAGACAACATTTAGTGAAAGTATTAATTTGTTAAAAAGCAATAATTCAGTAACAAAAACTGGTGGTCTACAATACTGGAAAAATGTTGTAAATATTATCAAACTTTATCAAGTAAGCTATAATATCAAATGCTACAAATACATGTCATTTTCTTATTACCGGTATCAAGGACTTATATAGAGAATGAAAAGCAACTGATCGAGATGGTATTAACGCTCGCATATTCATGCAAAATCTCGGGAAATCTCGTTTTGAATATCTTCACTTCCATTCATCTCAGAAATACTAATTCAAATTCTTTCTTTGCACAATGGAATTCTCTACAAAACGAGACCATTCTGATCAAATTGTGTTTAGAATTGTTGAAGTATTTATGATTGCAAAATGTGTATATTGCAACTACAAACTCAAGGAAAGTACTTGAAATTTACTTCAAACTACACTATTTTAAATTCAGTATCATTTTGCATGTTTAAGTAATTATAAAATATCTAAGGTTACATATAACTTCAGGGCTGGCGAAATCAACCGTCCGAGTCGTCCGTGTCGTACAAACGGCGGTCCGGACGACTGCATTTATTATTTTTACTTGTCCGTGGACGACCAATAAATCTGTGATGATTTCAGAAGGAACCGCATCATTTGCTTAACGTAAAGATTGTTTTCATAATTATATCGTATTTTGTTCGCATATTTCTAAACATAGTTAGTGGAAATTCCTAGTTCTATTATTAGAAGCAAGACGCGCAGTGAATAAAAAATCTGATTAATTCTTCGCATGCTATTTTATCAACAGTTAGTAGAGAGATGCAAGTTATTATCCTTCTATATAAGTCTTTGCCGGTAAATCAAAATCATTAAAACTGAACTATACATATTTTGATGAAAATTTTAGTTAGTCCAAATCTATTTATTTTGAATAAAATGTTCTTCTGTTGATTATCTTCGGTCATAAACATTTATATTTATATATAGTAAAATTTGATCCAGTAATAATTTCCAACAAGCATTACGATATGTTACATGTATATAAAGATTAATATTTTGGTATAACACATACATAAAACATTAGTGATATCATATCCTCTACATGGTCTACAATTGCGTAAATTGTAAATACTCCACTAACTAATTAAAATAACTAAAATGGCTCTACTACAGCTACATGTATTTATAAAATCTGCAAATATTGTATAATAACTATAGAAAAGGTAAAACAATATGTCTAATGCTGAATTGCATGCTGAATTGCACAATTAACATGCACCCACATACTAAATTGCACAATTACCATACAGCAACATACTGAATTGAACAATTACCATATAACAACATACTGAATGGCACAATTACCATACAGCTACATAGTGAATTAAACAATTGCCATACAGCAACATACTGAAATGCACAATTACTGTACAGTAATATATTGAATTGCACAATTAACATACAGCAACATGCTAAATTTCACACTTACCATAAGGAAACATACCGAATTGCACAATTACCATATAGCAACATACTGAATTGCACAATTACCATACAGCAAAATACTGAATTGCACAATTACCATACAGCAACATACTGAATTGAACAATTACCATATAGCAACATACTGAATTGCACTATTACCATACACCAACATACTGAATTACACAATTACCATACAGCAACATACTGAATTGCACAATTACCATACAGTAATATATTGAATTGTACAATTACTATACAGCAACATAATGAATTGCACAATTACCATACAGCAACATACTAAAATGCACAATTACAAACATATTGGAATGTACAATTAAAATACTGCAACAAACTGGAATGCACACTTGACGATGTTGTTACATATTGGAATGTACAATTAAATTACTGCAACACACCAATATGCATTAACAGACCAATACACTTAACATATTGATAAATACCCCCACACACACCCACTCACCCATATTGTAAATTTGCAGGAAAATCTAGACCTACCCACACTGTGAAATACATCAGAACCATTGCTGAATATGTAACATGCATACGTTATAAGGTGTTAAATCATATATGTTAACAAATATTTTCCTGAAATTTGGTATCAGTACAAGATAAATTATAGAATGTCATGTTAAACTTCCACCTGTGCTCATAAACTGAACAATTTTGTCATTAGTGATTACTTATTTCTCTAGCAAAAGTGGCTTTTAAGACAGGTTGTCGTTAAATAAAGTTTAATTTTCTCTAAAAGTATAGAAATAGCAAATGTGGCTGCTCAATAGATGACTGTTTACACATGTTCAGCTGTATAATTTTTAAAAAATGTGGGTCTATCACATTATTAATTGATATTTCAATTATATCTGTACAGTTTGTGTTAGGGACAACTGCCATAGTATGGGTTAAAATGCTACTTAAAAAATAAAACCATAAGTCGGTAAGAAAACTTTTTTTCCTAGCCTAAAACCCCAAGGAATTATATATAATATATTATTTATTGCACAATCATGTAAATCTTCTGTTCCAGACAAAATGCTTTAACTACTGACTGAGGACTGACCACCTATGGCCGAATTCTACAACTAAGTAGTTTTTATTTTGGTTATAGAGCTTAGAAGTTTATTAATTAAACTACGAGACATGATAAATTTGGAGAGAGGCACCATAATTATAGAGAGAATATTAACTGATATTTACAGTAAAATTATCAGTTTTATTCAATATAAAGAAAACTGACGTGTTATGGTCACTACACTGACGTGTTATGGTCAAAAGCTGAGAAAACAAGGAGTGAGCATACCAATTTTTGTATTCATGTCTGAAACTTTGTTGTTATATCACCGAAAAACAACAAATTTTATTTTATCATTGACAACAGTGAATTATAATTTTACTATTTCCACCAGCGAATCTATCAAAAATAATTCACAAAGAATTTTATGATTCATGAAATAAAACGAGTTTATATGTGAACACCACTGCAGTAATTAATAATGCTGTCATTTCGCAAGATCTATTGAAATCACAGGCATCAACAATTGGAAAAGTATACAGAATAAATAATCAATCTTGCAAGCAAAACTGAGAAAATGGTCTCGAAATATTATATGTAAATAAAACAAGGACATTTTTTACATGTCATATTACAATTACAAGGAATCTTAGTACATAAGATAATTTCACTATATATCAACTCATTTCAGTTTTAGTGTTTGTTTAAAATGAATTTTTTTAATAATATTATCTCATTCTGTAGGATTCATTTTAATATATATTTGTCCTATTGTCCTCTTTTGTGTTGTTTCATGTATTTTTATTTTATTGTTTCTGACATTTGATTTACAATATATTGTCTGTTTCATAGTTTTATTTCGTTTTTTATCTCTTCATTTCATATTGTTTCATACATGTATTCGAAGATCGTCCAAGAAAATCGTGACAATGTCTGTACCTAGGGAAGTACTGTTTCAATCTCATTGAGACATTCACAGACATTAATTACATCATTCCTTAAAAGTTAAAAATCAACAAAATTACATTACTTTATAATAATTAACGTACCGATGACCAGTGCAGATCAAATTGTCATTAATTTTTAGAAGTATTCACCTGTTCACACTTTATGTTTAACATACTGTTTCTCATTGCATGCTTGACTTAATATATCTCTATGTTTCACATGTCATTCTATTTGCATCACATGTCATTCTATTGGTTTCACTTGTCATTCTGTTTGTTTCAATGTTGTCATAGTCTTTGCAAGTAGTGTATAGGTATCTCTTGCTGTTTTGATTTGTGACTCGGCAAATGCTGTCATCCCGTCCTGGTATGCTAACATGCGAGTTTGTAAAAACAATTTAAGCTGAAATATAAAGAATATCATAACTTATAATCTAATTGATCTATTCTAAATTTATTTTACACACATTTAAAGTTTTAAAACTACATGTATAATGGTATCACTTTGTATTTACATAGACTTGTTAGGATATAGAAATGTAATAGGTGATGACGACATGGTGTCTTTTCTTCTAAATTAAACATTTGCATATTTCAATATTAAGAAAATATACTCACCTCTCTCCTTGCGTTATCACAACACATTTCATATCTTGTCTCTGCTGCATGCTTCGCTTCTTCAGCCTATATTTGAAATATTATTACATGCATTAAAAACACATTATATGCAGATTTACATGTAGTCACTATTAACAATTTAAATATGTCACATTCTGATAAACTACCCATTGCAGTCGAATAGAATTACAATGTAAAAACCAGAATGGGATTTGACCTTTGACCTTTACAGTGGTCTTGATCAAAACATGGTGGGAGTTTTTTTATTTGCTGATTTCCCTGTTTTTTAATTTAGCTGAAATTACAAATCTGAAGGGCAGTTTGATGTGTGTATGTATTATGGAAAGATACCTCAATTACTCTAATGTTATAACTTCAGCAGTGGTGTATGAGTAGAGCATTCACCTTACACGAGGAGGTTGTGGGTTCGATCCCTGGCAGGGTCATACCAAAAACTTGAAAAAATGGTACTAGAAGCTTCCTTGCTTGGTGCTCAGCATTTAGAGGATATTTCAAGGTCAAATGGGCTCGATGTCAGTATAATGTGACTGGTTGGGGTATCAAACCATGTGCCTGTGGCATGATACTCGATTGTGCCTGCTTAGAATACTGTCTCAAGTAGAAACCGTCGCTATATAACTGAAAAATTGTTGAAAGTGATGTTAAACGCCATAAAACAAAATCTATTACTATATGCCCCCAACTCCACATTAACCTCTAAATTTTATCTTGTAAACATCAGTTTATGTTAATTTAATTATGTTTCCATTTGTATAAAGCTGGGCTCAGTTAGATCAGTCGGTAATGCGTCTGACTATCAATCATGTTGTCAAAAATTTGAATCCCTGCCCGGTCACAGTCTCCATGATGCAAGATATACGACATTGTGTCTCACTGTCATTTGCATCTCACCTCTGGTTCAAGTTGGAAAGTTATGAGTTACTTGTGAAGATGGATATGCTGGAATACTGGTTAACCTTCGAGGATCCCAGCAAAGAGTGGTTAAGTTAACTGATCATTTGTTAGCCCTCAATGGCAAAAATATTATGCTAAATATTCAAACAAACAAACAAACATTACTTTTATGTATAAAAGTGTCTTGTTTCTGTATGGCTAGCAAATTACTAGTTATAAACTGTGCATGATGGTGACACTGTTAAGGAAATCACTGCAAATATTCACACCACTATACTTACAGCTTTCTGTTTGGCAGGTTTTGCTTTGTCCAGTGCTTTATTAGAGTCCTCGTAATCAACCAGGAGACAGGTTCTTCTGAACAGCATGTCCTGTAAAACAACATGCAGTATTATAACTAAGAAATAACAGATATAGCATGAAAACAGTTCTATCTTATATCCCAGTAACATGACAGACATTATAAACAGGTTTTGGAATCCACAAAACAAAAAAGTATATATCATTCTACAAATAATTGGTTGAAGAGCAATTTAATTTTCAAATTTTATGTTCCATGAATTTAAAAGTGATAAAAATTCAAATAGTTTGCGATTTTCTATTCCACAAATACATGTGACTATTATTTTTGATCTCATATTTGTCAAATATCATTAAAGAAATCATTTGGTTTTTGGGGATTTTTCTGGACCAGATAAAATGAATATTAGTTTTAATTGGTTGGTCTGCAGTTTTACTTTAATACCATGAAGAGTTCTATATAGCATGAGAATAATTCTATCAGATTATTCTGTATGTATTTGACTGGTTTTCTTTAATAATAATGGGTGTTTCCGCAAGTAACTGACAAACTCTCACATAAAGTTTTTTGGCCAAGCTTGGTCTCGGGGGAAGGGGGACGGTGGGGTGGGGGAGTAAATGATCTTCAGATGAATCCTAATATTAGCTACAGAGACCATCTCAATAAATATGAAATAAGTGAAGTTTTAACAGATTATAGCTTGACTTACCCTGACAGAGTCTATGTAGCGCGAGTACAGTTCCAGCTGATATCCTAGAGTTTTCTCATCGTTTTTACACAAAACATCGAGACCATGCTTCAAATACAAACAAAGTTATGTGAAAATTTCTACATTTATTTCTTATGTACTACTGCAAATTAACCAAAGATTCAAACCTAGGATCAGACTAAAACTTTAAAATTAATTTTACCTATTATGTTTAAAATAATTAAAAGGTTTAATTTTTGTCTAAATAAAATGGTATGATATTACAATTTGTATATCAAGAGATATGAATTTTCATGGTGTTTTGTATAAAAAAAAAAAAAAAATATTTTTAGACTCTGACCATTTTGACTCTACAGTAAAACCTATATAAACGGTCACCTCTATTAAGCAGCCACTTGTCTTAAGCAGTCACAATTGAAATCTGAGTATCATAAAAAACATTGTGTAAACAACTACATGTATATTTAAAAAGTTTCAGTTTATACTAATTTTTTTGAGCTCGATAGTGAAGAAAGCTCAAAGCTTATAATCATGAACCGCTCTCCAGTCGCTTCCAGGGTAGAATCAGTACTCAGTGTTGTTATTTGAGAGGCATCATGTTGGGCTGGGGCTCAAAGCAGCAACCTCTGGTGGGAAAGGCCAACTCTCTATCTACTACATGTACACTACCTCCCTCCTTTAAAAATGACTAGCAGGCAATCAAGTCATTTGAAGCAGTTTTAAATGAACACAACTCGTACTACATTTTCATTATAATGATTTAAGGTAATCTGAGAATAGGTTAAAGTAACCTTTACTACTTACATGTAGTACCGGATACATAATCTTTGTACACAATTTCCTGTGTAAAAACATTATTTATAATGGTCCTGTTTTCATTACTAAAACATTCAATGTTCAAATAGATAGTGTTTGTGTCATAAAAATATGATTTAATTGAATGTGCGTGTACATGTATATGTCAGTTAAATATGATACCTTGGCATTCTCTGTTGCCTCTGACAGTTGTGAAAGAGACCTGAAAAAGTAAAAAAAAGTAAAGTCAATATTGTGCTCTTATTCACAGAACATTTCTAATTAAGTTTAACACCATTATTGTTACACACTGAAGTTGTATTCTATGGATAAACAAAAGATGTATTAGTAAAACCAATATCTAATCAAGGAATTAATGAAGACTGTGTTAGTATAAAGGAATTTAACACAATATTATAACTAGTAGAAGCAACCACTCAGGGGAAGGACCTAAAGTTGCCTTTTAAGTTGTTTATTGGTTATCTTGTTCTGGAAAGCTGAAATAATTGTTTTTTTATAATAACAGATCGGGAAAAATATTGTCAATTTTAATTAATTTTCTTCCATACATGTACAGCTTTTACTACTATTTTCACTAGCGTGATGTCATCAGTTTTATTAACAGAGCTATTGGAGGACAGTGCACTTGGGATTTTGATGCTTATTTTTAAATAATAGCTAACCGATGACTGAGAATGGGATATGACCATTCCAAAACACTTTCTAAGTATGAAAATGGCAATAATTCTGTACAAGACAGAGTTATCCCACGTGTAGCCCTAACTGTAATGGAAACAGTTGTGAAATCAATCAATTATGTATGATTAGTGGTTACTGAGATGTAAGCATAATTTCTAGATATTGGAGAGGGTATGGTGGTACATAAAATCCCATTTCAGACCTCTCAATAATATAAACAAGAGTTATCACACATGATCCCTTGAGTCTTTTTGATGGTAATAAAGACATATTTGAAGATGCATTATTGTATGTGTAGGTGTTACTGCAATATGAGCATGCCTTAAACTTCAATTGAAGTATAAAAGGTGCCATAATTCTGCTAAAAACTCTAGATAGCATTTTCCCACTCGGCCCCATAAGTCCCCTTTATGGTAATGAATAAACACTTCATTGATAAGGGTAACTGAAATATGTGAGCATGCTTAAATTTTACAAACTTTTATAAAAGGGGCCATAATTTTGTCTAAAATCATTCGGCCCCTTGAGTCCCATTTATGGTAGTAAACACACGTTTCATTGATTGATGGGCAGTGACTGTTGAGCTATGAACACTATGGCATTTTAATCATCATCAAGTTTTAAACTATAATGTTCTTGAAAAAAAAATTAAACTTGGGCCTGGTTAGTTAAGTCAGTAGCACGTCTATCAATCCAGGAGTCGTGTGTTCAAATCCCCACCCGGCCACAACCTCTATCATGATGACTGATATAAGTCATGATCACCCTCGATATTTAATCAATCAATATACTCATCTACATTTCATACATTCACAGACACATGACAATAAAAGATTCCCACAAAAGTGGCTGATGATGATGCTGATGGAAGAATCTGGTTTATGGAGATAGCTCAGCTGTACTTATAATATCTAATAGGAGCTAAACTACACTTACTTGTTTATTGTTAACGAGACCAAATCTCTGTTGACACCACCTAGTTGTAATGCTGTCGACATTTGTCCATAACTAACAGCTAATCCTGAAATAAACAGAATCATGTATATCTAAAATATCAGAATGAATTACCCACGAATATTCGACGCTGATCTCCAAAAGCAACTGATAACTTTCCCACTTGTGTTTAGCAGAATTTCATGGATTTACAGTATCATTGCAGACTGCTTCCCCTTGTTACCAATACCAGTGTATTATGAAAACGCAATTTTAGAAGACAAACATAAAATATGTACAATGTATCAGCTGAACTGTGTTTTCACTGGTAAATAATAATATAAAAAATAAAATTAAATTTATCAGTTGAAATTTTTTGGAAATATCACAAAAAGATGATTTTGGTTGGCATAAAGTACAACATTTTTAATGGATGGATTTTAAAAAAAAAAATATGAAAGAAATATTTGTCAAATGTCTACAATAATAAAGCTGACAGTTTTATCACTATATGTTACATGTAACAGAAATTATTGAACATATCTAAATATTTGCTGTTTGGCAACATTAAATTTACTTTGATTGTCCTACTTACAATCAGTTTTTACTGTGAAATCAGTTTTCCTTGAAAGATTTTAAAAAATTTAACATTTTTTTATTTACCACTTAAAAAGATTGATGTGCAGCATCTAGTTTATATTTATATAACTGAAATTGTATTTATAGAATCTGAAGTGGTTTTCCCCCAAAACATGCACCCCATACAATAACCATTGATTTTTTCTTGCTTTTGTTTTTTTGAATGGGGTTTAACGCCATTTTCAAAACAAGTTATATATTGCACATCCAGTTTTATTGGTGGAGGATGACCTCAGAATGAATCCGAGTAGAGCCACCGTCCTTCCGAAAGCAACATAAAGTTTTTGGAATGAGCAGGACTTGAACCTATGACCTTAGCGGTGAGATGTAAGTGACCATGAGATGGCACCTTCAACTACTCAGCCACGGAAGACCCTTCATTGACTGTTCATAAACTTTTACATAAACACAATACAATCTTTGGACATGACAAATTAACTTACTTTGTTGTGCGTTGATCATTCTTTGATAATCCTGAAATTGGAATGAAAAAAACAAATTGTAATATAATTATAATATAAATACTAAACTAATCATTAGTCCATGTAGGGATATAACAAATAATATATACCTGTGTATCAATTTATCAAACAACAATACAGAAAAAGGACATTATACAGACTGACAAGATTTTGAGGAGGGGAGGGGGAATGGGGCGGGGGAAGGGGACTAGGAGTTTAGATCACCGTCAACCTCTTCCATTAAAATTTCCTGATAATTAAAAAGCACATGTTTCAGTGACAAATATATATGCCAAAATGAGATTATATAAAGTTGAAACTAGCAATATTTTCATAGGACACAGATGCCCCCGCTACATAAAAATTGGCAAACATTGAAAAAAATTTAAGCTGACATGTATCAGTGACAAGTGGTGTAAGATGCTGTCCCACACCTGAGGTCTTGGGTTTGTGCCCAGTTCAATACAACTTTATATGAGAAAGTCTGACTGTTACCTACATAAGGACTATGGGTCTGTTGAAGATTTATCCTGAGGTCTTTCTACACCAGTAAAACAAGGCTTTTTATAATAAATTGTTATGTGTTAAAAATGGTGTTCAAACTCAGTTCACCCTAAAAGAATGGACACACAAAACAGCAGTTATGCATGACCTTGCATGTAACTTACATTGGATGCATCCTTAATTGCCTTCATGTAGGCAGTACACCACTCTCTCTTCTTAGTGAAGAATTCATCTATGTCCTGAAATAATAAAAGAATAAACATACACATGTATATCTATGACACTACAGTACAAAGCTTGATTCCATACATGTATGTTGATTTGTCGTCTGCTGAGCTTGATGTTATACTAGCCTGAACATATTATGAGCACATTGATTTTATCTCGATTCCAAGGCAAGATAGGAATATTTCACACTGGTAAAATGGCAGATGTAATAATCAGGAATGAGAGATTTGTTTGAATATTTAGCATCATTTTTATACCATTGAGGGCTCACAGATGATCAGTTAACCTAACCCTTTTCTCGGATTCTGGGAGATTAACCAAAACTCGATCACACCCATCTTTGTAAATAACTGATTAATCTCTCCACTTGAATCAGCGGTGAGAGATGAATGACAATGAGATGTAATGTCGTATATCAATCATCATGGAGACTGTGACTGGGTTGGGATTTAACTCATAACTGAGCTAACTGGGCCTGGCAGGTATGAGTTAAGGACTCACACCACTATTATCTCCCTTGAGTACTCCGGACCTACAGATGGAGGAGGTGGAAATAAAACTTTAGTTCTCTTTTTCTTCTTTTTTCAGGGCTTTGTACTGCAGTGTTTTGTTTTTTGCTAGCATGGGTTAAATGGTCAGTATTTTAGAAATCACCACTGAAAATTTGGTGCTGATACCAGCTTTCTGGACAATTCTGTGTCATTTCAGAATTGTTGGTTCGAACCGCATCTAGGGCGAATAGTTGACATATCATTACTCTGGAAATTGATAGGTCTCACAAAAGCATTGAATTTAAAAAAAACCAACCTGGTCAAGGTATACTTTTTTTCCTTTATAATTGCATATCTTGAACCAGTGAAGAATTTGAGCCCAGACACATGCTGCAGAATTTAATTTTTCACTCTGTTTAGGACATAAATGTTACAATGGAGCCCTATGGGAAATGTAATAGTGGTGTGAGACGTTAACAGAAACTGACAGATCTGCATGTTGCAGTGTTGAGGAATGCTGATTTCTTTAAATAGAAGGTATTAAACTATAATTTGGACATGTTATGAATAGATGAACACAATCTGAGTTTTTAAACATTTCAATATAACTGATGGTGCAGATTTGCATTTTTTTCATGCATTGATGATAGAGATTACACACATTGACCAAACTTTGTATATGTCAATTTCTTGATATTCATGTTATCCATGTATGATTTAGTATTCTGTAAAATGTGGAAACAAAAAGAGAGATACATCATGTCTAATGCATGGCAGAATGCTGGTTTACTCTGTAGATGGTCATTTTGGTGTTTCCTTGCCCTAAGTTTAGGTTTATGAGCAGTGTCCAGTCTCATATTTCATGAACACCTGTCCTCATAGACAGATCCCTTTTGTGACACTCTCTCCATCATGTGTGGTTTTGCCATATTTCTGTAGAGCTACCAACCCTTAATTCAGGTTGAAGTATCTGCAAGATCACACTGAATTCCAGTGGGCATGCTTATTGCTCAGATTGTGAATTTTAAGCTGATTTTTACATTAATTTATTACCCCACCCACTTATTTCTGTATACAAAAATAGAATTGTTTGCAAAATGAAATAAATTGCATATTTACAGTGGACTGGGAGTTTGTACTAATTTTTATTGTTTAATTATGATAAGGCAGTAGTTGCAATCTTGCCAAGAGGCAGTTTATGGTTAACTTCGGTTGTTTTCGGTTGTCGTCGCATTAAATTCTGCGTCAAATCAATGAATTTGGTGAAGTTTTTGCTTGTACTCCATTTTTATAGAAAATGCTATAGAAATGCAGAATTTTACATTGAATGTCATGTATGCGTTATCTATTGAGCCTGTGTTGCCCTTCTTATATTGGAATTGATGTGTAGACAGGGTAATGGAGTACTTTAGCATGAAAATAGCTTGAATTGTTTGCTTGTGTTGCTGCCATATCATTCTGATATTGAAATTTTATCTAAAATATGTTATGTTTAATAAGTTTTGTTCCACAATATCATTATTTTGTAATCAAAATGTCTGTTTTTCTTCCCATTTTCAGACACCTTTTCATTTTACAATGTAGTTGTGAAAGTTTCAGACTTTTTTTAGACACAATTGGTCAAGTTATCATGAAATTTAGACTGTAGGGTTGTGAATTCTTGCTTTTTTACAAGAAATAGCAGCATTTTGACTGAAACCATGTGTCACTACAACTTATTTTATTTCAGAATTAGTTCAGATATTGGGATGCATTTAGCTTTATTGAACTTGTATTGAGTATTGTTACATAATATGTCAATTTAGAATCTTAAATTTTAAAAAAAAGTCCTCTTCAGGACTCACACCACTATTATCTCCCTTGAGTACTCCGGACCTACAGATGGAGGAGGTGGAAATAAAACTTTAGTTCTCTTTTTCTTCTTTTTTCAGGGCTTTGTACTGCAGTGTTTTGTTTTTTGCTAGCATGGGTTAAATGGTCAGTATTTTAGAAATCACCACTGAAAATTTGGTGCTGATACCAGCTTTCTGGACAATTCTGTGTCATTTCAGAATTGTTGGTTCGAACCGCATCTAGGGCGAATAGTTGACATATCATTACTCTGGAAATTGATAGGTCTCACAAAAGCATTGAATTTAAAAAAAACCAACCTGGTCAAGGTATACTTTTTTTCCTTTATAATTGCATATCTTGAACCAGTGAAGAATTTGAGCCCAGACACATGCTGCAGAATTTAATTTTTCACTCTGTTTAGGACATAAATGTTACAATGGAGCCCTATGGGAAATGTAATAGTGGTGTGAGACGTTAAACCATTATCTATGTATATTATTCTGTAATGAAAAAAAAAGCATGTCTTGTAACTTACCCGATGGTGTCCTTTCCTGGCACTCTCCACAGCTGATGACATTCTGCTAAAAAATCCTTGGTTTACTTTCGCTTTTACTGGTGCCTTGATAGAGAAAAGCAATATAAATTTATCACATAAAGAAGTATATCATTGAAATTATGGATCTAATGAAATGCCCCCACACAGTGATTCAGTTATAATGAAATACTCCATGCTGTTATAAATTTAATGAAATATTCCATGTAGTATTTCACATCTAGTGAAGTACTGTATTCCATAACTGTACAAATTTAATGCAATACATGTACATTTACTTCAAATGTACATTTTGAATCTAATCAAAAACTTCACACATTGTTTCTAAATTAACAAAATAGCTCACACATTAATTCAGATAAAATAAGATATTTCACACATTGTTTCTGATATAATGAAATACTTCACATATAATATTTTTGATCTAATGAAAAACCCCACTAAATGGTCTGGAAAAATAACAATATATTTTGTAATAGGTTGCGATTTAAATGTATCCATGAATATCAAGAGTAATGGACAGACAGGGGGGTATAAAAAAACAACTTTACACATTGTTTCAGATTCAATTAAATACTTCACACATACATGTACTGTATTAGATATAATGAAATACATCACATAAAGTTTAAGTCTAAAAGGAAACATATTGTTAGCACTATGTCATATCCAATTGACTTTAATATAGTAATTTAATCACTGGGACAAGATGAGATTTTAATGTTACCTCTTTTTCAGTCAGAAATCTTTCTACATTCTTGTCTTTTCCAAATGTTTCGTGGGCCAGCATCATACGCAGGTATCTGAAATGAAATTATTTTTCAGATTAATACATCATCATTTGATGTTTCATAATACACTTACCTATAAAATGTTTCAAACTAGAAAGGTGTCCAGAGGACACAGACATGGCCACCCCAACTTCAGGTTTTACTCAGATCAACAGAAATCAGTTTTGAGTCTGTGCCATTTTAATATGTGCTATCAGTTGTTTGGAGTGGTCCAGTGGTAACACTACAGACTTGTGCTCCAGATTCATGAGTTAGATTCTCGGCATCTCCATTAACTCAATAATAGTAATAATAATATCTTTATTTTAAGAAGGTTACATATTAAGATCATACAACAGTATAAAATTTATCTACAATAAGCCTTCTAAACAACATTAAAATATATTATAATATAGAAGAAATGGTAAGCATATTTAAACAATTGAAATACCGGTAGAAAATTATATATATGTTATTGTAGAGAAAAAACCTGTTTAAGATTCTTACATTTAGCTGTTAAAATATATATATTCTATAATTCCTGTTAAATGTGTAAAAAGATGATGATAAACAGGAAATGAACTCCAATCATCCATGTCTACTTAAGTAAATGAACGTTTTTAAACATCAGTTTTTGTTTGAAGATGTACAGTACATGTATCTTTATTTTCAGCTGATTGTATATTGTATATTTTATTTTCTGATAACACTATCAAATTTCTAATATAATGTTGTTGTTGTGTGGTGTTTAGCGTCGCTTTCAACAATTTTTCAGTCATATCGCGACGGTGTCTACTTGAGACAGTATTCTGAGCGCTGTCACACTGGAGTATCATGCCACAGACACATGGTATGAGACCCCACCCAGTCAAATTATACTGACACCGGGCCGACCAGACCTAGAACTCTCCTCTTAATGCTGAGCATCAAGCGAGGAAGCATTCTAGTACCATTTTTAAAGTCTTTGGTATGCCCGGCCGGGGATCGAACCCACGACCTTCTCCATGCGAGGCGGACGCTCTACCACTAGACCACGCCGCAGTCTTACTAATATAAGAAGGTGCTAATTTATTTAGTGGTTTGTAACCTTTAGATGAGACTTAAAACAGAGGTCCCCATGCATTGCTGTTTTACACTGATCCCATTCAAGAATCAAATAGATAGAAAGTTGGGATAATCTGTATCCTGCACTATCCTAAAAAAACTAAGCTTCTGAGGGGGAATCACTCATGTGGGCAACTGGTGGTAATGATAAATAAAATCAATCTCACACCCAACTGAACACACCAATCATTTAACTTTTTAAATACAAACTTTTCCACTTGTCTGGTGTCCTTTGTAAATTCGTCAGGCATGACAACGCGAGAGTCGTTGCCGAGTTGTTTCTTTGATTTTGATTCTGCTGCTTTGGCATCTACCTCAGGACAAGGTGGGAGTGGCGGTAGCTGAAAATAAGATAAATTTAAAAACATGAGCGGCCAACATTCTATCCGTTACACTTCCACCTTGCTTGAAATTCTAACATTTCAAAACATATACCTGGATCTAACATTTCATCCAAATGAAGATTGTATCAAAATATATTTTTATACATAATCATGGTTTTATAAGAAATATTGATAAATGAACTTTAATGGAATATGGAGCAATGCCTAGATATTCGATCACTTATACCCTCTTTAAAAAGTTCAACTTCCTGAAACAATATTAAAGTTCTCTTTTCATATGTTCGTGAAATTAAGATGGTTTCAGTCATGTTTTAGGGTACAATGCTCTGTATCTTTGTTTAAACATTCAGTTATATTTGACAATTACATAGATGTCATGTTTCAAAGAATTTCAGCTGTGATATGCATACCGGTAACATGCCTGGGAGAACCTGGGTTATACTGGCATAACAAATATGATACAGTCAAAGCTGTCTTAAGCAGCCAGTTGAGGGAAAGAGTAAAAATGACCTTTTAAGACAGGTTCTTGCTTAATACAGGTTAGTTTGATCTGAAAGCGTATAAATGGGAAATAGAAAATGTGGCTGCTTAAGACAAGTGGCTGTGTAATAGAGGTGACCGCTTATACAGGTTTGACTGTATTTGAAACTGTCTTTATAGTGGCCAAGTGGTTGATGGTGCCATCTAAACATCACTTACCTCTCACTGCTCTGGCCATGAAGAGGTTAATTAGAATCTGAACTTGTTTATACATAAAATCTACTAGTTCATATAAGGCATACAGATTTGCTTAACAAAATTAAACCTTTTACCTATATGTTTTAGCATCGTAACAGAAGCCACTCAATGAAAAATCTTTATTTCAATATCACAGATTGAAATGATTTTAATGCTGGTAGCTTATTTATCATGAAACATAAATAATTTTATCATTTTTTTTAAACTGGAACTGGAAAATTCAATTGGCCACAGACAAGTAAACTTAGAAATGTCACTTGCCCACATACATGTATATGACAACTCTGACAATGGAATATCACCACTAGAAAGTTTGCCAGTAACTTGAAGAAGGACGAGGTCGCTAATCGGATTCATTTTGAAGCCTTCTTCCAGCAATGCCACATTATATAACCTGTAATGTGTTAAATCCCATTCAGAAAAAAATTATCTCGCATGATGGTCACTTACAATAAGTCCATCAATGTTTGACTGTGTGAGGATGTTGTGATGCAGCCACTGCATGTCACCATATACACGTGTTACCTCGGATACTTTTACATCTTCGTCCCACTGTAATATATAACATCAACATGTTTCACAAAAATTATAGACAACAATTATATAAGAAGTGATGTGTTTAAAGTATGACCGGGAGATTGTATTGTGGATTTTCATGCCAGAGGTCACAGGATCAAATACAGACTCGACTGATAGCCTTGTACTGGCTGTACCTATGGAATAAACTTGACATTGATTCACAAAAGCTAGGACATATATAGAGAAAGAATGGCAACTGACTGATATTTTGTGAATGATCGCGTATTTCCCAAAATCTCGCAATATCTCATTTTCAATTATCTTAGCTTCTATTCATCTCAAGAACACAAATCAAAATTCCTACATTGCATAATGAAATTCTCATCAAAACAAAACCATTTCCAGCAATTTGTATTTAAAATTGTTGAAGTACTTCTGGTTACTAAATTTATATTCTGCAACTAAAATAACAACAAATTACAAAAATTTTTACTTCAAACCTCAATATCTTTAATTCAAGATCATTTTTTGTGATCAAAACATTTTCAAGCATCAAAGATTACATACAACTTAAGTTTCATGTACAAGAAATCAATTGCCTGTAAATTATGCATGATTAATTAAACAAATAATAAATCCTTAGTGAGCTATTTTATTAATATTCAGTCCGAGATGCAAGTTTCCTATCCTTGACAAAAGGTCTGGGTTTACTTTGCAATTGAGCTTAAATGAGTTAAATTGTATAGATCAGTTAAAGTATGAGTGTTGTATATTACCTTTTTTATGTATTGGACAGAATGTTGAATATTTAAACAATAGCACACTGGATATATTCATAAGTTCATGTATGTTACTGTCAGATTTCAAATTGAAAATGCTGATTATTGTATTATTCATTAGTCCACAATAAACAAAATTATAAACAGATATAAAATATATTTTAAGGAAAAAGCAGAAACGCAATACACACTTTGTATACATTGATGGTAAATTGCAGCACCTCTCCATTCTTTACAGCATCAGGTACAGTCACACGAAACCTCGGATGGAACGGTACAGCTGACAGTCGAGAAGGTGAAGATTCTGGCGAACTGAGATCAATATCATCATCTGGAACATCATGTCTATTCGTATCAGCCTCCTCCTTGCAAACACATAGAGAACAAATACATATATATATATTTCATTTATGTCATTTGCCATTCCAGGTTAATTTAGTATCTACATGTTAGATGTTTACAATGAACAGCCAATACAGAACTCTATTACAGTGGAGTGGTGGTGTTGTGAATAGGGCATTGGCTGCTCAAATGCAGATATCCTAATCCGGTGTGCAAGCAAAACCTATCTATCAGCATAATCATTATGTTCCCAACTGCAGTCTATTACATCTCTCCATCCTTATGGGATAATATCTGACACATTAACTTAAATTTTAAAATAAAATTAATAACATATGATTTTTTTTTTCTTTTAGAATGTTCCATAGACAAAGTTTATGCATATCAATGTAATTATTTATGATTGAGTTGATAGAAGCGAGTCAGTAGTGCAGTGGTTAGAGTACAGTGTTGGTTACTCAAGCTAGAGGTGCCAGTTTCAATCCCCAGCTTGGCTCAATTGCCTAACAAAAACAACGCTCAGTACTGGTTCTACCCAGGAATGGAATTTGAGCTTTCTTCCTAAACAAGCAAAAATAAATACCTATTAACTGATAGACAAGTTAAGATATTTTTTGTCAATATAGGGCCTAGGCAAATGTAGCCTCTTTCATTGCCCACCTGGATTCTCCAATAAAGTAACAAAATAGGAAAAATTGCAATGAAAAGTCAGTAATATCATGATAAGCAGCAAACCAAGTAGGCTCAGTTAATAAGTCATTACTTTTATGATATTGTCATATACTCTATGGCAAAACAGCAGGTACATGAGCCTAATGCAAGCAGCCTTCCTTTAAAAGGTATCACACTTTTATGAAAATGGCAGGAAGATAATTATATTATTAATCTGTTAATATGTAACATATATAGAAAAGTTAATTATTTGTGATTGGAATGAGAGATATTATATAAATTGTTCAACCAATGTTGAAGATAGAAAACAATGTTTTTGCTTAAAAATGATGAATGTAATATTTGAACAACGAAGAAAGCTATATACAAAACGAATCCAGGGTCAGGGGGCGTGTCCTAAATGTTTACAGTTCATTTTCAATAATTTCCAAACTGAATAAGATTCGTATTTTGAGAAATAAACACTATGCATTATTAGAAATGATTTGTTTTGAAGCACATAAGCTATTTGAGTTCAATTAACGTGTATTTACCATCATTACCACTGAGTTCTCGATACTAAACTTCAAAGTAAGACGATTGTTGACGAGTCCGTGTTAAAAAACGCAAATGTTTTAAAGCGTCTTTCGACAAAGAACGGTGTCGTTATTCCAACACGTTATGATATTTTCACTTCGATGCTAAAGGTGTAACCCCACCATTGATTTTTGTTCTTTATTCTATAGTAAATAATAAAAGTTTGAAGGCTTGTCATTCATAGAGGGTCCCAAATGAAAGAAGTGAAACCTACATTTTACTGTTTGTCAACCTCTGCACTATCAAAATATGATGAGAAAAGTAGGGGTCATGTGTCATATAAGAGATTTTTTTTCTGCTCAGTGTGTACACTGGTGACAAAGTGAAAGTAGACTTCCGAAATCATGAATTCATACCCCAATTTCCAAGCATCATTTTTTTTTTCTAAATTCACAATTAAAACATGACAATGCTATCAAAATGTTCAAAATACATCAATAATGCCATTCAAATAAAAAAATGAGCATTAAAAATAGGAAAATGCATTTTTAAAGAAGAAGAATTGAGGATTATTTACAACCGCCATTATGCGACTACCCCACGGAAGCACTTCAATTTTGCAATGGTGGCACTATGCCTAAACTATTCTAACTTGCAGTTTATTAAACTATTATAGATTTGTTTAAATTATGTGTTTTTAAGGAATTGCATTGAGATATATATATCTATATAAATAGAGAAATATCCATAGACGTAATTTTGATCTGTTTTAAGCATGAATAAGATTATTCTTGTTCTTTATAATAATATTTTGAACGGTGAAATCTCTAAAATATATGGGAAGTGAATAACGTTTTCTAGCATAATGTTGTCAGAGTCAGTGATTTAATTACATAGAGTGGCAGACTAGTATCATTCCAATATGCACGGCTAAATTTCAGGTGACACCTTTAATATTTTTTAAACTATCAGGCTCTTGGATCCTATTGTCTGCAGAATTTAATAATAAGTTTAGTACCAAAGTAAATCTGATAACAATTCTATCCAATTATCAATTATTTAATATTATTATTTTTAATTGTGATTTTTTTATAGAATTTTTTTAACAAAAAAGGCAAGGACTTGTATAGAAGGATAGGAAACTTGCGTCTCCTGTCTTACTGTTGACGACACAGCACACGAAGGATTCATAATTTGCAAAATTAACAAGCAACTGATTTCTTGTACATAAACTGTAAGTTGTGTGTAATCTTAGATGTTTGGACTATGTTTCGATCACACAGAATGATCTTGAATTAAAGATATTGAGGTTTGAAGGAAAAAATATCGTAATTTATCATTATTTAGCTGCGGTATACAACTTTTGTAATCACAAATACTTCAACAATTTTAAACACAAATTTCCGGGAATGGTATTGTTTTAATGACAATTTCATTCTACAGTGTAAGATTTTTGATATGTATTCTTGAGATGAATGGCAGTTAAAATAATTGAAAACGAGATATTGCAAGATTTTGCGTGAATACGCGAGCGTTCACAAAATCTCAATCAATTGGCTTTCCTTCTCTTTATAATTCCTTGAAAAATGGCAGTATTTTCGTTTTAGCGCAAAAACATATTAACATCACATCATAGAAATAGAAAATTTATATAGAAAGATGATAACATAAGTTATCCTTGACGGTTGGCGAAAATTTCATATCGATATTTTAAAGGGAGTTTATCAGAAAAACAGCTATAAATGTCTTTAAAAAAATAATATTATTTTTAAAATGGATAATAAAGCATTTTATCATCATAAATAATAAAATCCGAATATTTATCTTTACATCGTCATTCAGACTTTTTCTAAGATGGAACTATCTTTGCTACGTGTAAACCTGCATAACAGACCAAACTGAAATGAAACAGAAATCACATGACTCATTTAATACGTCACAAAATATGTTGCAATTTTAAGCGTAAAATCTATTTTAGTCTAACCTAGACATGGAGGCCAAGTTAGGAAATCCATTATTTATATATTAATTTGGCATGTTAAATATTTATCATCTTTTAGGGTTTAGTAAGTACATTTGTATATAGACATGATATTTTGAAAACAATGGTTTTTAGTCAATTTTAAAATTTGGAAAAATCCTGATATATTCTCTTTAAGATGTTTTTTTATTTCTTACTTTAAAAATGGGCTTAACATGAGCAAATGATCACACAAAACGTTCTGCAAGCATAAAAAATCTTCATTTTTTCAACCACCTAAATTTACAGTCAACCCCTTTATTTTGATACCAAAATCATAAAAAAATATGTTGATTGGTTCAAGGGAGTTGTGTTTCCGAGATTTGGAAAGCGCCAACTGTGCCACTTAAATCTGCAGTTACTTATCTCTGTTCAATATGTCTCTGGCAGACTCACATCACAATTATATCAATTTTTTGAAGTAAAAGTATTAAACTGGAACATACACATAGCTGTCCAAGTAACCTTCCCAGAGTTATCTAGGTTAATGAGAAAACTGGCAAACTGGAGTTGCTATGACAATGGCAAATCCACTTATATGGGTTATCTGCCCTTGAGTAGAGTATTTTATTGACGACTTTTTTATTTCCTTTTTCTTCTTCTAAATTTTCTTTTTCCATTTTTATATCGAGGAATAAGAAAGGCATTTGTATAGGTCCTTGTTGATATCTATATCAAATTAAGAGGATAACCGACAAAAGTATTTAAGTCTAGTTTAATGTTGCCGAGACGATCATTAACTAGCCTAATGTTTTTCATCACCCGATGACAACTTATAATTGTGTTTTTAATTCCTGTAGAGTGATAAAAAATCATGTCTTTTTTTAAAAAAAAAAAAGAAAAAGAAAAGATAAAAAAAAGAAAAGAAAAAACAGACAACAAAAATCAAAACAAAAAAACAACAGCAACACAACAACATAAAAAAACAAAACAAACAAACAAATCAACAAATACAATTATGATAGATCTAAATATGATTTTTTTTTTACATTTGATCAAGAATCTATAGATTAAATTCATTGAAGCTTTATCATGGTTCAATAGATCTGTATCAGTCATTTCCAGCAGTAACATATTGTAAAAAACACAACCTCTAAACATAGCTTTGTTAGATCAAACGAAGTTTTTGTTGTTGTTTTTTTTTCTCCGAAAAATATATTAAGCTTCGCTGAAGAAACTTGTTTACTCACGGAAGATCCACAGTCGTGTTCTAAGAGAAGCACATTTCCTAATGCACAAGAAACAAAACACTGCACAAAGTGTTGGCAATTACACAACTTTCTATTTCACACCGACCAGCATCTTGAGTGTATATATTTTAACTATACACCATATTGTTTTGTTTTCTCTCAGAAGCGGATCGAGATGGAATATGCTATAATATAGCATAAAAGAGTTAGAATGAGTGCAAATCCGATGCTTAGTTTTAACCCCGGTCTGTGACCCATAAAACGGCCAAATGTGTTTTAAAGCACCCCGCCGACATTATAAATTTTGCACACCACTAAGCAACCCCAAAGATCTAGGTTTGAATGGACATAATGTTATTTATCTGACCCACCTAAGGTTACAACATATATATTAAAAATAATCCCAACATCTACCCAACTGCTAATCTTATATACTGAATCCGCCACTGCTTTTTCTCGGTACTGAAGCCAAACCTTCATTTGCGCAATAGATAATTTGTCCTCGAAACGACATTTTCTGTGAGAGAAACGTACATTTGGTAAGGAAATGATTCACAGGAAGGGTGCAGAGTGTTTTCTAAAATATCAGCTAGTAATCATCCAGGAGAAACAAATCAGCTATTGACTGGATAGTTATTTACAAGAATGTGTGTTGTACTATAACTGGTGTAATTTACAAGGAATGCAAGTTGTACTATAACTGGTGTTATTTACAAGGAATGTGTGTTGTACTATAACTAGTGTTATTTACAAGGAATGTATGTTGTACTATAACTGGTATGTTGTACTATAACTGGTGTGTACTTTTGTAAGTAGGTATATTGTCTTTTTAATTCATGTACAGTTTTTATATTTTTTACCAGATATTTCCTGTTTATATCTCACTTTAATATTTCAATTATTGTTGCAATTATATGATAGATATACGTACAAGACTGGTTTCTGGAAATACAAAAAACATCTTGCCTCGCCTATCCCCCCCCCCCTATATATATATATATATTTATATTTATATATATCTTTCTCTCTCTCTCTCTCTCTCTCGCTCTCTCTCTCTCTCTCTCTCTCTCTCTCTCTAATTTGTGACCGATCTACATGTATATAACAGGCGCCCAGCTATAGATGCAGCACTTATACATATATTATTTATTGTCTATAACAATACAGAACAAAATTGTACCCCGCCATGCTGACTACAAAACCACCAGCTCCAGCTCCACCTCCACCTTCACCGCCACCACCGCCACCACCACCTCCAGCACCTCCAGCACGTGACAAACTGACTGGTAAAAGAGGACTCATCAGCCAGGTTACAGATGTTAACAGAGCATATCTACACAAAACAGGTCGTAAAATAACATAAAATATTGCAATAAATATCTCAAGTAAACTTTCAAACGACGAATTTTCTCTTTTACTTACCATAACATCTACATTAAAAACGTGCAGATTTCAACAGAACATGCCTAAACAAAACAGGTTAACAAATAACATATTTTTTAGTCTGGTACCTTGCCCAAATTCATTCCGTTTCTGTCCATTCTAATGGAAGGATAACAAAATGGAGATGGGCAGGGTACCAGACTAGTATTTTCTACTGTTACCATCATAAAACAGTCATAAATGTGATGGTACATCCATATCATTCTACATGGAAAAGGGTTGTTTCATAGCTTTAGACAACAAGCAAGGAAAACAAAGAGGGCCATGTCATCGCTAATATAATATAAATAGAACGTTGTAACCGGCCAAAAATCAAATAAAAGAAGGTAAAAAATAGACGGTTAAAATATCATAATAAGCATCTCTGGTAACCTTTAAAACGTTGACTGCTCTCTTTTACTTACCATAACTCATATTATATATATATATTAAAAATATGTCCTTAAAAATCACTGCCAGATTGCTTCTTATCTATTTCTACACAATTTTCAATTATATTTCCTGATGGTATAACAACTAGTCAGTTTTTCTTGTTATCATTCATGTAACATCACATATAAATACAGTCACTGTACACCAGTATGAGACGTAAAACATTAAACTTCCAGTTACAGATTACATTTACACAGTAGCGGTTAACAGTTTTGTTTATTAATTTTACATCGATTGTGAAACAAGTTCTTACCACTTAGACAGACACGCTCGAAGTATTCCCGGGTAGAACCAGTATTAGGAATATGAGGATAAAGTGTCTTGCTCAATGACACCAACCATAGATGAGTCCGATGTTTTGCCAATTGGCCACGTGCTCTTGTTTGTTTGGTTCTGTATCGTTTTGGGCGAATGGTTTTGGGGGAAGCATGTAACAGCTTTCATATTTTCACCTAAATCTAGGTGAAAACGCACCTACGGTCCCACAAATCGGACAGATGTATCTCTCAATATATGTACTTACTATAACACAGTCGAGGATTTCATTTGCACGATAATGTTACCACCTTCAACGGGAGACAGTTAATTGTATTTACCGTCAAGAGATTAGATTAGATGTTTTATTTCCTACAATGAAGAGCACTAATATATACATTTATACAGTATGACATAGCATATACACTTTGACAAAGCATAATATTATATTATAATTACAGTATTTACATGCCATAATCCCAATTACAAAGAAAAAAATACAATATGGTGTCCCACACCACAGTTATCTTACAATATGGTGTCTCACACCGCAGTTATATTACAATATAGTGTCCCACACCGCAGTTATCTTACAATATAGTTTCTCACACCGCAGTTATCTTACAATATGGTGTCTCACACCGCAGTTATATTACAATATGGTGTCACACACCGCAGTTATCTTACAATATGGTGTCTCACACCGCAGTTATATTACAATATAGTGTCCCACACCGCAGTTATCTTACAATATAGTTTCTCACACCGCAGTTATCTTACAATATAGTGTCCCACACTGCAGTTATATTACAATATGGTGTCCCACACCGCAGTTATCTTACAATATGGTGTCTAACATCGCAGTTATCGTACAATTTGGTGTCCCACACCGCAGTTATCTTACAATATGGTGTCTCACACCGCAGTTATCTTACACTATGGTGTCTCACACCGCAGTTATATTACAACATGGTGTCACACACCGCAGTTATCTTACAATATGGTGTCTCACACCGCAGTTATATTACAATATGGTGTAACACACCGCAGTTATCTTACAATATGGTGTCTCACACCGCAGTTATATTACAATATGGTGTCTCAGACCGTAGTTATATTACACTATAGTGTCTCACACCGCAGTTTTATTACAATATGGTGTCTCAGACCGCAGTTATATTACAATATAGTGACCCACACAGCAGTTATCTTACAATATAGTTTCTCACTCCGCAGTTATATTACAATATAGCACCACGATGCAGTATTATTACAATATGGTGTCCAACACCGCAGTTATCTTACAATATACGTCTCACACACCAATTAATTTTGTACTGTTCTACATATAGAGACATGCACTTCTGGAACACTGGATACATTACCAATGGTTTTAAAAGTGCCTTATTCCCATAGATAGTCCTCTGTTGGTCCAAATATGCAGAAAAAAACATGGGGTTGACCAGGTTGCTTTTTCACAATTTCGATGGTTTGATGGCACCCCTTCATTTTTGACAATTCTGCCCATTTGTTGCAGTGTATCACTACGCATCTTTAAACTGTTATAGCATCATCAAACAGTTCCCAGGGTCACCCAAACTTTGCAGAAATAATGAAAATGTTCCAATGTTCCCATATGCACAAAGAAATATGACATTTTATGCATTTTTTTAAAAAAAATTACCCAACCGCTTTATACAGCTCTAATTTCTTGGGCGTAATAATCTTGCTACCGTCATGTAAGGGAGGTAATTGTTCAGTGAGACCTATAGTGTCCCACACCGCAGTTATCTTACAATATGGTGTCCCACACCGCAAGTATTACAATATAGTATCCCACACCACAGTTATATTACAATATAGTGTCTCACACCGCAGTTTTATTACAATATGGTGTCTCACACCGCAGTATTATTACAATATAGTGTCCCATACCGCAGTTTTATTACAATATAGTCTTCACTCCGCAGTTATATTACAATATAGAATCCACAACGCAGTATTATTACAATATGGTGTCCCACACCGCAGTTTTCTTACTATATGGTGTCTCACACCGCAGTTATATTACAATAAAGTGTCTCACACCGCAGTTATATTACAATAAAGTGTCCCACACCGCAGTTATATTACAATATAAGGTCCCACACCGTAGTTATATTACAATATGGTGTCCCACACCGCGGTAATATTACTATATGGTGTCCCACACTGCAGTTAAATTATACTATGGTGTCTCACATCGCAGTTATATTACAATATAGTGTCCCACAAAGCAGTATTATTGCAATATAGTGTCCCACTCCGCAGTTATATTACAATATGGTATTCACAACGCAGTATTATTAAAATAAAGTGTCCAACAAAGCATTATTATTGCAATATAGTGTCCCACATCGCATTTATATTACAATATAGTGTCCCACACTGCAGTTATATTACAATATAGTATCCACAATGCAATATTATTATAATAAAGTGTCCAACACCAAAGTTATATTACAATATAGTATCCACAACGCAGTATTATTACAATATAGTGTTCCACACCGCAGTTATATTACACTATAGTGTCCCACACCGAAGTTATTTTACAATATAGTGTCCCACACTGCAGTTATATTACAATATGGTGTCCCACACCGCAGTTATATTACGATATGGTTTCTCACGGCGCAGTTATATTACAATATGGTGTCACACACCGTAGTTATATTACAATATAGTATCCACAACGCAGTATTATTACAATATTATGTCCCACACAACAGTTATATTACAATATAGTGTCCCACACTGCAGTTATATTACAATATGGTGTCTCGTACCGCCGTTATATTACAATATAGTGTCCCACAAAGCAGTATGATTGCAATATGGTGTCCCACACCGCAGTGATATTACAATATTGTGTCCCACACCGCAGTATTATAACAATATGGTGTCCCACTGCGCAGTTATAATACAATATAGTGTCCCACAAAGCAGTATGATTGCAATATGGTGTCCCACACCGCAGTGATATTACAATATTGTGTCCCACACCGCAGTATTATTACAATATGGTGTCCCACACCGCAGTTATATTACAATATAGTGTCCCACGTCGCAGTTATATTACAATATAGTGTCCCACGTCGCAGTTATATAACAATATAGTGTCCCACACCATAGTAATATTACAATATAGCGTCTCATACCGGAGAAATATTACACTATAGTGTCCCATACCGCAGTATTATTACAATAAGGTGTCCCACACCGCAGTTATATTACAATATAGTGTAATAACTGATTCTTGACATTGTCTTACAATGTAATGGCATATATCTCCTTATCACTTATTTGATGTGATATTAAATTAAAGCAAAATTTGTCAATCATTTAAAAATGTTAATTATTCATTGGATACAGATTGTGTGCATACGTCAATAATTCCTTTCGTGCTTTGGCGTGTGTGGTGCACAGGTCAGAAATGAAATTAAAATGTGTGTGCTACTATATTTCCAGGATAGATACTTTACAAATTAATGTAATTTACTTTTCTTTTTACATTGATATTTTAAAGATAAAGCCATTTATCTAAATTGATTAAGAACAAAACGTACAACGTAGCTTTTTTATGTAGACATTTTGCAATTGTCACCAATTCATTCGATCGAAACATCGCTTCGGCCATTATCGCTTTTGTACGGAATAACGTTCCGTAGGCGGAAATGGCCGAGCGCTGTTCCGATTGTCGGTACAATACAGTGTCATACATTATAGAAACAAAAGTTACAACAGAGGATGGAAAAAAGTATGTTGAAACTCACGATGGCTCTGGCAGATATACGACTACTTTAACAAACAGGGACGAGATTGGGTTTGTACCAGGTGTTGTGATGGATTTTCAAGTTGGGGAGGTTCTGCCAGGCTTAATATTGGGTAAATTTACATCATTCCCATAAGAAAACTAAATATTGTTATATTTAAAAGTCCATAGAAATAAGACTTTGTATAACTGAATTATTCCAATATGGCCTCATGTTTGTTTTCTTGTTAAAAAATATAATTATTATTTGAAATTTTTATAAATGTTATTGCTATCGTTATTGTTAATGTAAATATATTGTTATTGTTATTGTTATATCTATTAATAGTGTTTGTTATAATTGTTGTTGTTGTTATTATTATAATCATCATCTTCATAATTATTATAATTATAATTTTATTATAAGTAAATTTATTATTATTACTATTAATATTATCATTATAACTATAATTAATATTATTATTATTATTATTATTATTATTATTATTATTATTATTATTATTATTATCATTATTGTTATTATTATTATTATTATTATTATTATTATTATTATTATTATTATTATTATTATTATTATTATTATTATTATTATTATTATTATTATAATAACTATTACTAGTACTATTACTATTACTCTTATTGTTATTATTATTATTATTATTATTATTATTATTATTATTATTATTATTATTATTATTATTATTGTTTTTTTATTCATTTTAGCTTCTCAGGACGTGGCAGCCGAGCTCCCAATCCTCGAGCAGTATCGAGTAACGCACGTGCTGAACGTAGCGTCACGTGTCGATAATTTCTTCCAGGAAAAAATAAAATACACCAACTTAAGAATTGCCGACCATCCATACTTTAACATTCTTCAATTCTTCCAGGAAGCCTTCGAGTGTATCGACGAAGGCAGGGAATCTGGCTGCGTTTTAGGTTCATTGTAACGCAGGTCGAAGTCGGGCTGCCACGCTCGCGATTGGTTATCTAATGAAAACTGAGCAATTGTCGCTAGAAAACGCCTACGCACATGTTAAAGAAAAGCGACCATCAATTTTACCAAATGAAGGATTCCTGGCCCAGTTGAAGGTTTATGAAGAACAGTTAGGACTCGCTAAAAATGCAGAAAGTAACGATTAAACCATATCATGATATCTTTTAGCCAAAAACATGAGTAAAGTGTCTGAGTAGACTTATTTACCTACCCGTACCACATACGTGTACATTTATGTTTATGTGTTCTGTATCTTTAAACTTTGTGTCTGTTGAGCAGTTTGGCTGATATTTGATACATTCGGCACATTTGACTGAGTGTATAAGATTGGGATTGCCACTTCAGTTATTCTCATATCGCAGAAACTACCTCAGACACTAAATCGATAAAATCCAATAAAGGCTACTCTGTCTAGTAGTCGATAACGTATTGCTTCCCTTTACTACCTGTCGCTACATCTTTTACCTACGGGTAATCGATAAAATTGTTATAAAGTACATTTTTGCTTAATCAATTGTTGCGGCAGTTTTAATGTAATAAAAGGGTATATGCAATGTATTTTGAAAGAAGACATGACAACAATTAAATAGTAAAATAATATATTTCATCTTTATTTATTTAATTGTTTTATTTTTTTATTTTTCATAAATGTTCATTAAGCTTTGTTTATTTATGTTTTATAAACACAATATTCATAACTTAATATAGCATACTACGATACTAATAAGACATAAATAACTTAAACATGTACATACATCTCATTAAGCATAAGTTCCACTGATTAATCTGGCGTGCACCCGTGATTATGATCGTAATTTTGATTTCAGTAAATCTCGAAATTATGGATTGACTGGGTATTTAGCGTCATCTGTATGCCATCGAGGGACTAACAGACGATCGGTTAACTTAATCACTGTTTCCCCGGGGATCCTGGAAGGTTAATCAGTAACCGAGCACACTCCAGAGCCTGATTAAATAAGGCTTGAATGGACAGCTTTTCATTATTTGGATATCCTATCTGCTGTCCATATGTATGTATGATGAGCGACAGTGATCCAGTTCTTGCCATCATTATATGGCTCCCTGGAACCACACAGGGGTTCGTAATTTAACCATAATAATAAACATGACAAAGAATAAAAATATTTTGAATAAAAATAAATATTTCTAAATATTATATAGTTAATGAATTTTAACATTAAAACATGTTTTTATAAAGTTCTCCCTGAACCTATTATCGTACCGGAAATAATGCTCACCTTGGCAGGTATTATACAAGATACGACAGCATCTAATGGATCCATCAAACCACTTAAGCAGAGTAAATTGGATGTTTGAATGATGTCTCGAAGGAGAACAACTTGCGGTATTCCTGATAATGTTATGGGAAAAGTTCGATATAAAATAGATCGATGACAAACACTCCCAGAATCCTCGCGTTGGGACACAGGTCAGTACATAAGCGCAACCTAGTGGTAACACAATAATGTGAGTCGGCCTAAAAGAAACAACGAAGTGTCCTCCGTGGCCAAGTGGTCTTAGGCGCCGTCTCAAGATCACTTACCTCTCAGCACTGACTAAGGTAGTGGATTCAAGTCAACTCGCTTCCAAAAACATTTGAGAAAGTTTACCAGTCACTTGCGGAAGGACGGTGGTTATACTCAGATTCATTCTTACTTAAGTCTTCCTCCATCTGTAAAACTCGGTATGGCATTTATAACCTGAGCTGTGTTAAAATGGCGTTAACACAATTAAAAAAAAAACTCACGAAAAAACAACAACAACCAAAACACACACACACAGACACACACACACACAAACACGGAAATTCAGGTCATTAATTGCATAATGGACCAGCTAGTTTTTAGGTTTTACGACAATATCCATGAATTAAATCCCCTGCGACGGAAATGCAAGGTACTTAACTCGTATTTTACTGCACGTTATCTATTACGATAATGTGTTAGCTCCCTTCAAGGTGTTATCTCATTTTTTTGCTTACACAATATCATAAGGAATTTCGTTAGATCATACGTGATACTACTGCTATAAAGGGTGGGAATAGGAAACTTTAGGCAGTTCGTTAAGATAGAGCTTGAAGGATTTCGGAAATTATAAAACCATGATACCAATGCTCGTGCGAAATCTACGTCCACTTGTGAGGCGATTGAATGTTCGGACGATGTGTTGTGACAGGGGCCGACATATTCCTAATGCATCTCCAGGGAGATCTCGAGGGTTGCGGAGCGAACATTTCGACGCTCATGTACGGCATCAATATAATCGCATCAGTGACGATATGTTTCGACGAATGGATCAGATGCTGCCCAGACGTTCTTATACATACTCTAGCAGAACACGAAACGGAGCCAATGGGAGATCACGAGACGGAGCCGAGGGGAGAATACGAGACGGAGCCGAGGGGAGATCACGAGACGGAGCCGAGGGTAGAACACGAGACGGAGCCGAGGGTAGAACACGAGACGGAGCCGATGGGAGAACACGAGACGAAGCCGAGGGTAGATCACGAGACGGAGCCGAGGGGAGAGCACGAGACGGGGCCGAGAAGAGAACGCGAGACGGAGCCGAGGAGAGAACACGAGACGGAGCCGAGGGGAGAACACGAGATGGAGCCGAGGGGAGAACACGAGACGGAGCCGAGGGGAGATCACGAGACGGAGCCGAGGGTAGAGCACGGGACGGAGCCGAGGGTAGAACACAAGACATAGCCGAGAGGAGAACACGAGACGGAGCCGAGGGGAGATCACGAGACGGAGCCGAGGGGAGAACACGAGACAGAGCCGAGAGGAAAACACGAGACGGAGCCGAGGAGAGAATCACGAAGACGGAGCCGAGGGGAGAACTACGAGACGGAGCCGAGGGGAAAACACGAGATGGTAATCGATTGGAGAACACGAGACTGGAGCCGAGGGTAGAACACGAGACGGAGCCGAGGGGAGAGAACGAGACGGAGCCGAGGGGAGAACACATGAAAGAGCCGAGGGGAGAACACAAGACGGAACCGAGGGGAGAATACGAGACGGAGCTGAGGGGAAAACACGAGACGGAGCGGAAGGGAAGACACGAGACGGAGCCTAGAGGGAAGACAAGGAGTGAAGTAACACAGGTAGGGATTTATTTAATACATTCAGCGACGGGGATAGAGATGATTAATAAATTTTCCCCGTTTTAGTGATGTAGCTTTTGGGTGGGGAGGTACGCCAGTCCAAGTGCCAGAATTTCAGCCAAAGAGAATTTACAGTGCCAGAGGTAAAATTGTTCTGTCAATTACTATAAATACCGATATATCTTTGGAAATTGTATAAAGCAATAAATCTGATCAACGCAGTATAAACATAGTTTGAGCAAGTGTTTAACTAGTTTAGTTTAATCATATTTAATTGAATAAAATTTACGACATTGTATATACAAATACAAAGTGAAAAGTGATCAGAACAACGGAAGCATAACTTACTCAGTCAGTGTTAATTTACATAGGCGATTTAATAAGTTTAATAATATCACGGGTCCTTAAAACGTGTTTATTTACCATGTTCATATACAAATGTATTTTTCTGTTACTCCCCCTCCCCACACTCATCTTCCAAAAACTAAGAAAAATTAAATAAGGGTACCATGGGTGTAGGAGCGTTTCAATTATGGGGCGTGGGGGTGGGGGGGGGGGTGGGGGGGGGGTGCAACCTGAAGAGAGAGTAAAATATTGGGGGGGGGGGGGGGGGGGAGTATATACTGGTCCCTCCAACCTGAACAATGGGTGAGGCCCGGCCCCCCTGGCCACCGACTCCTACGCCTATGGATACGGATAAAGATGCTTTAAACTACGGAGCAATTCTGATATAACAGGTAAAGACGTTTGCTCATGCCTACATGAACCCACTTGTCTGACTGTTTGTACTACTACTACTACTACTACTACTACTACTACTACTACTACTACTACTACTACTTACTACTACTACTACTAGCTTGTTTGTACTACTACTACTACTACTACTACTACTACTACTACTACTACTACTACTACTACTATTACTACTACTGCTACTACTACTACTACTACTACTACTACTACTACTACTACTTCTACTACTACTACTACTACTACTACTACTACTACTACTACTACTACTACTATAACTATAACTACTACTACTACTACTACTACTACTACTACTACTACTACTACTACTCCTACTACTACTACTACTACTACTACTACTACTACTACTACTTCTATAACTACTACTACTACTACTACTACTACTACTACTACTACTACTACTACTACTACACTACTACTACTACTACTACTACTACTACTACTACTACTACTACTACTACTATTACTACTACTACTACTACTACTACTACTAATAATAATAATACATGTAGTAATGATTAAATATAGTAATAAAAGTAATTATGATACGAAGACTAATAATATTGAATAAAAATATAAAATATATTGGATAGCGTTTGACTGCGCACCAATAAACTGCATACAGAAATGACTAGATTTTCAACTCTCAGCACAGCCGTATAAATGCAGATTTTGGCTAAGATGTTTTTAGGTCAAGGTTTGTAATCAGTCGATATGGTACACGGTTATACAAACACATTCCTTAAATGCAACGAAAGAAAAATGTTCAAATTAGAATTGACATATGTTTTCATTTGTTTTTTATGTAAATCGATAAATACATTTTCGAACTAATCTTTTGTTCTAGGACGTGAACCCTGAAACTAAGACCTAATCCATATCTGACGACGGCGTCCTTGCAACTCAAGCAATGACTGACGGTCAGAAAGGGCTATTGAGAGACGTGCAGAGAGAATAGATACATGCACTTTAAGGACACAATGTTGTGTGTTGCGCTCGATTCTTACAACTTGTGAGTTTTTTTTCGAACGTGTGTATAGCTTTCTTAAATGGACTTGAGTTGTTTGAACAAAACAACATTTACTAAAGAAGGTCTTTTTTGTTATTTTTGTACGTGTAAAGTGTTTTATTTTATTCGATATATATGATCTTAAAGGACGTTCCGATATGAGACTATGATTTCGTTAAATATCACAGTTTTTATTTCATGATTGAGTTATATGTTTTTATCAGCATGTGCTTGATTCCATGCATTTAATAAAATAATATATACTGTAGTTCCGTGTAGTTCTTATTCGTTCATATCCTATGGCATGTAAACGTCTCACTACACAGTTACGCCCCTTTTCCTCCACGGTAACATGATTCTTAAGCGTAAAAAGAGGCCTATGTAATTTGGTTGGGTTCATAGTGGATGTGATTTCTTGCTGCAGATGAGTAGAGCAAAAGTTGGTACAGAATATACTGCAATAAGACATCACTGGTGTTAAAACAGTGACTTTTATAGGATTTCAACATATGCATGTATTAATGAGCATTTGAGGAATTCTTTTGTCAAAAGATCTCAGGGTGTCACTGCAACCTCTTTTAAAAAAAAACAAGCTGGTCAACCTACCAGTTATTATGCATTTTTATGTGGGTATACATTCCTGCTATGAAAAAAGATTTACTTTAAAAAATTATATGTGGAGTTGTTTTTTTACAAGGTTAGTTTTATGAACAAGAAGCCCAAGAAGGGCCTGAGGACGCTTTACTTTCTCATAGTGACCATAGCACTTTTTTGAAATTTCACAATATTAACCCTCTTTGGGGATCATCTTAACCCCTTATGGATAACTAGCCCACCATACCCTTACTGAATAAAAAGTTAATTACTTTGGAATGAAAATGCGTGGTACTTTAAATTTCCATACCATTCATTTATAAAAGCAATATAGTCACCGTACAGGTCCCTTATACATCCCAGCCCCTTGATTTGTTTAAACGTCAATCACCCACATATAGGGAATTGTTATGAGCAAACTGCTTTACATTTTAAACAGAATTTTATTTTGTACACATTGATGCGAAAACGATAAAAATCAGTTTCCCACCTTGATATCCCTATGTAAAAGTAAAAGTCATCTTATAGGGTCCCTATATATCCCAGCCCATTAATTTGCAGAATCGTCAATTCCTTGCTGATGTAAGGATGTTTTATATCATATTTGAACACGTTTGACAGAAAGGTTATTAAGAGGAAGATTTTTGAAATTTCACAATTTCAACCTTTTTGGTATCCTTTGGGTCCTTTTGAAAATTCTATCCTCCTTACTCGACCGAATCTAAAATGCTAAGACTTGAAAATGCTTCAGATATGATATATAAATTAGAACTGAACAAATGTTTAAGAAAATGGGAATTCTTTCATTTCCCCATAGTATTCGTATATTAACCTCAAATGTCCCTTACTAGGTCCCATTTATACCATAGCCCCTTGACCCACAAAAGCTTCAAACCCCATAGGCAATTGTTTCCCTATAGAAATCCAATTCAGCTCATTGAACTAAATCTTATTTGTTATGAATAGTGGATGCTTCAGATCTGAAACCGGATAACAATTCTGCACAAATGGATGAACTAATTAGAATTTTCCGTTTTCCCATAGTATACAAAAAGCCCACATACAGAGTTCTGTAAACGAAAGCCCTTGATTTGTACAGACTTCAAATCTACTTATAAGGATACTCTATATCAAATTTGAACACATTAAACTGACCGGTTTTTGTTTTGTTTTTTTAAAAAATAGAGCTTTTTGTTATTCCCACCGTTTGCCCTTTTGATGTCCCTGTTGACCCATTAAGACAGTGGAACCGAACCATTTTGACAATTCTGAACCTCATTGACTAAAATTGGCAAACTCAATTCCATTAAAAAAAGTTTATTATAATGACATGTGTCCCTTAATTGAACACTCGGGGCGGGGTAATTTTTAACCCCAGATACACCAGTTGTATCAATCTAATAGAACTTTAGATATCATTCTTACATAAATATTTCAAAATTTGTTGGGCGGTTTACGAGATGAAGATATTTTAAGTTTTGTGGCCATCCTGAATTTCGATCTTCTGTATATTTCCCTATGCAATAGATATCCATGTGAAGTTTGAGTTTAATTGACAAAGTGATTTCAGAGAAAGTGCTGTTAACGGAAGAATAAACGACAGACGACGTACAACAGACCGACACACGATACATGAGAGGCGACATACGACAGACGGGGACGACAGACGGGGACGACAGACGATGGACAAAGCCCTATCGAAGAAGCCCTTCTGGCCTTTGACAAGTAGAGCTAAAACAATTGTTAATAAGTTCATGGAAATATGAGGTGATAACTATACCTAGATTGTAACCAGGCTATGGCCGTTGTGAACATTGTCTAATATTCTTTGAAACCAGATCTTGATTGTTACCACGCTATGTCCATTGTGAACATTGACTAATGTCCCTTTAAACCATATACCAATTGTAAACTCGCAATGGCTATTGTGAATATTGTCTAATGTCACCTTCAACCAGATCCCGACTGTGACCACGCTATGGCCATTGTGAACATTGTTTAATATCACCTTCAACCAGATACCGATTGTAACCATGCTATGACCATTGTGAACATTGTCTAATGTCACCTTAAACCAGATCCCGATTGTAACCACGCTATGACCATTGTGAACATTGTCTAATATCACCTTCAACCAGATCCCATTTGTAACCATGCTATGGTGATTGTGAACATTGTCTAATGTCCCTTTAAACCAGATATCGAT
The DNA here is from genome assembly GCA_029582155.1 of Panopea generosa. Lineage (NCBI taxonomy): Eukaryota > Metazoa > Mollusca > Bivalvia > Adapedonta > Hiatellidae > Panopea > Panopea generosa. The sequence continues at coordinate 19,007,855 of CM055896.1, read as the reverse complement.
GGTAACCACACTATGGCCATTGTGAATACTGTCTAATGACCCTTTTAACAAGATCCCGATTGTAACCACGCTATAGCCATTGTGAACACTGTCTAATGTCTCTTTAAACCAGATATCGATGGTAACCACACTATGGCCATTGTGAATACTGTCTAATGACCCTTTTAACAAGATCCCGATTGTAACCACGCTATAGCCATTGTGAACACTGTCTAATGTCCCTTTAAACCAGATCCCGATTTAACCACGCTATGGCGATTGTGAACACTGTCTAATGTCCCTTTAAACCAGATCCCGATTGTAACCACGCTATAGCCATTGTGAACACTGTCTAATGTCTCTTTAAACCAGATATCGATGGTAACCACACTATGGCCATTGTGAATACTGTCTAATGTCCCTTTAAACCAGATCCCGATTGTGATCACGCTATGGCGATTGTGAACACTGTCTAATGTCCCTTTAAACCAGATCCCGATTGTAACCACGCTATTGCCGTTGTGAACACTGTCTAATGTCCCTTTAAACCAGATCCCGATTGTAACCACGCTATTGCCGTTGTGAACACTGTCTAATGTCCCTTTAAACCAGATCCCGATTGTGATCACGCTATGGCAATTGTGAACACTGTCTAATGTCCCTTTAAACCAGATCCCGATTGTAACCACGCTATTGCCGTTGTGAACACTGTCTAATGTCCTTTTGAACCAGATCCCGATTGTAACCACGCTATTGCCGTTGTGAACACTGTCTAATGTCCCTTTAAACCATATCCCGATTGTGATCACGCTATGACCATTGTGAATATTTTCTAATGTCCCTTTAACCAGATACCAATTGTGACCACGCTATGACCACTGTGAAAATTGTCTAATATCCCTTTATACCAAGTCTAAATTGTGACCACGCCATGGCCATTGTGAACATTGTCTAATATCCCATTAAACCAGATCCCAATTGTGACCACGCAATGGCCATTGTGAACATTGTCTAATATCCCTTGAATCCAGATCTCGATAGTGACCACGCCATGGCCATTGTGAACATTGTCTAATGTCCCTTTAAACCAGATTCCAATTGTGACCACGCTATGACCATTGTGAACATTGTCTTATGTCACTTTAAACCAGATCCCAATTGTGACCACGCGATGGCCATTGTGAACATTGTTTAATGTCCCTTTAAACCAGATTCCAATTGTGACCACGCTATGACCATTGTGAACATTGTCTTATGTCACTTTAAACCAGATTAAGATTGTAACCACTATGACTATTATGAACATTGTCTAATGTCCCTTTATACCCGATCCCGGTTGTGACCACGTTATGACCATTGTGAACATGGGCTAATGTCCCTTTAAACTAGATTCCGATTTTGACCACGCTATGACCATTGTGAACATTGTCTAATGTCACCTTAAACCAGATCCCGATTGTGACCACACTAAGGCAATTGTGAACATTGTATGATGTCTTTTTAAACCAAATATAGATTGCGACCACGCATATTGCCATTATGAACAGTGTCTTATGTCCCTTTAAACAAGATCCCGGTTTTGACTACACTATGACCATTGTGAACATTGTCTAATGTCCCTTTATACCAGGTCTAAATTGTGACCACGCTGTGACCATGGTGAACATTGTCTGGTGTCCTTTTCAAACATATCCCGATTGTAACCATGCTATGGCCATTGTGAACATTGTCTGATGTTCCTTTAAACCAGATCCCGATTGTAACAACACTATGTCCATTGTGAACATTTTCTATTGTCACTTTACACCAGATTCCGATTGTGACCACGCTATGACCATTGTGAACATAGTCTAATGTCCCTTTAAACCAGGTCGAAATTGTGACCATTGTGAACATTGTCTAACTTCCCTTTAAACCATATCCCGATTGTGATCACGCTATGACCATTATGAACATCGTCCTATCCCATGAAACCAGATCTTGATTGTGACCACGCTATGACCATTGTGAACACTGTCTAATGTCACTTTAAAAGGAGTTTATCAGGAAACGCGTTAGAATGGTCTTTAAAATATAAAATAATTATTAAAATGGAAAAAAAAACCCATCTCATTATCAATTATAAATAAAATTCGAATGGTTTGGTATGGCAAATCCACCAAAACGTGACAAAATCGATATTAAAGTGAAGTGGTAAACTTGTAACTACTGCTTGGCGTCATTCGGACTCTTTCTTAGATGAAACAATTTTAACTACGTGTAAACCTATATCATAGCGGATCTACTCTTTAAAAAACCCGGCGTATGGTTCAATTTGAACTCAAATTGAAATCGCGTGACTCATTTAAAACGTCACAAAATATGTTGCACTGTTAAGCCGGGAATCTATTTTAGTCTAACCTAGGCGCGTAGCCCAATTAGGAAATCCCTTTTTAATTATTTTGACAGCTTTAAACATATATATTTTGGCAATACGGGGTCAGTGAGTATATATAGGCATGATATATCGGAAAAAATTCATTTAAGCTAATTTTAAAAGTTTGAAAAATCCTGATAAATTCCCTTTTAACCAGATCCCGATTGTGACTGCTATATGGGCTTAATTTACATGCATTTTTCTAGTCTTCCTTGTGAAATAAAATCATTGTCGATCTCTTCTGCAGAGGGGAAGGAATCCTATGGGTGACATGTTTATTTTCTAGCGTAAGCTTTACAGGCCTCTCTCAAATTAAATGCATGCCAGACATTCCATTATCCAAGCGAGGTTAGGAGCTCATCACACTACCAGCTGATTAGCAGACGACTATAACTACATAGGAAAATGGCTACACCCCTATCATCTTGGGGTGATATTTTTAGACCTTGACAAAATTGTTTTGTTCCATTTTGGATATCAGTCTTTCCTTGATTTTCATAACATTATTAAGGGACCTGTGTAATAAAAAAATTGTATAAAGCAAAATAAGGCGAGACGGAGGACTACATTGCAATGTAAGATATCATGTTTACATATCTATCTATTATTGTTAAGAATTTTAAATATATTATTATTGTTTGTTTTTAATTTGAAATAAATAGAAACTTTAAAAAACATCTATTTTTTCTTTAATATATGCATAAACCGCAGCATGTAACAACACGTTATGTTATATAAAGAAAGAGAAGTGAAACAATTTGTGTTACCGTATTACGCCTTATAAACATAATTTTATAGACATGTGAACATAGCATTATATATAACAATTTATTGTCAATATTTAATAATATTGAATTATATTTGTATCTTTCATTATAGGGTAGGAATGGACTGTATGAATAAATCCAGCACTTTAAACCAGAAGATAAAACCAGCACTGTAAACCAGAAAAATCCAATCCAATCAAAAGTATATTGATATGCTGGAGAACATAGAGAAAACATGGAAAACATGATAACAGGCACAAAAAAGTCAGATATATAGTCCCCATAAATTGGTACACCTGTAAAGTATATATTTGCAGGACTGCACTTGAAAATCTGGAAAATGTATTACTCCCACTATATGACTACATACACTAACAATCAACTTCCGAAATAGTTGGGTCTACTCTGCTTCTGTCTGTACAACTGATATGTGAAGTCAATTATAAACTTTATTTAAATGTAGACATTGTTTTGAGACATACTTGTAATAAGATGAGTTCAAACATGTATATTGAGTAAATAAAACATTAATTGCCTTTATGTTATATGTTTTTTATTATTTCTCTGTGATCTGTTACACCCCCTATTATGTCATATCCCCTCCCCCTATATTATTTTTGTTTTATAAAAAAAAAGAATAGAAGGATTTGAACAAAAATAAAATGTTAAACTGTTCTGTTCTGTTCTGTTCTGTTCTGTTCTGTTCTAGACAATGGACACTTATATGAGTACACATGGTAAGGCACAAATATTCATGGAACCTTACATTATACAGACGGTTTGTATCCCTTCTAAATCACTTTCAAAGAGGGGTGTTAATTAGCCTTAATATTCAGGAATGTTTACACAGGCCAGATGTGAATGAACTGGTTTACAGCAGACCCTTTCCTCCATCCCCTACACCCCTGAGAATTTGTAAATACATTCAGTTATTAGATCATAAAACACGGTTTAACCAGTATAGAAATACAGATGCTGAATGATATAAAAACTTAATTTTCAAATTATGAACTACTTAAATCAATAATTAAATATTGTATTTTGACCTTTACATTAATTAAATTGTCAACAAATTTAAATTAACAGATGTAGTCAGACTTTATATCAAGTATTATCCGGGATGGCCATGTAATCTCTATTTACGCTAGTGTTGCTGTAAGATAGGACGTGCTCCTAACCTCGTTCTGGTGTAGATATATATATTCATGAGATAATATAAAGAATGGTCTATAGGTGTCATCCCACCATTGATTTTTGTTCTTTATTCTATAGTAAATAATAAAAGTTTGAAGGCTTGTCATTCATAGAGAGACCCAAATGAAAGAAGTGAAACCTACATTTTACTGTTTGTCAACCTCTGCACTATCAAAATATGATGAGAAAAGTAGGGGTCATGTGTCATATAAGAGATTTTTTTTCTGCTCAGTGTGTACACTGGTGACAAAGTGAAAGTAGACTTCCGAAATCATGTATTCATACCCCAATTTCCAAGCATCATTTTTATTTTCTAAATTCACAATTCAAACATGACAATGCTATCAAAGTGTTCAAAATACATCAATAATGCCATTCAAATAAAAAAATGAGCATTAAAATAAGGAAAATGCATTTTTAAAGAAGAAGAAATGAGGATTATTTAAAACCGCCATTATGCGATTTTTGCAATGGTGGTACTATGCCTATATGTGAAAGTATCTAGGCCTATATCGAAAAAATGCTGAAATGCACGTGAGGTAATATGGTGCTACAAGGGAATCAACTCGTATTCTACTACATATGCGTAACAGAGCACGAGTTAATTCCCATAAAGTAGGAGAAGTATTGCAACATTGAATGACGCAAATCTCGGGATATTTCATCAGAAAACTCACACACTTCAGTTTATAAGACAGGACAGAAGTCGAAGGATATCAAAAATTATAGGACCATGATACAAAGGCTGGTGCGAAATTTGCGTCCGCTTGTGAAGCGAGCGAACGTTCGCGGGATGTGCTGCAGCAGGGGTCGGAGTATCCCCATTATATCTCCCTGGAAACATCGGGGGTTGTGGACCGATTATTTCAATGATCGGATATGGCGTCAACGGGACAGCCACTTTGATAATATGTTTCGGCGTATGGAACGGATGATGGGCCCCAGAACATTCGATGCCTATTATGTTAGGCCACGAGATATAACTGAGGGGGCGATGTCGTAGTGAAGTGTCCAAGGTAGGGAATTATTATATATAGTCAGTGGAATATTTGAGATTTCATGTGTTGTGCGGTGATGTGTATATATTGTTTTATGTGTTTGTTTGTTGATGTTTAGCGTCGCTTTCAATACACTTTTTTTCAGCTATATCGCGACGGTATTAAGTGTATTAAGATCTCTATGGTCAAGCTAAAATTGAGTTAAAAGTGGTTGTGGTACGTTAATGTGAAATCTCATTTTTGAGGGACAACTTGAAGTTAACGTGGTTATAAATTTTTACGTATAATATTTGGAAAGAAAAAAATACAATATTAATGCAATGGAGTTGGGTGGGCGCACTTGACCTAAAATTGGGTACATATGTGCCCCGTTACTTCGAAACATAGGCACAAACACTACAATGAAGTCTAAAATTTGGTGGTCAAAACTCTACATTCAAACCAGTTATAGGGGTCGAAACTGTGCATTCATACAAATTATAAAGGAATAAAAACTCTACATTTAATCTAAATAAAACTATGTTTACACAACGACATAAGCATATCTCGAATGATGTGTTTTTGTAACAAATTCTCTGTGCCATTGTTTCTACTCTCCATATTATAATATCCAACAACATGTTACAGTATCGAACAACATGTTACAGTATCTAACAACATGTCACAGTACCTAACAGCATGTTACAGTATCTAACATCATGTCACAGTATCTAACAACATGTTACAGTATCTAATAAAATGTCACAGTATCTAACAACATGTTGCAGTCGCTAACAACATGTTACATTATCTAACAAAATGTTACAGTATATAACACCATGTTACAGTATCTAACAACATATCACAGTATCCAACAACATGTCACGGTATTTAACAACATGTCCCAGTATATAACAACATGTTACAGTATCTAACAACGTGTTACATTATCTAACAATATGTTACAGTATATAACAACATGTTACAGTCTCCAACAACATGTTACAGTATCCAATAACATGTCACAATATCTAACAACATATTGCAGTATCTAACAACATGTTACATTATCCAACAACATGTCACAGTATCCAACAACATGTCACAGTATTTAACAACATGTTACAGTATCCAACAACATGTAACAATATCTAACAACATTATCTAACAACATATCACAACATCTGACAACATATTATAGTATTTAACATGTTACAGTATCTCTAACACCATGATTCGATATCTAACGAAATTGTACACTATCTAACAACATGTCACAGTATCTAAGAACATGTTAAAGTATCTAAGAACATGTCACAATATCTCACAACATATGACAATATTTAAAAACATGTCACAATATCTAACATCATACTATTATTACTGTATCTAACAACATATCATCATATATGACAACATGTTACACTATCTAACAAAATGTTACAGTATCTAACAGCATGTTACAGTATCTAACAATATGTCACACTACTGACCACATATTACAGTATCTAACAAAATGTTAAAGTTTCTAACAATATGTCAGAGAGACTTACAACATATTAAAGTAACTAACAACATGTCACAATACCTGGCAACATGTTACGGTATCTAACAACTCATGTATTCTCTCTAACTGCATGGTACAATATCCAACAACAAATAACAGTAACTAACAACATGTCACAATATCTGACAATATATTACAGCATCTAACAATATGCCACAATATCTAACAACATATTACAATATCTAACAAATTGTCACAATATCTTAGAACTTATTACATATTGCAGTATCTAATAGCAGTGTTACAGTATGTATCTGACTAAAATATTACAGTATCTAACAACACATGTGTACTGTCTAACTGCATATTACAATATCCAACAACATGTCACAGTACCTAACAACATGTCGCAATATCTAACAACATGTAACTATATCTAACAACATGTTACAGTATCTAACAAGATGCTACATTATCTAACAAAATGTTACAGTATCTAGCAACATGTCGCAGTATCTAACAAAATGTTACAGTATCTAAGAACATGTCCCAGTATCTGACACATGTTACAGTAGCTAAGATTATGTTACAGTATCTGACAACATGTTACAGTAACTAACAACATGTCACAATATCTAACTACATGTTACAGTATCTAACAACATGTCACTATATCTAACAACATATACCAGTATCTAATACCATGTCACAATATCTGACAACATATTATAGCATCAAACAAAATGTTACAGTATCTAAGAACATGTTACAATATCTGACAACATGTTACAATATCTAACAACATGTCACACTAGCTGACAACAATGTTACAGTATCTAACAATATGTTACGATATCTGACAACATATAACAGTAATTAACAACATGTTACAGTATCTGACAACATATTACAGTATCTATCAATATGTCACAATATATGACAACATATTACAGTAATCTAACAATATGTCGCAATAACTAGCAACATATTACAGTAGCTTACAACATGTTACAGTATCTAACACAATGTTACAGTAAGTATGTATGTGTGAGTGTAAGGATACGATTTTGTCTGGATGTTATGAAATGTATATACACTAAAAATGAGAAATATGTTTTTTATTAAAAGTTTCTTAAATATTGATGTTTTCATTCCTGTAGGTGAAATATGACAACACAACATTTGAGATAAAACTAAATGTGAACCACTACGCAGATGGCGAATTAAATGTAAAACTGACAGGCAACAGACTTGCCATTGGTGGCAAGCACGAACAAAAGGCAGACGAACATGGATATGTAGCGAGAGAATTCAACAGAGAATTTACAGTGCCAGAGGTAAAATTGTTCTATTCAGTACTGTGATTAGATGAGAACCGAAACATTTGTGAATTCCTGGAAACAGTTAAACTGGTTGAAGCAATATACAGTTCTGTAAATAAGGTTAACCTCATATCGAATCAACAGTTCTTTTGTTTGTGTCTTTTCCGTTAGTCTTATAAAAGATTTGATTAGTTCTGTCCAAAGAGATTTTTTCCCCGAAGAAAACATGTCTTCCCACTTTACTCTCCTACTAAACTATTGGCAGCTGATCATGAATGTGTTGAAAGAAGCGGGTGCAAGTGTACCTAATACGTAAAACAATGGTCATTCCATATGGATTGTACGCTTTGAGCAGTTGAATTACTTAACGAGATTTATGTTTATAAAACGAAAAAAATTTAAGTTTGGTGAATATTCAATAAAACTACAAGTTCTGTCGTTCACACCTGGCCTCATCATCATCAATATTATTATTTAGTTATTATCATAATAATTATAATTATTATTACGTGCGTCTTACAGGAGAAATTTGAAATTATCATCATTAGAAATACGATGCTGAAAAAAGTAGTCAAACATTTATAATCTATCAAGCTAATTATATTTAATATTTTTAGGACGTTGACCTTGAAACACTGACCTCATCCATATCAGACGAAGGCGTACTTACTGTTCAAGGGCAGATTAAAGGTGCCGAAAAACCAGCAGAAAAGATTATTGAAATTCAGAAAGAAGTTCACAGAGAAGGATAGATTCCTAAACACTTGAATAACAAATGCTTTGAAAGTTGCAAGGATGTGTTTCGATGCTTTAAACTACTTTAAACTACGAGCATATAGATAGTGTTGCTAAAATGGAGCTGAGAAAAATTTGCACAGATAAACACTTACGATATTATTTTCACTTCTGTTTAATTACATAATTGTGAAGTTTGATGCGTTATTTCGTTTATATCTTAAAATGTATGGGACTATAGTCAGTATGATTGGTTTTCTATACTCGTTTGCATCAATAAAACACTATATATTATAGTACATCGTATTTGAATTCTTATTATGACCTCTGAGTAATGATTAGGCTAAACGGTTCTGGTGACCAAGCCATCTTAGATGTTTTCACAAAATCATTTATTGTCTGAGTTTTAGTCTAGGCCTGAATGGGTCCGTTGAATAGCAATTGTTACGAGCACGCTGATTAGTCAATTACCTTCAGTAAAACGTTTGAATGACGTAACAGTTTAGTAAGCGTTCAATTGCTAAGAACTGTGGACAAGCATAAAATTCCCTGCTTTTCAATTTGAGGGTTAATTAGACCTGATTCGGGAGATATCAGGTTCTGGGATAGACTACATGGCTTATATGAATCCGTTTCTTGGGTTTCTGGTGTCCTCAGTTGCTGAGTGGACTAAGGCGCCCTCTCAAGATCACGTCCTCACCGTTAAGGTCTAGGTTCGAGTACTGCTCGGTTCAAACATTTTGTGTGGGAAAGTTTGCCACTTACTTGCGGAAGGAGGGTGTTTATACTAAGATCCATGTTGTACCCCTGGGATACATGTATATACATCTCGGATACATGTATAGACCTCTGGGATACATGTATACACCTCTGGGATACATGTATATACCTCTGGATACATGTATATACCTCTGGGATACATGTATACACTTCTGGGATACATGTATATACCTCTGGGATACATGTATATACCTCTGGGATACATGTATAGACCTCTGAGATACATGTATGTACCTCTGGGATACATGTATAGACCTCTGGGATACATGTATATACATCTGGGATACATGTATGTACCTCTGGGATACATGTATAGACTTCTGGGATACATGTATATACCTCTGGGATACATGTATGTACCTCTAGGATACATGTATATACCTCTGGGATACATGTATATACCTCTGAGATACATGAATATACCTCTGGGATACATATATGTACCTGTATAGACCTCTGGGATACATGTATATACCTCTGGGATACATGTATATACTTCTGGGATACATGTATGTACCTCTGGGATACATTTATATACCTCTGGGATACATGTATGTACCTCTGGGATACATGTATATACCTCTGGGATACATGTATAGACCTCTGGAATACATGTATAGACCTCTGGGATACATGTATGTACCTCTGGGATACATGTATGTACCTCTAGGATACATGTATATACCTCTGGGATACCTCTGGGATACATGTTTGTACCTCTGGGATACATTTATATACTTCTGGGATACATGTATAGACCTCTGGGATACATTTATATTCCTCTGGGATACATGTTTGTACGTCTGGGATACATGTATATACCTCTGGGATACATGTATGTACCTCTGGGATACATTTATATACCTCTTGGATACATGTATACATATCTGTGATACATGTATACACCTCTGGGATACATGTATAGACCTCTGGGATACATATATATACCTCTGGGATACATGTATACACCTCTGAGATACATGTATACACCTCTGGGATACATGTATGTACCTCTGGGATACATTTATATACCTCTGGGATACATGTATATACCTCTGGGATACAGTTATATACCTCTGGGATACATGTATGTACCTCTGGGATACATTTATGTACCTCTTGGATACATGTATGTACCTCTGGGATACATTTATAGACCTCTGGGATACATGTATGTACCTCTGGGATACATTTATGTACCTCTGGGATACATGTATACACCTCTGGGATACATGTATGTACCTCTGGGATACACCTCTGGGATACATGTATACACCTCTGGGATACATGTATGTACCTCTGAGATACATGTATATACATCTGGGATACATGTATATACATCTGGGATACATGTATACACCTCTGGGATCTTCATACACCAATAAAACGGTTACCATGTCGCAATCATGGATATATTTTAGAGAACTTAAGGTTGCTCTTTAGTGAATCTTTTATAAAATAATATAAGTTATTTCTACATGAAGATTGGTGCATTAAATAATATATTGAATATATATATATATATATAAGCTCATGTCTGTCATTTATCACTTTGCATTTTATACACAAAACACTTTTGTTAAAGGAGTTTCTTTCCATAGAATGAATATATTTTCACATACACATGCATACTAATAGACATTTTGTTCATCAAAAATACATACTGAAGCATTTCACTTTAATATGGTTGTTCCAAAATTCATCCGCCTCAGAAACCAGCGATGAACCACCTCTGTATTTTAGCACATTCTTTCGTTCTAATCACCTGTTAAAAACAATCGACTCATTCGATCCATTTTGAAAGTATTACATTGACCATTTAGCATGTTATCCATTTCTTATGTGTTCCAACTTTAATTATATGTGGTTATTTTACTCAAGATGTTTTGAAAACGACGATGAAACGCTGCAATGAATGTTAAGACAAACTTGTATTTTAACCATGAGATACATTTATAATGATTTGCAATGTTATGGGATGCCGGAGAGATGTGGATGTGGTAATCGATTAAATTCGTTTGAAATCTTACACTAACGGATCAACTTGTCATCCTAGATAACATTATAAACACACTCGTACATACGCACACTTAAACAACTCATATATGTACAAATAATGGTATTCAACAATTTTTTGTTATTGAAACTTGTTTATTCTACTTCAATTGTGAAACGAATTTTGACAGATGAGCTGGTCGCCCTCAAACTCTTAGTCTTGGATCCGATGCTCTTCAAGTTGAACAAGACCACGTGATCCGTATTATCAAAATAAAGGTGCTGGTTAATTAGATACGAACATATAACTGAATAACAGGGAAAGATAAGTGTTCATTACATTTCTATTTAAACAGTGCAGTACAAAAGTACGTCTGCATGTACGGAATGCAGACGGCAGTGCAGTACATGGCCTATACATGTTTAATGGGAAATATGACGTAGTTAATCTCGATTTTATGATACTCATGAACATATAATTGATTGTTTTATTGAATATTTAGCGTCATTTTACGGCATCGAAGGCTAAAAGACGATCAGTTAACTTAACCACTGTTTCCGGGGATCCTAAAATGTTAACCAGTACTCGAACACACCCCATCTCTGCAAGTACTACCCCACTTGAATCAGCGATGGGAGACGAATGATAATGAGACACAATGTCGTTTATCAATCATCACGGAAACTGTTTGTTGCTTGACGGGGATTCGAACACAAGACCTCTGGATTGAAATCAGACGCGTAATCGACTGAGCTAATCGGGCCCGGCTCATGAACATATTCTCTTCCGAAAGCTTACTATTTAAAAAATTATCAAAAATGTATATTTAAATTAGCGCTGTCCCCTGTTTATTAAATTACTGAGTTAAGAACCGTTTAAAATACAAACACTCTGGTATAACCTTGCTTAGTAGGTAAAAGTGATGAAATTAAAAACACATATTAATATAGTTGACATGGTTGGCCACAGCGTTGCAAAATAATATACATTTCAACCATTTGCAGGGTTATTTCGTTTTCCAGAAAAAAACCGAAAAGAAAATCAGGGTTTCGCTGCATATTGGGATATTTTGATTCATTTTTTATATTTGTAGCATATAGTTAATATATAATTTTCAAAAATGTTGTTATTGGTACAAATTATAAAACAAGATATTGCCATGAGACCCTTTAATCTATTGTTTAGTTTTACTAATGTTGCGGTTGATCCACTTTGCAAAAAAGCATTTGCATGTTCAACATTGCATATATTATTCATAACACACCTTGAAAACTATTCATCAACATTTTTTTGTAAAACTCAGTATAGCTAGCGGCTTATATAGGTACATGCAAACTTATAATGAATATCAGCTTGCCTATTTCACGTATATTAACATCTCATATTTGTTATGCAGGAATGCAGACTGAGGTATCACATACGTGTGCGTTTACATGAATGTAACCATAGTACATATAGTATAACACATATTCATCTGGAGACAACGTACACCGGAAATTGCATACAAAGTGATTAGGTACACTCAAATGTAGTTTATTGTTGCAAGGTAAGTATTTTTATCCATATTATAACACGTATACGTTTTTGAATCGACAACCAGGTTTTATTTGGACGCTCAAATCTGCGACATATACTAATGCATCTAGACAATGATATTTAATGTGTTTTAACGCAACATTCACAATACTGTGTGACGTCCAATCACAAATGATAATGCAAACCTCGGCTATATTTTAGTATCATTTCACATGATTTGGAATAATGATAGGAGGTGGACGCATTGAAGTGAAACACAGTAAATTAACTTGTTTTTTCAAATTTGCAAAGTATTGTAACACTCCAGGTTGTGTTATTAGATAGATGGCGAGCAAAATATGAAAACAACAAGATTGGATGATATAGCTGATTTATACAGTTTATATGATTAGTTACCTAATAAGGCAAGACTATCTGATATACAGAGCGTTTATATAGGCAAAAAGTCTGGATTCTGACACTTGTAAACCAATCAAAATTGTGTATTTCTTAACACGTGTTCCCAGAATCTGACTGATCTGGCAAATGTCCGCCATATTGCCAGATTTGAGACACGAAAAGTTCATTTAGCACATTAAAACAAAATTTCAATATCATAAGTTAGCATGAAAAGGGTGTCACAATATCATAGTTCAGAGGTTAATATTAAAACTTGAAATAAAGTAGAAATGAATATGCCAGGTTTGAGGAGGACAGATTTTCAAATCTTCCCACTCTGGCAAGTTTAACAGAGGGAATTTAAATACCATTTTCTATTTGAACATACACAGCACTATTTGAAGGTTAAGACATTATTATAATTATTCTTAGTGAATAGTAAGCATCATAATTTGTATTTATAGGTTGGGAAAGCTTTACATTAGTCCCGAAACAGATATTCAGTATGACTTGTTGACGGCAGAAATCTGGCAACAGAGTTTTTGAAAGGTCAGTTCAATACTATTTTCATTTATCCTTAAAATCAAAGGCAATGGAACATGTTTAGACTGATTATACTTATGTTAAAAGTGACATATAAATTTAAGGTATTATTTAATTTACACATAGTATTAAACTATGCAGATATAATAACTGAATACTAGATATTTTTGATTACCCCACCCAGTTACAGATTTCATGTCAAATCAATATTTGGATTTATGTTGATATTTCAATCTATAGGCATAATGTGAGTTCATATATAGTAAATATGGATGATTATGTATATAATCATTGCTGTTCCATGTAGAAATAGTCTTATTAATGTCATATTATTTTAATATGATAGTTTATGAACTACCCCACTGCGGACAGTGTTACTGGTAATGGCAGTATTCACAAGTAAGTCTTATTGAGACAGATAGTTAGTATAATCAGGATCTTATTCTGTTACACTATTGACTAATTTCACGTTTTAGACATTTACTTACTTAACTGCTACTGCTACTTGATTGTTATTAGTGATTGACTGTACTACAATTTGTTCTGTAACAGTACTGTAACTTGTTCAGTGACTGTACTGTAACTTGCAGTCAATGACCTCGGGATACTTGTGAAAATATATATTTCGTACTTGATTTGCGGATACTTCTTTCTGATATGAAACATTATGAAAACTTCTTCACATTGTGTTTTTTTTTCGCCTGTTAAACGCATATTCTTAATTACTTTTGTCCTACATGTCCGCCTATCATTCCATCAGAAATGTTGTTTACAAAACCTTAAAATTAGCAAGTGGCATCAGAGTCCTTTTAGCATTAAGGATGTCTATTAGACGATATTTGAAAGATACAATAGTTTCTTTGTTATGTGTATGTTATACTACTCCTCAAAGATGAACTTTTGAACATTTATGGTCTCGTGTTTGATATTGTAAAATTCTTTCTTAAATTATAAGGAATATAGGATTGTTATTCCAATAGTTTCAGGAACATAATCAGGTATATATTCTGAAGTAATACCCATTTTAGCTTTAAAAACGTTTACTAGTTTTGATATTTTCTTCTATCTTCTAACGGTAATTGTTTTATATACACAACTTTCTATAGAAGATGAACGGTTTAACCCAGTAACTAGTCTTGCTTTTAAATGTGTATTTTTACAAGACTATCTGTGTAGTAATGGGTACAGCTTATATAAATAACATATGCATACTAAATGGGTCTTAAAATGGACAGTATAATAATATTTAATTTTACCAATCATGCCCAATATTTTAGACGCAGAGTATGAAAGAGATTTAACATGTTCATGCCAAGTGTTCAGTCTAAATATTTGAAATGTTAAACAAAGTTAACAGGTGTATTATCAAAAACACAATGCCTGATAAGTTACGTTTTTTTTAAAAAATGAAAAAAGTAAAGCTTCTTTTATATTGGGATGAATTTCATCTGATCATCGTATGGATTAGTCTGCAATTATATTAATGAAAATAATGTATAATCGGCCAAACAGGAGTGATTCTGACAAAGTTATAAAACATATCATTTGTGAAATGAGAACAAAAAACACAATGAATCTTATACATAACCGTGCGACACTTCTGCAGAAGTTTCTTTAGGCTCTGAGAAACTAAAACCTATTAAACCCTTTTCGTAGGTTCTGTTTAGTAGCTTTCAATCATTTTTTAAATATTACCGCTTGGCTCGTTTTGTTTTAATGCAAAAAGAAGTCTCTGAAGCCAAACACGAGCGAAGACGTTCACTACGTCACAATTTGTTCTCATCAAAAGCACATCATAAATCATTATAATGTTACGTAACACAGACATATTCGCCGTAGCGTTCGAATAACCCCAGGTTGTCGATTTTCAAAATTAATGTGGTATAATAATACAACTGGCCAAATTCCTTCCCTGTATTTGCTATAATCTAAGAATATAGATTTAGTTTGGTAGTAAATGCACATATAAAGCATGACAACAACATGATGCATGAACGATATATCAACAATGATATAGAAATTATAACGCTGCATTTCACTTCCACACGTACATGATAACAGTGATGCAAACCTGTATCAAGGATAACACAAAACAGAGGAAATAACTTTCTCTCTTATTTCCATTGTTGTCCTTGATGTTGAAAGCATTCCATAGAACCTCGTGTAACTGTAAAGTATTATTAATATATATCACATTAATGAAATAAGTATTATATCACAGTTAATAAATTAATTGCCTTAAAGAATACTTATAGAACCATATTTGGTACAATAATGTGCGTGATGAATAATATGAACTGTTGAAACAAATTTTGTTGTGAAATCTAACCAAGCAAATATAAATTATAATCAGAATGTAACATGTCTTTTTTTAGTTGGTCGTATTACAGCCAGTGACAAGATCAAATATAAGGATATATTAACTTATTAATGAAATCTAGATTTTATTGTATATGCTCCATTATTTGATCTTGCTATGAATGTTTCGATATCGGAAATGATCAAATTGATATAGATTTTATCTACAAACTCATATTGCACGACTTGTATGTTAAGACTAATAATATAAATTTTGTCATAGTTTAATTATTTTTATAATTTTGTATATTTAAATATTGTCGAACAAAGTCTGACACTCCAATCTGCATATTTGTTTATAATATAATATATTACGTGCTTTATGATATGGCATATAATTATGTTATATGATGTTGTCGCCATATGTGTAATCATATATATGTGACTATTCTTCATTGGTCTCTGACATTCTGGAAATAATCAAAACTTGTCAAACTTATTACACAATGGGGAAATCACATAAGTATATACACATGAATTTGAACAACAACTATAGGTAGAATATAAGGAAGAGTTCCAAGGGCGAACACAGGATTTCAGTTTAGATGGGGCGAACTTAGGGGTGCAACACAAATTCTGAACGGGTACACATGATTTTCAGTAAAACTATAGTGAATTTGAATAGATCCGCCATTGAGTGCGTGATGTAATGATAGCGGGATGTGTGTCCAGTCCTCTACTACCCATGTAATTTGTATAGGTTGATAGACATTGTTTGGCTGCTACGTAAAATGAATTATTTGAAACTATTGTAAGTTGTGCTGTTTTCTAGATAGTGCACATATATATAAATATATACCATAAATTGAACAAAATCTTTATTATAAGTAAATGCATATATATATATATATATATATATATATATATATCTATATCGCTGTAGTCTGGTCTGTATATTTATGTCTTGGTTACTCACAAATAATTATCTCCATAAATATATATATAATCTTTATTATAAATAAATGTATATATATATCGCTGTAGTCTGGTCTGTATATTTATGTTTTGGTTATTCACAAATAATTATCTCCATAAATATATATATATATCCTCTTATATAACTATTCTTTTTAATTTATCATATTACTACTATTTTTTTTTGTATAAAAGTTATAGTTTTAATTATCACTTATAGCGTCGTTAGTATTATGATTGTCAAATTTAAAAGCATTCAATGCCGATATTTAAACCACAAGGTCAAACAGATACATTTGTGGATCCAGGATTATCAGTGCTGGGTGTCCACTGCGGATTTTATAAACTTCAGAAGGGGTCAGTTTCAGTGAGATTCGAGTATTTTCTATTTGTCATATTCAGGTAAAATTTGGGAACTAGTAACCTATGTCCGCTCCTAAATCCGCCAGTGTAACTGTATCTGAAAGCATCGTCAGGTAACGGTGACCTAGTTTTAAGATAGACAGATAATAATTCTTAACTAAATTGAACAATTGTGCATTTTTAAATAACAGGTTACTCATTTCGTGCATTTTAATATAACAGATTAATTTACTTATTTAGCAAATTAAATATCATTACTCAGTTTGTTAATATCGACATTTACCTTCAAATAGTGCACTGCTTCAGTGATTGCAGTATTTAAGCGTTGTTTTTCTTTTTGCATATATTTCTGTTCTGCTGATGCAATATATATATGTAATATTTCCATCATCGACTCGTCGGCTAGGCAAGTGTTTCAACCACTGGAAGTCGTCGGCATGAAATATCATTGCTGTCACCATGTAAGTGTCGTTTTCTTTATGGATCAGTGAAATAAATTGATGTCTCACTACACTGGTGAAATTTGCTCTATATAAAGTAAGTCGTCTGCATCTATCTTAAATAGTAAGGCCGTATCAAGATAAAGGAACCAAATAACTCGCCGGCTATCTAGTTTAATATGTTATCATTACTGGAATAACTTTCAGTCCGACTCCATTATGGTACAACCCTCATATTAAGGTCGGAGGATCTAGTTTTTTTACTGAAACATTGGTTTAAAAAAGGAATATATTATATAAATGACCTCATGAATACAAAAGGCAATTTCTTCACACACAGAGAGTTCACTGAAAAATATAGTGTTAACACTAACTTTATCGAATTTGAAGGACTCGTAGCATCAGTCAGACACTACTTAGATAAGTTATCTTTTCAACATTTATCATGCATTTGCCTTAACCTTTTAATACCATATACAATGTCAATCAATCCTGAAAGATAAAAAGGGCTGTAGAACAATTTACCAACATTTCATGAATAAAGATTATATTCCAACTTCTAAAACAAAATTGGAGAATGATTTAAATATTCGAATTAATCTGAGAGATAGTAAGTATTACGCTCTTCCTTTCAATGTCACTAAAGACACAAATTTACAATGGTTCCAATTAAAAATTAATCACAGAATTCTTGGAACAAACTCATTGCTTAAAACATGAAGATTAAAGAATCCGATGTTTGTTCCTTTTGTCAAAGAGAAACCGAAACTATTAAACATATATTTATTGACTGCATAGTAACGCAACAATTTTTTCAAAGTTTTAAAAATTATCTGAATGAAAAGTGCAATACAATAAATACAGACTGGTCATCTTCAGACATAATCTTTGGCAGTATGAAATTCGAAACTGTTATGAATAGGCTGCTATATACTGCTTAACACTTCATATACTGTCAAAAAATGAAAAACAATATTCCTATTTTTGAACCATTCAAACACTATATTAAAATGTTGTATGAAACAGAACGATGTATTGCCAAAAATAACATTGAGGTGGAAAAATTTGATTTGTTATGGAACCTATACATTCCCCTTATATCTTAAAAATAAAGACTATTAATTTTACATTTTTCAGATTTATGTATTATAAAAGTTGCCCTCCAGGATGGCCTCTTTGCTTATTTTGTGTAGACAGTACTTGAGTGAAAATCTCCTGCTGCCTCGATTTTTATCTATTGTTGTTTTTGTTTTTTCTTTTTCTACTTATATATTGTTTTATAATAATCCAACTTCTGTTTTATTTTTCATTAAAAGAAAAGGAAAGTGTTTATATAACAATTTTACATCTGGTCATAGAACAGATCTTAATTACTGTTTACATCAATAGTATAGCCTACATTTTTAGTGTCACAAATGGAATCAGTTATAATTATAAGGGACTATGTTAAACTATAAATATCTGCTTGGAAATAGTGTTTACACATGTACACTCTTAAAAATGTTTCTTTCAAAACAATTGTTGTTTCATATTATTATTTTTTAATATTTGATTTTTAAAAATCAACAGCAAAAAATCCTTACACTACACACCTGTCTCTCTTGAATTCACATATAAGTTTGTTACTTATTCTTTCTGTATATTTATATACATAATTGACATAATATTTTAGTTTGTATGTGAATCTGCTTAATTTTTCATGAAATATATGCAAATGAGAAATATATTACACTAATATTCAACCAATCCAATAACTGAAAACACATGTTTTATAAAGTTTAAGAAAAAGGTGATTCTTTTGTGTTTACTGATTCTCAAATAAATTTTCAATTTTACTAGAAAAATATAAAATGAACTGAGGTATCTTTGATTTTTTTTTTAATGTCTTCTCCTGGCTTTCAATAAACAAGATCAATTAACACACAAAAAATTGTGTTTATAAACCATTCCAATTATAGATACCTCTAATAAATATAAACACACATAAACAACCCCAATATAATAAAATTCATGTAATTATTGCCACTTTATCTTTTCTATAAAAAGGGATACACCAAAATACATATTTAATATTTATTAAGGTCCTACACCAAGCCAGCCACTATAGACTTAAGGAGAGAAAAATCTCCTGAAGTCATTAGACAACATAATTTTCTTATACTATCATCTGCTGTGTCAAATTATATTTTATTTCTGTTTGATTTTTGTTTTAGCTCGAAGCTACAATCTATAATTTGTTTAGAATGGTGTGTCCCTTTAAGATTAATGTATATATGTGTATTCGGTGAAAGGAAAAAGCAAGTATACATACCTATAAACGTCGACAGGTCAAGGAACAAAAAATGTATTGCCTATAAATTTTGTATATTTGTTGAATCAAAAAACAAACATCTAATTCATTTCAAAGCAAAACAATAAGAAAAAATCAGTTCATTTTTCCATCACATGAATAAACTTAGTCAATAATGAAATAATTTCTAAAACCAAAATGTATGCTTTCTTTTTCCTTTCAGTGTATATATATGAATGTATGTTACAACTTGACTGATATATATATTTGTACGGTTTGTTGAGGGATGGCCCACCCGACCCTCACAGACCTATTACGGGGTGATTAAATGGATCACTTTTCAGTGATTGAAATTAAAAAAAAAAAAAAAAAAAAAAAAAAAATTACTTATAGACAACTGTTTCACACCCAAAGAATAAAGGTTACTCTGTTTACAAATATACACAGAAAGGAAGCGATGTTAAAAATGATGGTATGTAGGTACATGTTTTATTGAATCGATTTAAAATGTAGTTAATGGACCCTACGTGACAAAGTGTAGGTTTTATTAAGTCGGTTAATATTTTCTTAATTGATGGTAACATAGTAGGGTACAGTACGTCTGTACTCTCTAACGTCGCGGATTCTATTGCCTCACTTCCAATGTATATATGAAAGTGCTCAGTACAGGTCTTTACCAATATGTTATTGTAGTAAGATACCTATCATGAATAATAGCATATTAATACCATATTACCTATGACCTTCACCAACGATCAATTCCATAAATAGTGTTCTTATGTCTCGACTTATTTTCATTTTAGTTTCGCGAGACACAAAGCTGTTGTCGTCGTTATCAAACTTTGCAGTGTTGATCACCGACAAAATGATCATACGTAACACGGACTACTTTTTATTCATAAAAATATTTAATATTTTTTTATGTTTTAAGTATTAGCAAGCAGAAACATTAAATAATAAAAATATATTGTTGACATTTTATTAGGTCGTTTTGAAAACAATGTTGCATGAAATAAACTATTAAATAAACCGAACGCTTCAATAATAGTAATCAATTTATGAAGGTGTATGAATAATGATTAAAGATAATTAGTACTTTGATTTAATCTACAAGCTTTACTAAGAAGTAGAGCGTCCGCCTCGCATGCGGAAGGTCGTGGGTTCAATCCCCGGCCGGGTCATACCAAAGACTTTAAAAATGGTACTAGAAGCTTCGTCGCTTGACGCTCAGCATTTAGAGGAGAATTCTAGGACTGGTCGGCCCGGTGTCAGTATAATGTGACTGGGTGGGGTACCATACCATGTGTCTGCGGCATGATACTCCAGTGTGACAGCGCTTAGAATACTGTCTCAAGTAGACATCCGTCGCGATATGACTGAAAAATTGTTGAAAACGATGCTAAACACCATACAACAACATTTACTGGGCTCGCTATAATAAAGTATCACAGAGCAATACTGGTCCTTCTCCTTAGTATAATTTACTGAAATGTATTAAAATGATAATTTCAGAATGGCGGAAAAACTAGCATGGGAGGATTACTTAACCATTGGATTATATATAGCACTGGTTCTTGCTGTCGGACTCTGGGTTTGTATGAAAGAGCAGATTATTTTGTAGGGTTCCTACGATCAATGGAAAAGCATCTAAATTAAAAAATATATAATCAGAGAATATTGTAATTGGTTAGGGAAATAAATTATATGTGATTCTAGCAAAAGAAAAGTCAGAGAATTCTAAAAACCCAGGGTAAAGTCAGGGAATTCTGAAATCCCAGAGTAAAGTCAGGGAATTCTGAAATCTCAGGTAGTTGGTATATGAATTTTATAAATCTATAAAAAAGTTAAACCATTAAAATAAGTTATTATCGAAACTATATTTTTAATATACAGAATAAAATATCTGGTGTAGATTGGCTGAAGAAAGTGTGTGTGGGATGAGGGGCGTTTTTTTTTCAATATATGCTTCAATTTCAATTGATTCGATAAGATAAGATATAATAAATATTCATCATAAATAGGCAGCAGTATTATTTTTGTCAGTTTCTTTAAATATCTGAGGTCGGTGATATTGTCTTTCTGTCAAAAAATTCCGGAACAGTTCATTTGCATCTTTTATTTCGCAGGAGCACTGTTATGGAATGCTCACACTAAAGTCACTCTGTGTCTCTGAACATTTTCAGTTCATTAACAATAACTAAATTATAGTTAAAAGGTGTTGTTTAGATTCCGTGAAATGCTACAAATATAAATGTTATATATGGGAAATAAAATGTTGAGTCAGGATACGGAAAAATGTTCGCGTCTGCAACATTTCTACCCCAGTAGAGCTCTCCCGGTAACTTCTTACCGGTTTATTTTCTCTGTTTGGGTACTAGTATTTTGCAGGAAATACAACATCTTTAGAAAGAGGGAGCCTGCTCATCACAGTAAACACAGATATATTTCTAAACAATAGAAAGTTCTTGTATCTATTATGTAGAAAAAATAGACAATTTCATTGGCTTACATTTATTTGATTACTATAATTTCCTTAAATGTCTAATGATACACAATAGCATTTCATTGTGTTCTATCTTCTTTCAGTCCACTTTTAACCAGCAAAGGGGCAGTACGAAGGGGTACTTTTTGGCAGGAAAGAATATGCTTTGGTTTCCGGTATGTATACTTTTAGATATTTATTACGCCATGAATATCACGCTAGATTTGAATATTCGCGGCTTTCTAAAATCTTCGGTATTTAAATCAAAGTAAAGAAATAGTTGTTTTTTTTATCAGCTGACACTTTTTGTCAAACGTTTATAAGTCCCGCTTTGCGTCATTGCTGGTATTTATAAACCAATGGAAATCGGCCTTCCAGACAAAGTAATGAATGATATGGGTCACTCTGGCGCCACGACCGCACATGACCAGCATGTTTCGATATATTTAGTAACTTATTTGTATAGAGGCGAAGTTTGTTTCTGGGATATGTACGCACGGCGGCCAATGCAACCTAATTTCATTAATGTCACGATTATCGTTTAGTGCCAAGTTTTATGGTTCATTCGCATTAATGCACAGACAGTCAATATTTATATCAACGGTAGGTTATTATATTGAATCGTGAAATGCACTAAAATACACGTACAATAATATTACTACCCAACAGTTCAACTCGAATGTATCTTAAAACAAATACATGGCAGACATCTCTTAATTCGCGGTTTGTTCCAGGGTAACTGTTACTTATAATTGGAATTGACTGAATGCATCTACATTTGTTGTAATCAATCACAAGTCGTTTTCCTAACGTATGAGGAAATTAATGAGCTCGGTAAATTATTTAATTCTGATCGATCCAGTCACATGCCATAAGTCATAAAGTCGTATAAACTCATAAATACCAAACTAAATCATGCAAACAGCTATAATACATGTTTAATCTACAACTAGTAGTTAGGTCACAGTACATATATAGGGCTACATGATAAACACCTGTCTGGAAAACACCTGGTAATTGTCACACAGAGATAATGTTTGTCAAGTTGTATGAATTATAAGGCACTTATACATGTGCGAATGTTGCGCTGTCAGAAGCAAACTTACTGTTCCAAGACGTTTGGCTGTCTTAGATGCTGACTTGCAAACCTATACAAAGTATTCTAAGCGATATAATGATCAAAGTGAAATGTTTGTGTTTTGTGCAACCGTGTATCCTGACACCTTTACATGTCGAGATAATGTTTTTTGATAGTCTGAATGAAATGATTCCTTTCAAACAACTCGATTTGATTTTCAACCGTACTCGTGTTATTTACCCTTAACCCGATGTTACTGTTTTCTTTATTTTCATACCAAATCTTTATTCATAAAAATGGAAAGTTGAAAGCATTGATTCCACCGATGTATATATAATGTCTCTAGCTTTTACCTAAACTTAAATTACTTGTTTTTCTGGTCCGATTTGGATGATCTTGATATTAATTGAAAGCTCTTGACGATTTCTATTTGATATTGTATGTAATATAGATTGATGCGTAAACTAGATTTAACACTTCCACCACGGCGGCGGCGGTGGCAGCCACGGCGGAGATCCCGATAGACTCAAAATGGATTTCGCTAAATGAAAATAAAAAACTATGAAAGAAATTAATTTAATTAAATAGTAAATTCAATTTTCATCCCGAGGTCGGTGCCTCCATATATGCGAGTAATGTCGGAGCCCCAATGTTTGTTGGCTTGGCGGGAACAGCGGCGGCTAGTGGATTCGCAGTTACAATATACGAATGGCACGTAAGTTGGTTTAACCAGTACAGTAATTTATTTTATTCTTTTACTATGTATATTAACACAATGTTCTACACAAATTATTTTATATAATTGGAGGAAGACCTCAAAATAAATCTGAACAGAACCATCGTCCTTTCGCAAGTATCTATTATTATTATATTTTCACATGCTGTTTTTAGACAGAGCTGGTCTGCTTAGGTTTCTACTTCTGCCTTTTCATAATATTTTGAACAGTACATTGGCCGTAACAACAAACCACACCTATCATAAGTTAGTCACGGATATAGACTGCATTCCTCTTAAATTTATATCTACCAGCACAGTTTTATATTTCATATTACAATAGTCTTGAATTGTCCATATGAATTGTCTCTACATGTGTTAATATTATATGATGGATTGAATAAGCAATTATAATGTTGGCGGAAATATTGCTATTTATACAATGAACTCGTATAGGCTTTAAGTCTTGCAATCTGATGATACTTTCAGTAAAATGAATCAGATCATAATAGTTGTGTTGACCATTTAATCATAAAACATATTATTTATGTTGAAATACCATAAACAATACACACAAAAAATGATTAAATGAACACAAATACTTACCTTACGTGTTTCTTACAGGCTGTTTACATAATCATTGCTCTTGGCTGGATATTTTTGCCGGTGTACATAGCTAGCGGGGTAAGGCTGATTATTATCTCATATTTTCATAAATATATGAATTTGTGTATGCTTGTGTTGCATTGAAGCTTGGTTGCAATGGTTACAAAACCATACCAAGATAAAGTAGGGTTAAATAAGAATGTTTCTTAATGAGGTCACATGTAACCGTGCTGTGATTATTTCTGGGATTATGAAACCTTTTCACCATGACTCCAAAGTAAAATGCTGCTCAACTCGTTGCTCAGTGGCGTGAGAGGTATTCTATAAAACCGGGTGTACTATTTTCATTTCTTAGTTTCACTCTGTGCTCTGGTCCTTTGCAAAGATAATTGCATTGTATTTAAGTACACAATAAACATTACGTATACATCTGTATACAACGTATTAATTTGTTTTATTATTAAAGTTATGCATTGTATTCGGGTGGTTGTGATGCGTCGGTGTCTGTATTCATTGGATATTTCCTCTCTAGCTGGACAAACATTGTTATATGATTTTATTAAAAAATATCAAATAGTAATTACTTTCCTGAACTTAAATAGCTACAAGCAACCAAATGAACACAACTTCAGTGTTTATCTTGTGTTGCTTACTTCCATAGAATATATCATACGGCTACTGGCTATCTATTTATTTCAGGCCTACACAATGCCGGAGTATTTAAGAATGAGATTTGGTGGGAAGAGAATCCGTATATATTCTTCAGTTCTTGTACTGATCGTGTATATCATGAGAAACATAAGTGTAAGTCTCTGACCCAACACTCATGATACCAATAGTTAGGTTTATTAAATTGAGTAAACATTTCTTCAAAAATATTAACTGTCATCGCACAGTGGTGTCTGCTGGGTTTCATTTCCGTTTTTTTTAAAGTAGTACCCAATTGAAGTAATGAAGACTTTTTCACAACCCAGTCACATTGATATTTAAGTAAAATCTTTTTTAACATTGTCAACATATTTTCAGATTACCTCTTTATTTAAATAATGAAGCTTTAAGTAATTGTAAACGCTATTACATTTAATGGAACTACAATGTAAATGCCTGTCACCACCCTGCCTTCGATCTGTAATATATAATCTAAAGTATGTTTTGCATGATTTTCTTGTCCAAAGAGATGGACAACATTTGCACAAAACGCTAATAACTTGAATGATATAATTAACAGTTATCTGACTATAAACTAGATTGGAAGACAATCTGAAGACAAAAAAAATAGGATTCACTTCCATCATGACTACACTGATGCTGTCAATCAAAATATGCTTGACTTTTATAAAATGCAACTTGCTGCTTGCTGCTTGTTCTCATTTTCACACCAAACTGAAATTAGAATGAAATTAGACTGATATCATGATGTTTTACATTTCAAATTATTATTTATCGCGACTGCATTTAATTATTCTTACAAAGATTTTAGGTGAAAAATTAACGAAGGACATGCACTTATTTTGTATAATATCTACCCTTTTGATTAAAATTGTAATAATGAATAGGATTTATCGCAAAGTCATGGACATTAATTAGAAGAAAGCCATATAAGTTATCTGAATGACAGCTTATTACTTAACCTGCCAGAAATAAATTGAAATTTATTATGGCACCCCTTAATTATGCCGAACTATGTAAGCTGATATTATTAAATATTCAATTTTACCAACAGGCAGAAATATTTTGTGGCGCCATCTTCATGGAGCAGCTGCTGGGATGGAACCTTTATTTATGTGTCTCTGTCATTTTGACGGTTGTCGCCATTTACACTGTCATAGGTAGGTATGTCTACAATATATTGTAGCTGTCCTCCATTGCAGAATATTGTTCTAAGATAATGTATCAATATCACTGGATGCATCAATACAACACCGAAACTATGACTGTGTTTGAAGAGACATCTATATTCAAAAAAATGTTTGCCGGCTATTCTGTCGTAAAATTAAAGATAAACATAACAACACTGTTTACTATTAATAGCATAGCAACTACGGAGAGAATGAACCAACTATATAAGTCATGTGAATAAAGTGGATACTACTATAATAACGAAAATATTGTATGTTCTGATATCCCCACACATCCAATAAAACTGAGACAACAACAAAAGAATTTCAACGGTCACCACCTTTGTTACTAGTTTTAAAATTTCGAAATAATCTTGATAAACTGTATTTAAGATAGTGTTTACATTTTCGTTTCAGGTGGCTTAAGGGCTGTGATCTTTACAGATACATTACAGACGGGCATATTAATCATCGGGGCCATTGTGGTTGTTATACTATGTAAGATCCACTTATAGCCTACATTGGTAACAGTATCTTAAATATTACTGACATTGTTCTCAATTGTTTTGTTGTATATCCAAACACAGTCTGTTGGATGGATTATATGACATCATCTAATGTGTCATGCAAAGCGTGGTACATTATTGTATAGCGGAACTTTTCAATAGTCAGTCTGTTGTAGCTTATCTGAAAATATGTAAAGGATTATGTGTGCTGATATAACAACTATTTAGACTTTAAATATTTGCTACTTTTGACGCTGAAATATAAGTATATAAATGTATTTATTTGAATATAATTGAGTTAATAACATGTTTCTTTCACATTCACTTATATATAGCCTTCAAAGAAGTGGGTGGCTGGAATCCAATGTTGGAAAAGTACATGCAAGCTTCCACAAATTACACTCTAGCCAACCAATCAAAATACAGTTGCGGTATGCCACGTGAGGATGCGTTCCATATATTTCGAGATCCAATACATGGCGACATTCCATGGACGGGATCGACGCTCGGGCTCACCATATTGGCGTTATTTGTTTGGTGCCAGGACCAGGTATAACACTTACATTTATATCATTTGCCATTATGATGATCAAAATGATCAGATAAATCATTTCTTCAAAAAAGTATATGTAAATGATAATCATGTAATTTTACTTGATAAAAGAATAAAAGTTAAATAGTTTCTTTTAAATATGAGAACCTACATATGTCACAGTGTGTACGTACATGTAACCTGTTAGGAGACGCAATACATATGCCAGCAGAATGGCTAGCTTAGTCGGCAGACCATTCATCCTGTCAGGCGAAAGATCCCGGACTCTAGTCTAGCACTCGGTTGCATATTTTATCATGCACAAAATCAGCTGTTACATATGTATATATTTAATACACTAACATTAAAATTGATCCACACCAAAACAACAACAACAACGGAAACAAACAAACGACAAATTACACGCCACAATAACAACGCAGCATCAAATAAATATGCAGATAACTAACCTAGATTTTCGAATTCATACACAATAGACATATCGTCATCGCGTTTAAATTACAGTAAAATTATGTATTCATCAAATATTAGGTTAAAAATGTTAAACATTATTCAATCAACTCAACTATATTGTACAAGTTTCCATTAATACTACCTGTATTAAAATGCATGAAAATATGTAAAACAATAAAAAAAAGAAAGAAAATTTCTTCCCATTTTTCCTTTTTTTCCTTTGCTCGTTGTTCATTTAAACATGTATCGGTATATTATATATTCAAACATGTTTATCTATCAAATATAACAAGGGCCATTTCTCTACCATTTAAGTTAATAGTACAGAGATGTCTGTCAGCCAAAAACATGGTCCACGCCAAAGGTGGGACATTGCTGGCGTCGGCGCTGAAGTTTCTTAGTTTCCCCATGTTTGTTCTTCCTGGAATGATCAGCAGAATCCTGTTTACAGGTAAGTTCTTTATTATTTCAAGTCATGCTGATTGTCCGTAGGTAACATAATCAGCATTCCAAATAATAACTCTACATATAACTTCATTCAAATATCATTCTAAGTCCGGATGATTTTTCCACAGGTAACTTATTCGTCATTTCAAGTTTCGGTGATAATGTATGGATGATTCCAGCTCCAGATGATAACTCTAAATGTTATTCATTTATTATTTTTTATAATTTCAAGTCCTGATGATTACTCTATAGGCAATTTATGACGGATTCCAAATCCGAACTCTACGTGCAGCTTACCGTCGATTACAAGTTCATATCCCTGATATGTATACAAATTAATCTGGATGTAATAGCATATACAGGATGAACTTAGTAACATTATTTTTTTGTTTTTCGGAAAAACCCAATCGGACTATATAAAAAAGTATTTTAGTAAAATGGAAATGATATTTTGATTTTTTCAAACATAATGCTTAATTTCATTTATTATAAAAGTTCATACATAAAATTACATAGTATAACTTAAATATTTTGTAAACAGATGAGGTTGCCTGTGCAGACCCTGATGAATGCATGAAGATATGTCAAAATCCCACTGGCTGCTCAAACATCGCGTATCCATTGTTAGTTATTCGTATTCTACCTGCAGGTAAATAAATAAACACGAAGATATGGATATGCATATTCCTCATTTCATAGAATAGATATATTAAGTCTCCAATGTCACCTGCATGCTTGTGTATTTGTTCCCGAAATTTGATATCGTCTTAATGAGAAGGCAAACTCGGACTCATAAGCATTTCCTAAATATTCTAATATAAATGGATAGAAACCTTTGTTTTTACATCAAATAACACAAAAATCAAAAGTCTTTATCCTATCATTGTGAAAAACATATAGATCTCATATGAGTTTAAAACATTGATAGACATTTTTCTTTTATGTTTCATCATTTATTCCACCTTTTTACAACAATTTAAACGAATGGTCTTTAAAAAAAATAAGAACAATATTACTATATCGATTTTTTCGTCCAATTATTTTGGTTCATGCTTTTAGTATTATCCAAAGTTAAATCATGAAGGTAATGATGTGTTGTATTTATAAAGATAAACTGTGTATTTTGTTCTGTACTGTGAATAAATAATGCATATAAGCATATGTAAAATTGTATAAAACGTATACATGAAATAGAGCAATGTATAACACAAATTGTATAAAAGACAACACGTATATTTCACGTTACAACCGTTATCTCGCTATCCGTTGATTAATTCGTTGAAGATACTCGAAAAAGAAATTCAAATAGAATTGTGTATATTTGTAAATGTATCATTAACTTCCAAAAGTAATTATAAAGCGGGTAAACATTTTTGAGTGAAATATTAGGAATACTTGATAAAAAGGCAAACATTTAATACTGTTATAGCTGTTTTGAGTCAATTTAATATTTGCAAAAATATTCAAAATGTCTTTATCATCTTGTAGTAAACACTTTCATAAAATGTAATAAAACCAACCATTGCAGGTGTTCGCGGTCTCATGCTTGCAGCCCTTCTGGCTGGTGTCATGAGCACTTTGACCTCGGTATTTAACAGCGCCAGTTCTATAGTCACCATGGATCTATGGAGACAAGTCAGAAAAAGGGCAAGTCAGGCAGAGCTTATGATTGTCGGAAGAGTGACCGTTCTTGTTCTTGTTGGGTTGAGTATACTTCAATTACCTCTTCTTCAACAACAAGGCGGGGTGCTATGGTTCTATGTGGCAGCCATGTGTGCGTATCTGTGTGTACCTTGGTGCGTAGCATTTCTGCTGGGCTTGTTCTGGAAACCAACATCAGAAGCGGTAAAACCCTTATATGGATATAAGTCACTACAATTGATTATTTCTACACATTATACAGTATATCAAGTGAAAGTTTTGATTTTTCGAGACATTTCTTGAAATTTCGGTAAAGAAAATTGTCCTTTGTTATGTTCTGACTCATTTGTTGTAATAGTTCACAGCTCCCCCTCACGGTATTTTTTTTTAAATGATTAGCCTATCGGTGAACAGATTGAGTAAATGTTTTTTTGTAAACGTTCCAGCTGTCAATTAGTTATCTGAATTTTTTTTTTTCATATTGCTTCTAAACTAATGGGTTTTAGAAGAATTCCCAAGAACAAGAATTATATTTGCTGTTTAGAAAGTTCATTTTTTTTTACTTCTGAGCTACAATACCTATCTATAATGCCGGTATGATTCCAATTTATGATTATTGTTAGGTACATGTATCTACTTTATACATATATATGTTTATATATCTATATGAATATTTGCATATTTGATTTGTGTTGATGTTGCTGATGTTAAATATGTTTAATATATAATATGTATTTTAAAGAAGGCACTGTATATAAATATTATATATTGTATAGTGTATACATACTCTCATTGAATAGCCTTGTCAAAAAGCAAAAACAACAAGGCAAACATTAGTATAATATTTACTTTACATAATATTAGTTTATTTAATCTGAATCTGCCAATAGCATGTAAGAATATGTAGAAGTAAACTGCTCTACATTATAGGCAAACGTTTTTCAAAAGAGTCACTGTCCCTTGTTAATTACTGCAAATCACGTTGTATCATTAGTAAAATGTATTACTAAAATAGATTAAACAAAGTATTTATTCAAGATGACAAACGTATTTTGATATCAGAAGTATTGGTTATAAATGTGCATGGTAATAATTATTCAAAATATAACAAAAACGATATTATATACATGTATATAACTTCCAGGGTGTATTTTGGGGGATGATGATCGGACTGGCGGTTGGTGTTGTCCGCATGGTGTTGGACTTCTTAAAACCCCCTCCTGTATGTGGTAGTGGAGAGCCAGATACCCGACTAAGTATCGTTGCCAGGGTGGACTTTCTTCATTTTTCCATCATTAACGCTATTATCTCTGCTGTTAGCAATGGTCATTATCAGCATCTTCACGCAGTCCACGGACTCGTTACTCAGGTATTCAACACTTTTGTTTATGTCGTTTGATTATTTATAGAGATTCTTAGGAAATTATTTGTGATCATTTCACAGTTACGTGTGAAATTAAGAATGGCATTTTCACATTTTAATCATGACATAAAATAATGTTGACATTTATCTAAAAGTAATAATTGTTATATCATTACCAATAGTATTACTAATTTATTTAAAAGAATACACTAATTGCAATAGGATAATAATAGAATGTCAATTACGAGTGCACATTGGTTGTTTCAGAAAAATCAATTAAATTACACAGTCATGTAAAAATTATATTCGGCATAATCACTTGTAGCGTCACCTCTCGTGCACCATTACATTTCAGCGTTCACTCGGTGATATGTTAAACAAATTACCTATTATTCTCAACATAATGACTGCTTTATATAAGTAAATTTATAAACAGGGTCCACGCATGCAAGTGAACCTGAAACGTGAATCTGAAGCTCGTGTGTTTAACCCTACAGTGAAGTTGATAATTGAACCAGCACAATATATTATCTATAATATTCGTATTTAGTAAAAGTATGTAGAATATACAAAGCTGTTTTTTAAATAAATCTATTTTAATAATATCTGTATTGTTTTATTTTCATCATGAATGTTTTATGCTTAATTAACTAAAACGCTAAACAAATAGTCTACATTGACAACTGATTCGGTTTATGCATTATTGATATTATTAAATGAATTAATAAATTGAAATATGTATATAGAACATAAACTATTTTCAAAAGGTGAAATAAAGAGGCCGTATATTTTGAGTCTTTAAATATATCAGATATTCCATACACACCGTTTCGAGTCATCATTAGTTTCTATTGTTTCATCCAAATTTTGTTTTTTAAGATATATTGAATGTGCATGTATAATCCAGCTTCACCGTGTAACATGGTGGACACGTCATGATGTTGACGATCCCGATCTTACCGATGATGAAGAGGATGTTGATGTTAATGATGACGAATGGTTCTGGGAGGAAAAACTGATACAGAGTTTGACGTAGAAGAGCGCACAACCTATCGAAACTTGTAAGAAATATTTATTACTAAGAAATACAATTCGTCACTTTAGAGCTTAAGTATAGTAAATAGGCCCACCCAAGCTTACCCGTGATTATATTTAAACAGTAACAGTGTCAATATAGGTAGATGCACTCGATGACTGTGCATAAGACAAATCAATAATAAAGGATTTGACAATATGGAGATAGAGACATCAATTCTCTATCAATATTTAATTGATACTTAATTGATTAACACTGAGGAAGTTTACCTACTACATGTATTACGCTAGTAGCATATACAATCATGTAGGACTTAAATATTAGAAACACGAGTGTCCCTTTCTGTTAAGATTGTCCTACACTTTGACACGATGATGAATTTAAATAACAAATTACATTTAACTCCCGACAAATGATATAATGAAATTAATGAAATGTTCAGAAAAGTACTCTTGATGTGTACAAAGATATCTAACCTGGTACATGTACAACTAGTTTTATATATATTATAATGGGTTTTAGAAAAGGTGGACGTTTACCAAACAACTTATGTTTTTATTACTGCGAAAATATCATGGAAATTGTGAGCATATAGACTATAATTTGTTATAAATGTCTGCCATATACCTGGTTATCATGTTTGTGTGTATTATTGTATGAATGTTCATGGGTCATGTTTGGGTTAAACAAACGAAATAAAAAAATAAATATATATAAGTATACTATTACAATGTTAGATGTTGTTATCTAGAGAAATATGAATCTGTATTACACATTGAGTATATTTTCAAATTACAATGCATATGGCAAAAGTATCCACACGTTTTGAAATCAAGGTACTATACGTACAGTTTATATTTATTACAGTTACAATTCTACACCGATTCTATATTAGATGCCTGTGATCTTGTGGATACACTCTGTATCTCTTTACTCTCAGTCTCTTGTTTTCTACATACAGGTTCGGTTCGTTGCAGAAAGGCGCTTTACAAATGGGTATGTGGAGACACGGAAAAAGATGAAATCCATATATCTGCAGAGGAACGCGCTTCTTTACGTCAGAAGATGACGTCAATACACCAGAGTCCTGTGTGGACAAATATTTTAAATGTTTGTGCTGTAGGACTCATCCTAGGAATCACGTTTCTGTTTGGTTATTTTGCTTAATTATTATGTGCTTTTATATCATACACCGATTTCTAGCTTACATCATGAGGATACCTGTCAATTGCTAAGTTGGCGGCTCGCTCTTCTAAGAAGACAGTTTAAAACAATAATAAATTCTTGGTTGCGCACAAGAAACAAACGGATTACTGATGAGTTCACGAGTGAACGTATTAAATTCCTCGTTATCAATTTGATAGGAATTCGTGCAGAGCCATAGAATTTGATAGGAGATATTGCAAAACATAGAATTTGATAGGAAATCTTAAAGAGCCATATAATTTGATAGGAGCTCATGCAGAGTCGTATAATTTGATAGGAGCTCTTGCAGTGCCGATTAAACAGTGAAACCTTGAGTTTGAATGTCCTTATGTCAGTCTAACATCCACAAAATGGCGTTATGATCTCAGTTGTAACATCGTTGAATTACTTGCATTCATTACTTTATTCATGTTAAGCTTAAAACTGTTTTGAGCCATATTTGCAATGAGATGTCTTCTTTAAATGTCAAGAATGGTGTCAATCTTTGTCAGTTTACATCATACATTTACATTTCATGTATATACGAAGTACTTTCTGGGCACACTATCACAATAATTTTACCGATCAATGTACTGAAACTTGATGTTTATACTGGTCTGTTTACATATAATTGTAAAACGATATATAATGTTATAAGGCAAATTTCATTAAAGTGTTTCTATAATATTTGTTATGATTTACTGTAAAAGGGGACAGATTTCATTAAAGTTTGGTTTAAAATATTTTTGAATAACTGAAAAGTATATCATACGGTAAACGTTGATTACAGCATTTTCAAATTACAAATTGTCCCAACGTTGAATATTTTGGTAAAGTCGTAATTTAAACATTTGTGATATTTTTTTCAAGCTCGATACTGCATTTTTTTCAAATATTTTTTTACAGCTTGCCAAAAATACTAATCGGATCACTGAAACAAGAGTTCAATTTTAGCGATAGAGTCTTGACTTAAAGCGGTTATTCTCAAATGTTTTCTCTGGAAGAGCTTGGCCGGATATATCAGTTAAGTAAACGATAGTCAAAGCATGTAAATTGATGTAACATGTTATAGACATACAAAATTGGGGTTTGTTGTGATTGAATTAAGCCTTATGGCATTATTTTGATGTAAATGCCCTATTTTTGCAGTTAACACGCTATAAAATGATTGGTCAAGGAGTCACCGCTTATTAGTATACAGCATTTCATTGGCTTAAACTGACAAGAAACTTTTTATTATAAACGGTACCCTGGTCCAGTTTCAGTCACTTAACACCTGTCAATCGTTGCATCGTTAATTGTATAATATTTTTTTTTGTAACTGGAAACGGACCTTTTTTAACTTTTCAGGTAAGTGATCTTTTCTTGAAATCTAAATGTAGATATATGCTATTTTGTTTTGAAATAAATCTATGTTCTGTCGTAATAGGTATACAGTGTGAAAGTTTAAAATATGGCTTCGGAATCTGTGAGAGTCAAATAAAGGATATCAGAATTGTATATTCATGAATATATTTGTTTCAAGTTTTTTTTTATACGTTGTAATATGCATAATCCAAGACTGTTAATTCAATAAGGTAATATTTTAGGTTCATATGAATATATTTGTGAGTGTTCTTTTTAACACTGCAGTATCCAAACTGCGGTACACAATACCTTTCTGATCTTTTCGGTATTTGTCTTTTTCGGTTCGATAAGTTCAATTATGTACTTGTCTGTAGAATGGACTAGTCCGTAGAACGAACCCAGCTCTCCCGATTGGATCCGTTAACTAGGAATTGTTACGAGCACGCTGATTGGTCAGTTACTTCAGGGAACGTTTGAATGACGTCATATTTTAGTGAGCGTTCAATTGCTATGAATTGTGGGACAGGCATAGAATTCCCTGCTTTTTTCATTTGTTAATAGACCTGATTCGGGAGATATCAGGTTCTGGGATAGACTTATTATGTACCTTCGTAAATTAAAAATAAAATTTATAATTTGAATAAATATGTAGCGATGGCTTCCAACGGGACACCACTGTGTGTATTATATAAAAGTTGGGTGTTTAAACTTATTTTAATTTTGAGAAATGGATTCTATGGTAAGATATGAATACTTTAGATTGTTATCATTTGAATTGATTAAGAGTTTGTGTTAAATTTCAGTTTCATTTGGAGTATTGCTTTTTAGAAAAACAGTCGCCAAACTTTCAAGAATATTTAAAATTTTCTGTGTGATTAGTTTTGTTAATAACACTTGGATATTAATAAAAAACAAATTGATATTGAGTTCCTTATTATATCAAATAAATCAATATTTACACATACATGTACGTCGGTGAATTTGTTTGAATATTAAGCGCCATTTTATGCCATCGAGAGCCAACAGACGATAATTTAACCTAACCGCTCTTTCCTTGGACCCTGAAAGGTTAACCAGTACTCAAGCACATCCATCTCCGCAAGTAACTGGTAAAATTTGAAATGTTTACAGCTGAATTAAATTTATATTTACTTATATACGGAACAATAAATGAATGACTTTTGTTGTGCGACGTACCGACAAGTAATGCTTACATGTATCAGTGACCTTTATTAAGTCACTACATGTATGATGCCAATAGAAAGAAATTTCCCAGACTTTCCCTCTGTGAACAATAAACATCAACACCAACAAGTATAATAAAAAATAATCATTGACACATTTAAATAAATATTCAAAATGACCATAGAATCTTTATACCTGCGGAATTGCAGAGTTTCAGAAGAATATATACAGTATTCATATTGTCGTAGCTTACAACATGCATGAGCTACAGTAGCCATGTCCTTGCAAGGATTTTTGGCATTCAATAATAAAACGTAATTGAATAATGAACCTGATAAAACGATAAAATATAGCCAGAACCTCATGGATTAGTACGGTAACAAGGAAACATAATGAAAACATACTCGCCAGTGTTCACGTTTGGAGCAGAAATGATTATTAACAGTAAATGATGAAGTCGACATGCTTCAGCCCGCCATTGGAAGTCTTGGAAACGCTTTCACAATTTTTAAGATATTAGATACCATCTTTGTCCATTATGCCTATGTACATTATCAATAGTTAAGTTCCGGTGTTCCTACTTACTCCTCAACCTGTAGTGTGTGCAAACAACCAACAAAATTGCTTGCAGAAGGACCTGTGGTGTTTGATCTCCAAGAATACCTTTCTTTTAATATACATTATGTTTCTCCTCCGAAAGAGATGATGTGTCTGCTACTTAGTACGACTCCGCATTGCATTGTACACGCACGTTTTTAAATCACCAACACTGAGGTTGTTGAATCAACCATTTACTTCTAAATATGAGTGTAGAAACTAAAAACAAGCAACTACTGGTGCACTCACCAACTGTTCTTTTTAAGAGATATGACAAAGCCTGAAAGTATGAAAATGAATGCAGTCGTCGATTAATCAAGAGATTTGTTTGCGATTACTATTCTTTGTTTCATCAAAATCGGTTATGTTTTATAAATATTATATAAAGGGGATATTAGTACAAATGTATTTCGGTTCTCGCCCGTATGAGGTAGTACCTGGTAATCGTGTAACGTGTTCGTGATGATTCATTGTGGGTGGATAATTATGACTGGTTCTCATGTCCTAAGCATGTGGTCGTATAGCAGCTTGGAAGAATGATTATGTGCGAGATACACTTGAAAAGGTGAGACAGCCTATATATAGAGAGACAGGTAATAGAGAAGAGTGACACTGGTAGTCTGTTATTTCAGACCGAATAAAATAGAGTTTGTTACTTTCTTTTCTTGGTCTGTTATTTTCATATTTCTTGGGAGGGTCGTTCCGTAGCCGAGTGGTCTAAGGCGCCCTCTTCAGATCACTTACCTCTCACCTTGTAGTTCGTAGGTTCGAGTCATCCTCGCTCCAAAATGAAAAAAATGGTACTTTTGGAAGGACGGTGGTTCTACTCAGATTCAGTCTGAGGTCTTCCTGTACGAATAAAACTGGATATGCCATATATAACCTGAAATGTGTTAAAAATGGCGTTTACCCCAATTCAAATTAGTATTTGAACATTATTTTAACTTAGACTTTTCGAAGAATGTCTTAGTAGCATTGGTATTTAAACGAAATAGAACGCAATAAGACTTTTTCTAAAAAATTTGATAATCTTAATATCATTTGGAAATATTATAACCAGCATTCTCGCATTATCGCTCATCAAGCATATGGTCATATGGGCATATCAAATGCTGTTTCAATAAAAAGTTTAAGTCGCAACTAATCAGACGTAAAATTAAACTTCTAACCAAATCCCACTTATATTTATGATTTACATTCAATTCATTAACATCTTACATATAGCGTGGGTTTTTTCAAGTTCACTACATTCGCCAGTTTAAAAGTGGTGTTAATGCAATACTCCAGATAATTTTGTACAAGCTAAAACTACTAATAGTAAAGACGTGAATCGTCACATTATCAGTAACGTTTAACTATATTTTATTTTTTATTACTTGTGTAACTGTAACAAGGTCATTGTCACGCACTGTGATTTCAGATAGTTGCATGTCCCCCTGATCTTCACTATAAAATACACACGACATTGCTATACAGGTGAACCGCGTACTACACACTTAACCCGACTGATTTGCATAACATTGTTTGTGTGATAGAATAACACAAGCATTTTTAAACGTTTAAACACTTGTTTCGTAGGTGAGTAAACCATTTTACTTTCGATTTAAGTTTTATTTGTAATTTACTTTTCATTTTCCTTTAAAATGTTTATACAAATATTTCGTTCGTGCATACATATTTCACCCTATTTAAAATGAAACTGTGATGCTATTTACCAATTAACAGATCAAACGATGTAAACATAAAGTACCGTTGTACTTACGACAGCAAGATGTTGGAAGCGTTTCAACGTACACGTTTTATACAAAATGGCCTGTGCTGTTGACACTCTTTAATGTTGTATTCATAGGAATAAAAAAATACACCTTAAGCGTATTTAGCTAATCTATTGATATATGATAGACATATGTATTTAATATTCACACACCGCATGCTGTATTACTATACTAATTGCACATCAGCGGCGGTATAGTGAATTACGACCATCATTCGATTATATGCAGATATATTCAAACTATGCTGTTCGGTTTATGTGAGTGTGCATATATTAATGCAGGTCAACTTTAATTAAATATTGAAATGCGAAGAGCATCTCTGAATATATTGATTCTTCTATTAAATGTTCATGTTCTTAATTAAGCAGCCAGCACGGGATTGAACCTGAGAAGGATTTATGTGACAACCACGTGGACGGGGTGATGATTTCAAGATAACAGCAGACGAGATTTCAAACGGGTAAGTACATATTTTACTTATAACGTATATGCTTTTCTTCTGGCCATCTTCAAATTTAAATTGAATGAGAAAGTTGAAATTTGCACACGTCTCTGTATCTTGGAAAGGAATTAAGGCGTTGACATGGTGCATAACGTATTTATTTTCTAAATTGCAAATATAACACCTTTTTTAAATTTTGATATGCTTTATACTTTTATCTGTCTTTTATGGTGATGCTAGTTACGAACTTCGTAGAACACCGCATCATTTTTAAAAATGATTGCTAATTGTCCCAGAAACGTTTAACAACTGCATGTTTTGAGGTTGATCAATTTACAGTCAGCTACTATGTCCCAGTTTCACTTAACACCACAACTTAAGATTTCTCTGAACTAAATTTTTTGAAATGCTTAACATGTTACATTGTTAACCTTTACCGATGAGTAAAGATTGTTCAGACTTCAGTTCAGTATGTTAATTTTAATTAATGAGATCGAGTAACAATTTAGAGGTGTTGAAAATAGTTTAGTTGAGGAAAGTTTCAGCTTTAGATGTTTGGTGAAACCAGGACATCTGGCTTTCTTCTTTGATTGTTCAATGACCGGACTCAATCTTAGTAACGGACGGGATGTCGTGTCTCCATCTCCGCTAGGACTTCCTATCCTTGATTACTATTATTTTGAATACAGGCTTCTCTAAATACAACCAGTGTATTTGGGTGTATTTCTGAATAGAATAGCATTTTATACGAGGGGTTATTCAGAAGTTCGTGGACAAATTTAATAAAATCCATATTTATGCAAGTACATCGCTATATTTTTCATAACTTAAGTATTGTTTTTTGGCAGGGTTTTCCAATATTGCTAAAAGAGTACGAGTGGAGCGACGAGTAAGGAGTAGGAAAATTACTTGATGTCGCAACGATGTAACGTAAATCTGGCCTGCGGCAGATAGGCGTACATGATATGTTTGAAATACATGTCTTATTTGAAAATATATCTTCTTCACATTTTGTTTAAAGTTTGCAATTAGAGTAAACATAATACATGTAAAACTCCAAATAAATCCGACATATCATGTTTATATTATGAGATTTGTCCACGAACTTCTGGATAACCCCTCGTATATAATATATTCAATACACTGCCTTGCTTTTATGAGGCGACGACGAGTGTGAAAAGGTCAATGTTGTGTGCACGCACCTGTAAACAAAATGATGTGTTGTCAATGTTCGTTTTGTCATCCAACTTCGATGGACACAATAAAATATGTGACCATTGTATTTCTAGTTACGATGTGACCATTCGTTCGACGACCGTAGGCAAACCTTCTGAGTGTTCTTCAACATTATCTCAAAATGTTGTTTTAGACACGTTTTGAAAATAAATCGAGCATGAGTTTGAAATACACATTGATAGAGTTAAGCATGTTCGGAACCTTTCAATGATCGTGTTGGATTCTGCATATTTATGCACGATTTGCATAATAATTCTTGTTTACACGTGATTTGAGATTAGGCATAAGAGGCTAACAAGAATATGTTTTAGAAAATATATATGTTTTTTTTTAAGTTTTTTAATGTTAACATCAATATATCCAATGCCTATTTCCTTATATGCTGCATGATCCCTGCTTTTTCTCAGACACCCTATTTTGGTAGTGCGGAGGTTGGCAAACAATAAAATGTAAATTTTACTTCTTTCATTGGGTCCTTTAATTAATGCCAAGCTTGAAAAATGTTTTCATTTACTATAGAATAATGAATAAAAAGATATGGTGGTTTACACCTTTAGAAAAATGTAAACTAACACTATGTCGAAAACAAGGTAGTTTCTTTAACAAATTGATCGGTTGTCAATTTACATATCATCAGCTTGACCTAAATTGAAATGCGAAGGGTACTTTAAAATATATAATCATTGTATTCCTGTTTGACGCTGTAAACATCCGTTTGACGACCCCAAACAAAAGTTCAGTGTCCTTTCAACATTATCTCAGTTCTTGTTTGCTGATTTTAAAATTATAAGTATAATTTGAATTTAATAATTACTGATTTATTAAGCTAAACGTTTAGTAATCATTTTTAAATATGTGTATTAAAGCACACTTATTGAGTAATAAATTTGAAATTAAATGTTTTAGATAGCTTTCATATATGTACATATATATCAGTACATGTAGTTAAAAGGTATATTAAAAAAGAAATTTATGATTTTAAAAGCTTTTATATACACAGAGCCGAAAATATACTTCCTGGGAAATCATCGTCGTAAATAATTATGATTATAAATTTAAATGAATAAATATTCATAAGCTCGAATACTTCATTTGCATACTAACGCTCATTATGACGCCATTACTAAACGTTAGTCGAACATTAAATTAGTTAGTGAACAATATTAAATGAACACTCGCGCAAGGATCGTGAGACATATCAACTAAATAGAACCTCAAAATACAGCAATGGTAGAAGGCGGGTGTAGGGTCTGTATTATTAAAACGTCGCCTTTGTTTAGTATGGGACCTAATTTTTGGCCATTATTATGCAAACAGAATGACTTTGTTGTCTAGACTTCCAATTAAATATATGCAAATAAAGCGTTCGAGCTCATGACGTGATGAATAGATTTTGCATGAGGTGCATGATGTTTTATCTTGCCCGCCTACAGCGTCTGACCTTTAAATCTTAAATCATTGAATAATGGATGCTCCTATGTTAAAGAAATAAATTCATAAAAACTTGAAAATTGATTTGATTTGATTTAGGTAATTTGCCAGGCAATATAAGCTTTTAAGTTAGCGCTGCATTCAGTTTTTTCGATTTAATTAGCACTACCAACTCCTTTCCGGTATGTTTTTTGTTTTATATAATTAGGAGACTACGTCTAGAGCTGCACCAATTGTTATATTGCTGACTTCTTCTGAGAGGATTAGGTAGCTTGGGAAACTTATCAGTATATCACTTTTTAACCCCCCAACCCCAACCCTCCACACATGGCCGTTATAATTAAATAGTGGTCGTTAGCCATTATTATGATGAATTAAAGAAGAAAGGAGAAGAAAAATGGGTTCAACAATATTATAAAATATAAAAGAAGAAGAAAATTTAAGATTAACAATAGGATATGTTTTGGGTGTGTTTTATTGTCACACCAACATGAGTGATTGTTTAATCTCACTAACTACATAAATAGGCAAGCGATATAACACTTACTTAAATTTGACAAACGATACGACAGACTATGTAAATAGTCAAACGATATAACAACTACTTAAATAGACAAACGATATAACAAGTACAAGTACTTAAAAAGACAAACGATATAACATCTACCTCAATAGACAAACGATATAAAAAATTATCGTGATTCCCTAAACTTCATTAACTTAAAAAGATATGCTCACGAAAATGATGACATTGAATTAAATGTATATGATAATGTTATTATTCGTAATTCGCAGGTGTGAAACACATTGAAGAGCGCAAAAATATACTCTAACCGGAGGAATAACCAACAAAAAATAATGATTGAAGAATAATTGAATACAGAATAGTTCAATACGAAACAAGACACGTGACGTCGATTTCGTGTGCTGCAAAATCAGCAAGATGGTGGAACAATTGGTTTGGGAAGATTACATGACCATAGGCATATACTTCGCCATTGTGCTTGCTGTTGGATTATGGGTAATGTATTTTCAGTACTATATCCGGGTATTATTACAACATTTGTTATTGTGATTTTGACCAGCATGCTTTACTGAAAACTTGAGAGAAAGATAATTTTCTTTAAAATATATATTTTGCCAGCTGATGCATGTGCGAGGAAGGAACGCTTGTATATGAATGTTTGCCATTTATTTCAACTATTTGTTGTAAGACAAATGAAAGTCTGCGTTTGATACCTTTCCATGTTCAACATCAGTGGTCGCATTCAACAACCATTCTTGAGTATAATCTTAGAGTTGAGCTTTAAGATTTAGTTGACCATGACGGATAGAATAATTATGAGAATTCATTCGACTATACATTTAGTGGCACGGCTACATGCTGGTAAATTCCTCAATGAATTGTCTCTAAGTGTGTTTTTCAAAATTCATTCTTGAGTCAAAGTCTAAGACTATTTTTAAGAATGGTTGCTGAATACGACACCAGACATAGAGAGTCACGAAGATACACGTGTTCAGTATACATAAGAACGGACAATGGGTGGAGACAACCGTGTTCATAATATGTCTTTATCTGAAATAAAGAATAAATGAAAAATGAATCTAGTTTTGTATGTTTTATTTTTATTTATTTTCGATGTTTCAACTTTCATATCACGTGTATCATAGGATAACCTTTATAACATTCCTATTGTGCATTTTCTTCAATGTGAGTAAACTGTATATAGCTTGATTGTTTTTTATATTGAGTGTGTTTTTGTTATTATGGTGGCCGTGTCCATTTTTGTTTTTGTTTTTGAGACTTGACACATAATTATTTGAACAGTTTTAAATTTGTATTCCAGTCGACATGTCGACCGAACAGAGGGAGTGCCACAGGTTATTTCTTAGCAGGAAAGAACATGCATTGGATTCCGGTAAATATACATGTTTATCTGTGTTTAGCATGTGGTGTAGTGGACTGTGGTATTGAAGCATCCGAACTCTGGACATGGTTAGATGAGGTGCCTATTCTTGATCTAAGACCGGAGGATCCTGTCGTTGATTAAATCTAACACCGTAAACAAGGTGTCCTGGGGAAATACGTTTTATCCACAATTCTTATAGACTAAGTGTTCTTCCCATTAGGACTAAATTGTCATTTGCCTAAATTGTTTGAATTTGTTTGACAATTGGTGTAAAATTAAGAACTTCAAACTAGATTTATTTCACGTAAAACAAAATGACAACACAAACTCTGTAACATATGATGTATTTCAAATTGAATGTAAAATTTCATAAAACACACTAACGCGCGTGCGCGCACGCACGCACGCATGCACACACGCACGTACACACACAATTCAACATTGTTTTAGAATTGTGAATATTACAAAAATAACTATGCTATACCTTAAAATAAAAACAATTCAAATAATTACGTTTTAAAAACTGTCAAT
Source organism: Panopea generosa (assembly GCA_029582155.1). Taxonomy (NCBI): domain Eukaryota; kingdom Metazoa; phylum Mollusca; class Bivalvia; order Adapedonta; family Hiatellidae; genus Panopea; species Panopea generosa. Next base: position 18,963,002 of record CM055896.1, on the reverse strand, counting down.
TCAACTTGCACCTAATTACATGTATTTAATTATTACCAACTTACAGGACGATTATATTTCAGATAGGGGCTTCCATATACGCCAGTAATATTGAACGATTATATTTAAGATAGAGGATTCCATATACGCCAGTAATATTGGACGATTATATTACAGATAGGGGCTTCCATATACGCCAGTAATATTGGACGATTATATTACAGATAGGGGCTTCCATATACGCCAGTTATATTGGAAGATTATATTTCAAATTGGGGCTTCCATAAACGCCAGTAATATTGGAAGATTATATTTCAGATAGGGGCTTCTATCTATGCTAGTAATATTGGACGATTATATTACAGATAGGGGCTTTCATATACGCCAGTAATATTGGACGATTATATTTCAGATAGGGGCTTCCATATACCCCAGTAATATTGGACGATTATATTACAGATAGGGGCTTCCATATACGCCAGTAATATTGGACGATTATATTACAGATAGGGGCTTCTATCTATGCTAGTTATATTGGACGATTGTATTCCAGATAGGGGCTTCTATCTATGCTAGTTATATTGGACGATTATATTACAGATAGGGGCTTCCATATACGCCAGTAATATTGGAAGATTACATTTCAGATAGGGGCTTCCATATACGCCAGTAATGTTGGACGATTATATTTCAGATAGGGGTTTCCATATACGCCAGTTATATTGGAAGATTATATTTCAAATAGGGGCTTCCATAAACGCCAGTTATATTGGACGATTATATTTCAGATAGGGGCTTCCATATACCCCAGTAATATTGAACGATTATATTTCAGATAGGGGCTTCTATCTATGCTAGTTATATTGGACGATTATATTCCAGATAGGGGCTTCTATCTATGCTAGTTATATTGGACGATTATATTCCAGATAGGGGCTTCTATCTATGCTAGTAATATTGGACGATTATATTTCAGATAGGGGCTTCTATCTATGCTAGTTATATTGGACGATTATATTCCAGATAGGGGCTTCTATCTATGCTAGTAATATTGGACGATTATATTTCAGATAGGGGCTTCTATCTATGCTAGTAATATTGGACGATTATATTTCAGATAGGGGCTTCTATCTATGCTAGTTATATTGGACGATTATATTTCAGATAGGGGCTTCTATCTATGCTAGTTATATTGGACGATTATATTCCAGATAGGGGCTTCTATCTATGCCAGTTATATTGGACGATTATATTTCAGATAGGGGCTTCCATATACGCCAGTAATATTGGACAATTATATTTCAGATAGGGGCTTCTATCTATGCTAGTAATATTGGAGCACCGATGTTCATCGGTCTGGCCGGCACAGCGGCAGCTATGGGATATTCAGTTGCAATATATGAGTGGCATGTAGGTTGGATTTAACTCTATTTATATCTAATTTAATAACTAACTTTTTTCTATTTATTTAACAAGCAAAACTATATAAATAATTATAAAACAAGTCCACCTGTCATTATTGTGTAACCATTATCATTCATGACATATCAATATCGTATACACATATAGAATGACTTATGTTTATTGAACATGATTCTTTTAGTAGGATGATAATTTTATCTATCGTCGCCACCGCTTTCCCATATGGGCGACGTCTCTAGCAGAGTATTAGTAATTTAAGAGTTTTGGAGTATAAGTGCAGAAATACAGAGGACCTTTTTACAGTGTCCCTGGTTTTTCTACTACGCCCAGTGTTAAGCATCGTATACAGTGACCTCAATTATCTCATCCGAAAGACTGATTCGTATTTTTAGTTGGAGGATCGGCGTACCGAACCTGCGACCCCTGGTTAACCACTGGAGCACTAATCCTGCACATCTTCTTTAAGTGTACATTTAGTGACAGTTTTATAGTTTATGCTACACGTACAAGCCTTAAGCTTTTAAAAGCAGTACAAAATAAATTGAAGAACACATTATCACATGTTATTTAATTTGTATTTTTATACGCAAAAAAATATGACGAGTATTAATAATATAAACATGTTGATCCGACTTTTGTAACTACGTGGCTAGTATTTTTCTATAAAACATTAGTTGTATGCATATTTAAAAAAATCAAAAGCTAAACCATATCCTATTTTAAACTGATGTGCTTTCTCTCTCTCTATTTTCAGGCCATATATTTCCTGATTGCGCTGGGCTGGGTATTTGTACCTGTGTATGTGGCATGTGGGGTAGGTATATATATTATCGTCGGAAACTTATATCTGGAACGTTTACAGTTATATTAAAATACTAAATTTGAAAAACGTAATTTTTAGACAAGTTAAACGTAAGTATGACAACGGCTGTTATAACTTAATATTAAAGTATTGGTATGTGGTTATTGTCAGGATAAGGCACTTGTGATATAATTGTATGTGCCAGAATGAGTATGACACTTTTCAACTGTATCATTTCTATGTACTGTTTTGATTTCATTTCAACTGCTCGGCATTTTACACCAGTTACAGAACAGTTTTTTTAATATTAGTTTTCCGTTTCAGTTCTTTTTCGTGAGGGTCTTCCATGGCCGAGTGGTCTAAAACGTCGTCTCAATATCACTTACCTATCACCGCAAAGGTTCGAGTCCCGCTTGCTCCAAAAACTTTATGTGAGAAAGTGTGCCAGTCACTTGCAGAAGGATGGTGGTTCTACTCCGTCTGACTCAATCTGACTCAATCTGACTCAGTTTGAGGTCTTCCTCCACCAGTAAAACTAGATATGCTATATATGACCTGCAAATGGGTTGAAAATGGCGTATAATCCCATTCTTTTCAGCGATATTCCATTTTTTGCTTATTATTCCAATTATTTAAAATAATAATTTTCGGGGCCCAACTACTACCGCATTCAAATTAAATAGATGACTGGCCAGAAAAAGGAGTTACTTCTTTTATGACGAGAATGGTCTGAATTGTTATTTTTAATGTAATGAAAACTAATAGAATACCAAAATAGAAGTTTATATTTAAAATGGCCTAGACAAAAAGCATCCAAACTTTTATAGCAGCAATTGATTCAACAAAAAACCTCAACATTATGTTTTGATTTCGAATTCAATGTATACTTGGCCCATTCAACAACTTAACATCCCTCAAATTTCTCCGAGCTGAACAAGGGTCAACTAAAGGCCACGTGCTGAAATTTGTATAGCCCTTGTTAATTCTCATCTCTTCGGTACATTTCAATTTCATGTAACGTTTCTTCGACCTTTTGGCAGATATACGATGGCAAATTGAATGTGATATGATGATACAGACCAGTCTTGTTGACACTTGTTAACTACCACCATTTAAAGATTTACGTGACACGAGATCGACTATCTCTCCGTGCTGGCCATGTTGCTTTGTTTGTCCAAGTAAATACAATGTAGTGTTTACTTAGACATTGTTTGTCCAAGTAAATACAATGTAGTGTTTACTTAGACATAGTTTGTGTGTCAAAGGAAAATGGCGCCGTAGCAGCCAATATCGATCGCTGATTGGATTATAGCAACTTAGCACCGCTAATCATGTGATAGTGTCTTGAAATTATACAAATGTAATTGTTTTAACGTAAATAGATCTATATCAAACAAAATGTATGTAATAATTTTATTTTCAAACACCACGTATAGTACGTTTAGGCATATATATAAATATATAATATCAAGCGTAACGGATGACGGTATGCATATACAAAGCAATAAATTTAAGATCTTTTTTCCAGGCTTACACGATGCCAGAATATTTGAGAAAACGTTTTGGTGGGAAAAGAATTCGTCTCTATGCCTCAGTATTAGCCCTTGTGGAATACATCCTTCATAACATATCGGTAAATATGGCTTATTGATGTAATCTAAATTTCACATGGAACATACGTTACTATAAATATACCAGTTGCCGTATCAACTATTAGTGTGTGCCCATATTACAGCAGACGTGACAAAATCTAGTTGATGTGACCAAACCGATCAAAAATGATCAAATCTAGCAGAAATGACAAAATCTGGCAAATACATTTTGCGACCGACTTTAGCAGATATAACCAACCAGAATAACATGACCTGGTCTAGTATAAATGACGAAATCTAGCAGATATAAGCATAAGTAAATCTATAAAATATGATATAATCTAGAAGCTATGACCACGTCTAGCAGCTATGACCACGTCTAGCATCTATGCCAAAGTAAAGCAGGTATGACCACGTCTAGCAGCTATGACCAAATCTAGCAGCTATGACCACGTCTAGGAGCTATACCAAAGTATAGCAGGTATGACCACGTCCAGTAAGCTATGACCACGTCTAGCACATATGACCACGTCTAGCAGCTATGCAAAAGTATAGCAGGTATGACCGCGTCTAGCAGCTATGACCACGTCTTATAGCTATGATCACGTCTAGCAGCTATGACAAAGTCTAGCAGGTATGTCCGCGTCTAGCAGCTATGCCAAAGTATAGCAGGGTATGACCACGTCTAGCAGCTATGCCAAAGTATAGAAGGTATGACCACGTAAAGCAGCTATGACCACGTCTAGTAGCTAGACCATGTCTAGCAGCTATGATAAAGTCTAGTAGGTATTACCACGTACTAGCAGCTATGCTAAAGTCTAGCAAGTATGACCACGTCTAGCAGCTATGCCAAAGTCTAGCAGGTATGACCGCGTCTAGCAGCTAGGCCAAAGTATAACAGGTATGACCACGTCTAGCAGCTATGCAAAAGTATAGCAGGTATGACCTAGTCTAGCAGCTATGACCACGTCTGAAAGCTATGACCACGTCTAGCAGCTATGACAGAGTCTAGCAGGTATAGCCGCGTCTAGCAGCTATGACAAAGTCTAGCGGGTATGACCACGTCTAGTAGCTATGACATTGTCTAGCAGGTATGACCGCGTATAGCAGCTTTGCCAAAGTATAGCAAGTATGATAACGTCTAGCATTTATGCCAAAGTATAGCAGGTATGACCACGTCTAGCAGCTATGACCACGTCTAGAAGCTATGATCACGTCTAGCAGCTATGACAAAGTATAGCAGGTATATCCGCGTCTAGCAGCTATGACAAAGTCTAGCAGGTATGACCACGTCTAGTAGCTATAACCTCGTCTAGCAGCTTTGACAAATTCTAGCAGGTATATCCGCATCTAGCAGCTATGACAAATTCTAGCAGCTATGACCTCGTCTAGCAGCTATGACAAAGTCTAGCAAATAGAACAATGCTTCTGATTCACCAAATTTTACTTAAATACAAATTTACCTTTGTTGTATTAAATACCAATAAAACTATATGCAGTTTTACTGAAACCAGTCTAAAATCCTGGTCACCTGGCTGCTTTTCTTTGGTTTAAGTATTCAAGTTTTAAATATATGTTGTTGAAACAGGTGTCAGATCCAACAGATATGACTAAAACTAGCATACATGACAAAGTACATTAACTGTGACCAAATCTAGCATACATGACAAAGTACATCACCTGTGACCAAATCTAGCAGACATGACAAAGTACATCAACTGTGACCAAATCTAGCAGACATGACAAAGTACATCAACTGTGACCAAATCTAGCAGACATGACAAAGTGCATCAACTGTGACCAAATCTAGCAGACATAACAAATTGCATCAACCGTGACCAAATCTAGCAGATATGACAAAGTACATCAACTGTGACCAAATCTATCAGACATGACAAAGTACATCCACTGTGACCAAATCTAGCAGTGACCAAATCTAGCAGACATGACAAAGTACATCAACTATGACCAAATCTAGTAGACATGACAAAGTACATCAACTGTGACAAAATCTAGCAGACATAGCAGATATGACAAAGTGCATCAACTGTGACCAAATCGAGCAGACATGATCAAGTGCATCAACTGTGACCTAACCTAACAGACATGACAAAGTGCACCAACTGTGACCAAATCTACCAGATATGACAAATTGCATCAACTGTGACCAAATCTAGCAGATATGACAAAGTGCATCAACTATGACCAAATCTAGCATACATGACAAAGTACATCAACTGTGACAAAATCTAAAAGACAAAGCAGACATGACAAAGTGCATCAGCTATGGCCAAATCTAACATACATGACAAAGTGCATCAACTGTGACCGAATCTAACAGACATGACAAAGTGCATCAACTGTGACCAAATCTAGCAGACATGACATAGTACATCAACTGTGACCAAATCTAGCAGACATGACAAAGTACATTAACTGTGACCAAATCTAGCAGACACGACAAAGTACATTCACTGTGACCAAATCTAGAAATGACCAAATATAGCAGACATGACAAAGTACATCAACTATGACCAAATCTAGCAGACATGACAAAGTACATCAACTGTGACAAAATCTAGCAGACATAGCAGACATGACAAAGTGCATCTACTGTGACCAAATCTAGCAGACATGACAAAGTCCATCAACTGTGACCAAATCTAGCAGATATGGCAAAGTGCATCAACTGTGACTAAATCTAGCAGACATGACAAATTGCATCAACTGTGACCAAATCTAGCAGACATGACAAAGTGCATAAACTGTGACCAAATCTAGCAGACATAACAAAGTGCATTAACTGTGACCAAATCTGGCAGACATGACAAAGTACATCAACTGTGACAAAATCTAGCAGACATAGCAGACATGAAAAAGTGCATCAACTTTGACCAAATTTAGCAGACATGACAAAGTGTATCAACTGTGACCAAATCTAGTAGACATGTTTATATAAAGTGCATCAACTGTGACCAAATCCAGCAGACATTACAAAGTGCATCAACTGTGACCAAATCTAGCAGTGACCAAATCAAGCAGACATGACAACGTACATCAACTTTGACAAAATCTAGCAGTGACCAAATCTAGCAGACATGACAAAGTACATCAACTGTGACCAAATCTAGCAGACATAGCAGACATGACAAAGTGCATCAACTGTGACCAAATCTAGCAGACATGACAAAGTACATCAACTGTGACCAAATCTAGCAGACATGACAAAGAACATCAACTGTGACAAAATCTAGCAGACATGACAAAGTACATCAATTGTGACCAAATCTATCAGACATGACAAAGTACATAAACTGTGACCAAATCTAGCAGACATGACAAAGAGCACCAACTGTGACAAAATCTAGTAAACATAACAAAGAGCATCAACTGTGACAAATTCTAGCAGACATTACAAAGTGCATCAACTGTGACCAAATCTAGCAGTGACCAAATCTAGCATACATGACAAAGTACATCAACTGTAACAAATTCTACAAGTGTACAAATCTAGCAGACATGACAAAGTACATCACCTGTGACAAAATTTAGAAGACATAGCAGACATTACAAAGTGCATCAACTGTGACCAAATCTAGCAGACATGACAAAGTACATCAACTGTGACAAAATCAATCAGACATAGCAGACATGACAAAGTGCATCAACTGTGACCAAATCTAGCAGACATGACAAAGTGCATCAACTGTGACCAAATCTAGCAGACATGACAAAGTACATCCACTTTGACCAAATCAAGCAGTGACCAAATCTATCAGACATGACAAAGTGCATCAACTGTGACCAAATCTAGCAGACATGACAAAGTACATCAACTGTGACCAAATCTAGCAGACATGACAAAGTACATCAACTTTGACCAAATCGAGCAGACATGACAAAGTACATCCACTGTGACCAAATCAAGCAGTGACCAAATCTAGTTGACATGACAAAGTACATCAACTATGACCAAATCTAGCAGATATGACAAAGTACATCAACTGTGACAAAATCTAGCAGACATAGCAGACATGACAAAGTACATTAACTATGACCAAATCTAGCAGATGTGACAATGTACATCAACTGTGACCAAATCTAGCAGACATGACAAAGTACATCAACTGTGGCCAAATCTAGCAGACATGACAAAGTGCATCAACTTTGACCAAATCTAGCAGACATGACAAAGTGCATCAATTGTGACCAAATGTAGCAGACATGACAAAGAGCATCAACTGTGACCAAATCTAGCAGACATGACAAAGAGCATCAACTGTGACAAAATCTAGCAGATATGACAAAGTGCATCAACTATTACCAAATCTAGCATACATGACAAAGTACATCAACTGTGACAAAATCTAGAAGACAAAGCAGACATGACAAAGTGCATCAACTGTGGCCAAATCTAACAGACATGACAAAGTGCATCAACTGTGACCAAATCTAGCAGACATGACACAGTGCATCAACTGTGATTAAATCTAGCAGACATGACAAAGTACATCAACTGTGACCAAATCTAGCAGACATTACAAAGTACATTAACTGTGACCAAATCTAGCAGACATGACAGAGTACATTCACTGTGACCAAATCTAGCAATGACCAAATATAGCAGACATGACAAAGTACATCAACTATGACCAAATCTAGCAGACATGACAAAGTACATCAACTGTGACAAAATCTAGCAGACATAGCAGCCATGACAAAGTGCATCTACTGTGACCAAATCTAGCAGACATGACAAAGTACATCAACTGTGACCAAATCTAGCAGACATGACAAAGTGCATCAACTGTGACCAAATCTAGCAGACATGACAAATTGCATCAACTGTGACCAAATCTAGCAGACATGATAAAGTGCATAAACTGTGACCAAATCTAGCAGACATAACAAAGTGCATTAACTGTGACCAAATCTAGCAGACATGACAAAGTACATCAACTGTGACAAAATCTAGCAGACATAGCAGACATGACAAAGTGCATCAACTTTGACCAAATCCAGCAGACATGACAAAGTGCATCAACTGTGACCAAATCTAGTAGACATGACAAAGAACATCAACTGTGACAAAATCTAGCAGACATGACAAAGTACATCAATTGTGACCAAATCTAGCAGACATGACAAAGTACATCAACTGTGACCAAATCAAGCAGACATGACAAAGTGCATCAACTGTGACCAAATCTAGCAGACATGACAAAGAGCACCAACTGTGACAAAATCTAGCAGACATTACAAAGTGCATCAACTGTGACCAAATCTAGCAGTGACCAAATCAAGCAGACATGACAAAGTACATCAACTTTGACAAAATCTAGCAGTGACCAAATCTAGCAGACATGACAAAGAACATCAACTGTGACAAAATCTAGCAGACATAGCAGACATGACAAAGTGCATCAACTGTGACCAAATCTAGCAGACATGACAAAGTACATCAACTGTGACCAAATCTAGCAGACATGACAAAGAACATCAACTGTGACAAAATCTAGCAGACATGACAAAGTACATCAATTGTGACCAAATCTAGCAGACATGACAAAGTACATCAACTGTGACCAAATCAAGCAGACATGACAAAGTGCATCAACTGTGACCAAATCTAGCAGACATGACAAAGAGCACCAACTGTGACAAAATCTAGCAAACATAACAAAGAGCATCAACTGTGACCAAATCTTGCAAACATGACAAAGTACATCAACTGTGACCAAATCAAGCAGACATGACAAAGTGCATCAACTGTGACCAAATCTAGCAGACATGACAAAATACATCACCTGTGACCAAATCAAGCAGACATGACAAAGTGCATCAACTGTGACCAAATCTAGCAGACATGACAAAGAGCATCAACTGTGACAAAATCTAGCAAACATAACAAAGAGCATCAATTGTGTCAAAATCTAGCAGACATTACAAAGTGCATCAACTGTGACCAAATCTAGCAGTGACCAAATCAAGCAGACATGACAAAGTACATCAACTGTGACAAATTCTAGCAGTGACCAAATCTAGCAGACATGACAAAGTACATCACCTGTGACAAAATTTAGAAGACATAGCAGACATTACAAAGTGCATCAACTGTGACCAAATCTAGCAGACATGACAAAGTACATCAACTGTGACAAAATCTATCAGACATAGCAGACATGACAAAGTGCATCAACTGTGACCAAATCTAGCAGACATGACAAAGTACATCAACTGTGACCAAATCGAGCAGACATGACATAGTACATCCACTTTGACCAAATCAAGCAGTGACCAAATCTAGCAGACATGACAAAGTGCATCATCTCTGACCAAATCTAGCAGACATGACAAAGTACATCAACTGTGACCAAATCTAGCAGACATGACAAAGTACATCCACTGTGACCAAATCAAGCAGTGACCAAATCTAACTGACATGACAATGTACATCAACTATGACCAAATCTAGCAGATATGACAAAGTACATCAACTGTGACAAAATTTAGCAGACATAGCAGACATGACAAAGTACATCAACTATGACCAAATCTAGCAGACATGACAAAGTACATCAACAGTGACCAAATCTAGCAGACATGACAAAGTACATCAACTATGACCAAATCTAGCAGACATGACAATGTGCATCAACTTTGACCAAATCTAGCAGACATGACAAAGTGCATCAATTGTGACCAAATCTAGCAGACATGACAAAGAGCATCAACTGTGACCAAATCTAGCAGACATGACAAAGAGCATCAACTGTGACAAAATCTAGCAGACATGACAAAGTGCATCAACTGTGACCAAATCAAGCAGTGACCAAATCTAGCACACATGACAAAGAACATCAACTGAGACCAAATCTTGCCGATATGATCACTTTTATCAGTAAGAGCCTGGTCAAGAATAAATGACAAAGTTTTGCCAGTTTTACCAGATCTGGCAGTTATACTTAAATTCAACCTATATGACGAAACTTGTCGATTATGGCCTATAATAGATTAAATGAGGTCTAGCAGATATGCCAATTCCTAGCATATATTGCCAAATAGGTCATATATGGCATATATAATCAAGTATATTTATTATGCAATTATGCACTGTATCATAGTTACACACAACTATTTCATAAACACTTTTAATAAGATATAGCCGATTGCTTAGTCGGTAGAGTGTCTGTCAGTCCAGGCTCCTGTTTCACCAACATATACTTAAATACTTAAAAACTTAAATCTAAGAAAAGCAGCCATGTGATCATGATTTTAGACTGGTTCCAGTAAAACTGCATATTGTGTCATTGATATTGATTATATAATAGATAAATAACCAGTCAAAACTTAGTTAAGTTTTTAAGTATTTAAGTTAAATGTTGGTGAAACAGAAGCCTGGTGTCGTGAGTTCAAATCCCCGCCCGACCGGGTAATTATTAGTCTTTCTAAGGTGTGATCGCGTACAAGTAATGCATGCATGCTCATGTTATTTAAATTTTATCCTGCGTTATACAATAAATTCAATATGTGCGTTGTGGTGTAAATCATGTCAGTGAGGTTAATCTAATCTGTGAAATGCACTTAAATACGTTCTTTAAGTTTAAAGTAAACATTTAGATTTCATTTTACCTGGGTAAATTTGCCTAGATTTAGTAGTCGCGTGTCAAAGCTTTGCAGGACCAATTTTTATTTAAATAGTAACAACATTCACAAACAGAATGACGTCCATGAAATTTTACTGCAACAGGAGCGGATCAGTGATCCAGTGGTTACGGCCTGCGAACCCATGTTCGATGCCTCCGCTCTTCTAACTAAAGCAAATTCTTATCAGTCTTTCGGATGAGACTTTAAAAAAATCAAGGTCCCATGTATTGGTGCTTTACACCGGGTATGTCGAAGAGTCAGGGACGCTACAAAAGTATCGTCTGTATCTCTGCACTATCCTCCAAATATCTTAATATTCTTCTTGAGGCGTCGCCTATAGCGGAAACCGGTGGAGACGATAAATAAAATTATCAGCCTCATATTTCAACAGTTGAGTTCCGGATCGTCGATTATCCTAATCCTGACCAGCTGTCTCTGAACTATTTTTGGTACATTTTTATTATGTCTATGATTAGCTTATTGTTTTTTTCATATGTATTTATCTGCAAGCGCAGTGGGATTGCTATCCTGCTTTGTATCCTATGTAAATTTATTTTAAGGGGATGAGGGGGCATTTTACTAGCAATATCACTTTTGTCTCACACTACTCAATAAACGACTACCCTATTAAAAAGATAAAGTTCCGACAATACCCCCAAAAATGATTTGGCGATATATGCAATATTATCTTTGCACATACGATTGTTTTACATTGTATGTAGCAATCTTTTCTTTTGTTATCTTTAATTGTTTTGCATAATTAAACTAGAAGATTAAACTTTATTTAAAATACAATATATAATATATCTAACTGATAAAATTGTTGGTAGGACAATGCACTAACTAACACGATAAGTGGCAGGACAATGTATTAACTGACATAAATGATGGCATGAAAAGGAACTGCATGACAAATATATGGCAGGACATCACACTTGCATGTCAGGACAATGCACATTCTCTGACAAAATTGGCAACAGGAGAAGACACTAACCAACAAAACTGGTGGCAGGACAAGACATGCCTGACACAATGGGTGGCAGGACAAGGAATATATTATCACAATTAGAGGCAAGGCAAGGCACAAACACAATTGGTATTAGGACAAGGCACTAACTGACAAAATTGGTCGCAGTGCAAGGCACTTACCGACAAAATTGGTGGCAGGACAAGGTATTAACTCACACAATGGCACAATTGGTGGCAGGACAAGGCACTAACTGACAAAATTGATAGTATAGCATAACACAAACTGACAAAATTGGTGACAGGACAATGTTCTAACTGACAAAAGTGATGACTGGACAATACATTAACTGATGAAATAGCAGACAGGACAGGGCAATAACTGACAAGACAATGCCTTTATAGACAAAATAGGTGACTGGACAAGGCACTAACTAACAAAAATGGCGACAAGTTATGACCTTGCCACTTCAGCCATATAATCATTTATTGATGTCGCCATAACGTATTCAATATATAAATTACTTTTTAAAGAAGGCTATGTCAACATACTGAATTAAATGTCGACCAAATACGTTCTTGTTGTCGACTTAATTATTCGATATGTGGATTTAGGCTAGCAGAACTATTTCACCATATACAAATATGTATAAATTTTAGAATTAAATCATTATACACTATGCGTTATTTATGGAAAACCAGATTTGTTTATCAGCGTGTGACAGTTGAAATACTGTTAAGTTTGAGCGGTTAACAATGTATTTTGATAAAATATTATGGGGATTACACATAAGTATTTTGTGGGAGATATAATAAATGTTGTTATTTAATAACATGCTAGAAAACGTTATATACCGGAACATGTAAAACCGTGACATATTTAATACCAATGCAAAGCTGGTCTACAAAACATATAATAGACACTCCCTGTAAATTTCTGACCTCGCACACGAGCATTTACAAGCGTTTACAATTTTAAAAAATATAATAAAAACAACCCTGATACTTATTTCAGTTAAACTGTTGACTAAAAGTACTAGGCTTTGTCCTAATGCTTGAAGATATTACTTGGATTTTGAAGGATGTTGCAACTCTGTCCTCAATATGAAACAGACTACACTCACAGGCTCATTAGCATCAATTTAAGCGGCATCTGTTGTCAAGCACTGCTGAATGATTTCCATGATTCCAATAATAACACTAGAAAGACAGTCTTTAATCTGACAACAGATAATCAAAACATTTATATCACTTGATTTCGGACGCAAATGTTGTGTTACAATTGTGTATTCTGTTATTTGCAGACAGGATTCATTGAAAAATGTTACTTTGTGCATATATAGTTTCTAAATTACATGTGGTCGTATTCAGACCGCGATAACAATGTCCGTGAAGTTGCCTTGGGCAATAGATTATAAATGACACTAACAGCTATTTCAATAAAAAAAACAGACACATTATCTCCCTTTTTCTTTGAATACTAAAGTGGATATATATACGTACAATGGTGAAACTATAAATGCAGAGAATATAACAAAAGATTAAACATTTATCCATTAATATACTAACATAATAAAACATAATCTTTATCACTTTATGTTCATATTATGCAAATATTTGTAACATGATAAACGTTTTATTTTAGGTATATAAAAGACTGAAAAATATATTATGTCCCTCGTTACTTTAAATTGCTGGCCGTTTACCAGTTAGGTGAACGGCCCTTATTTGAAATCCTCGGTCACGAGGTCAACCGAAACCACGGTTGTACTCTTACAATTGCTTAATCACCGGTCGTGGAGGATTAAGCGCCTTTCCTATTTTCTTACATATTTCTTACCTACTTATGCTGATTCTTATTTTCTTCACCTATCTATCATGTCTGACACTATTCATACTATCTTTCTTGTTATCTACTACCAATCTTGTCATATTTACTTCTTTCCATTCTGACTTCATACTTCTTGTTTAACATACATGTACTTACTTTATTCTAGTACTCTATTCTTTTTCTTGCTTGGATATTGTTATCTTTATTTCGTTCCATTCGTACTTCAATATTTCTGTCTTATTTTCTTTCCATTCAACCGGGTCCGATTAGCTCAGTCGGTTACGCGACTGACAATCAATCAAGTGGTCGTGAGTTCCAATCCCCGCCCGGCAATAGTCTCCGTGATGATTGATATACAACATTTTGTTTCATTATCGTTTGTCTCTCACCGCTGATTCAAGTGGGGAAAGTTACCAGTTACTTGCAGAGATGGGGTGCGTTCGAGTACTGGTTTATCCCAGGAAACAATGGTTAGGTATATTATATAAAATACATAAGTTTGTATTTTAAATGTATACGTCAGCTCGGAGTTAATGGCTGTAAACATTTCAATGGAGAAAATATAAATATTTGTAATCTCTCTTAAGATTGATTCAAGATTAGTTTTTAAGTTATATCAACTAACCTAGAGCTTGGGCATGTTTTCTTTTCTTATTTATTTTATTCTTCAGGTATATACTTCTAGATTAAATGAAGGTTTTATACATATGGTATATTTCTTTAAAATTATATATAATATAACTATGAGGTGACTTTTTCCAATCGTTAATTGAACTTGAATACTTTATTTTAAAACAATATATAATTCAATTTTAAGACTGCATATTTCTTAACATCATATTGGATATTTATTTAAATATACACAGAAATGTAAACTTGGAGATTGAATTTAATGTATATCTATATAGATTATCTTGGAGATGGATCCATCTTTGAAATAAAGCATTTCTTTGCAATATATACAAAATTTATATATATCACCGTGGAGACTGAACTGTGAAATATTATTTTAACATTTAACTTTCAAAATAAAAATTGGTGAAAGTTGGTGAAAATAGAACCATATCCTGTCTAATGTATGCTGTTGTACCCATACAGCAAACACCGGCTTGTAAATAGTAACCTCTAATACACCACTTCCCATCAGTATGCTTTTATAATTTTCCGGGCTACATCTGACACAAACTTTATTATTCCATTTGCCTAGGTTTCAATACTTAAGTACTTTGATTATTGAGAGTATAGGAAAGGGACATACATCACTTTCTTATATTTTTCTGATGTATTTAAGCAATCTGTAAACACACGTCCTTTAGAGACTTTAATCTTAAGGGTTTTTTTTATACTGAAAAATTAATTTTCTAAACATGTTGCCATAAATGCCCCAAACTGTATCACGGTAAAATGACGTGTCTTTACGTCATTAACCAGAAGGCACGTCCCTTTCTAATATAGCAACAAAAATAGAGACAGTCTGGTTCTGCATATTTGCCATTTCTAAAAGTATGTATCTTTTTTTACTATTGGAGATAATCACTTCAATTTGGTATGTAATCAGATAACTCAACAGTTATTGGAAAGCATACAGAAATTATGTTCAAATGCATCTATACAGGTTTTCCAAATGAAAAAAACAACATTTTACTCTGATTATCCCAACCAAATATTAACAAATATTGGCACAACATTGGGATACCATGCATAGGCGGATTTAGGGTATTTAGTCAAGAGTGGTCAGAAATCCAAATGAGTGAACCTGTCCCATCTCTTGATCCGCCAGTGCATCGGTATAAATAATGTACAAAAACTGAATCATACCTTTCGGTAATCATTCTGTTAAGGTATGCGTAGAACAGAAAAGGATTCCATGCCCCCCTCTTTATCCGCCATGGTCAAATTGTGTACACAAAAAAATCATATTACGTGTTAATCTGTCTATTAAAATAGTTATGAAATAAGTAAATTATTGTAAATAATTTTGTTTGTGTGGTTAAATCAGCAGTATTTCGTATCAAATTTCTTAATTTCGGTAATCCGGAATCATTTGTTAATACTGTATGGATGCATATTTTCTTGTAGTATTTCTACAACAGAGTAAAAACCAAAAAAAATTGATTTTTTCTGATTTGTATTAAATTTGAATGTCTTCATACATGCAAGTAACAACAGTTTTACTTTTACAGGTAAGAACATAAATTAGAAAAATAATATGTCTTAACAAATAAAATATCAGGGGATCATCGATTAGAATTAAGGTCTTCTGAGGACTGCTGAGATCCGAAAACTTAATGTGAGAAGTTAGATTTACCTGTAACATGAACTTGTGCAAAGACGGGTCGTTCTATCAAGACTTATTTCGAAGTATTCTTCCACTTATAAGACTATTATTATCATGTTATGTGTTGAATATGGCGTTAAACTCCATTTAGAAAAATAAAAAAAATGACTGCTTATTATTAAAATGTATCTCACAATTCTCCTTCAGGCAGAGATATATTCCGGGGCCATATTCATGCAGCAGTTACTTGGTTGGAACATGTACCTATGTGTCGTCGTGATCCTCGCTGTAACCTCTGTCTATACTATAGCCGGTATGTTTGGTTTTAATATTTATTTTATATTACACTGTCTCTGTAATTGTTTTTTTCATGAATTGTATCCTATGTCCACGAATCTTCCACCTCTGGATATGTAAGGAAGCAGTCTGTGATTTACAAGAATAAGGTACATGTCTCTGGAACGATGATTGCCGTTAAACTGATTAGTATTTAAAGAATAGTAAAATAAATAATTATTATATATTTTTGTTATATGATAGGTGGCTTGGCATCTGTGATATACACCGACACCTTACAGACGGTTATCCTCATAGCGGGTTCTATTGTGGTGACGTCAATGTGTAAGTTTAAACATTTGTTCAGCATTACATTCGCTTTTACAATCTTAAGTCCACATATTTTATTTTGCTTATGTGATACATATATGAACTACCTCAATATATGCAATATAATACCAATGTCTATATTTAAATTTTTTTTAATTTTCGGCTAATACCTTCATCAGGGAAATAACAATAACTATGATTTTTAAACTAAGTCACATCCATTTTGTAAATAAATAAAATGAAATCCTCAATACCATACATTATGTTGAATCAGTGTTTCATGTGCCCGTAATCCTCCTCAGAAACGAGGCTTCCCATAATAATCAGTGCTTGAAGAAGATATAATATTTTGTCTTTGGTTTTCGCGTTGACTTAATATTCCCGAATTAAATGCGGAAATGCTAATTGTACTTACTTCATGACTTCTGCAAAGAGACAATTGCAGTCGATTCCTTATCTCTGTATCCGCTTTATTTTTCGCAGCTTTAGCAGATGTTGGTGGATGGGAAGGCATGCTAGTCAGATACCCACAGGCGGCCGCCAACTACACCCTCTATAACCAAACGTTTTATAAATGCGGCATGCCACGAGAGGACGCTTTTCACGTGTGGCGTGACTGCAACCACGGGCGACATTCCATGGCCTGGGGCAGTGTTTGGCCTAACAACGCTCGGTCTTTTTACGTGGTGTCAAGATCAGGTAAGCGCGTGCTGTTGTATAGTATGTAGAGAGCTGACCGCTTGAGTCAGAAGTAGTTCCAAAGGTAAACTCGATGGCCTCTCGAAAATAACACTGTATTAGTTCTACCCAGGAAATAGACCCCAGAGCGATTCACAAAAGTTCTGTTTTTACGTCGCAATCGAGTCCAGGTAAATTAAAACCAACGAAGATCAGGTATGAAACATCATTTACAGAAACATGGAGCGTTTGGCCCAGTGGTGGAGCATCGGGTTCATGGTCAGGGGTCGTTGATTTGATCCTCCGCGTCGGCTATGTGTGGTGTCCTTAAATCAGACGGCCCATCTGTATTCGCTTAGTGCTGGCTCAACCCAAGAATACGTCGAACGCGAGTTAGGACTAGACTACCGCATTACTATAGTTCCATTAACATTAACATATTTGTTTAACCTTTGCAGAAATCATTTTTTTGTGATGAATACCAAAATTAGTCAATGTATCTTTTTTCTATTTCCGGTCAGATTATCGTCCAGAGATGTCTATCCGCCAAGAACATGGGTCATGCGAAGGCAGGGTCGCTGTTGGCAGCCTTCCTGAAGTTGTTTGGGTTCCTGTTGTTTATTATACCCGGCATGATCAGCAGAATCAAGTATCCGGGTAACAAAACTACATATATATCAAAACGAGACGGACGTGTAGTGGATAGAGTGCTGATTGCTCACGCTACAGCTTGCAAGTTCGATCCCAAGCTCAGCCTGAAGTTTCTAAAAAAAAATAACACTCAGTACTGGTTCTTCCCAGGAAGCGGACTCGAGAGCGGTTCATACAAGCTTTGAGCTTTCCTCTCCATCGGGCTAAAATGAATTAGTATAACCTAAATCTACATACGGGTTAACCTGTTGCAGAGGACACAGGTTTAAAATCAGCTGATTTAGCAATACATTATATAAACACGCAAGCATTACTTCTCCAGGCGTTATATCTCTATTTGAACAGACCGTGGCGTGGGCTAGTGGTAGAGTGTCCACCTCGGAGTTCTAGGTCTGGTCGGCCCGGTGTCAGTATAATGGGACTGGGTTGGGTATCATACCATGTGTCTGCGGCATGATACTCCAGTGTGACAGCGCTTAGAATACTGTCTCAAGTAGACACCGTCGCGATATGACTGAAAAATTGTTGAAAGCGACGCTAAACACCATACAACAACAACTATTTGAACATGTTTCTGTATGGTGTTTAGCGTCACTTTCAACATTTTTTTAAGCTGTATCGCGTGTGTCTACTTAAAACAGTATTTTAAGCGCTGCCACACTGGAATGCCATACCGCAGACACATGGTATGATACCACACTCAGTCACATGAAAATGACACCGGCTCGACCAGAACTGTCCTCTAAATGCTGAGCGCTAAGCTTCTAGTCCCATTTTTTAAAAGTCTTTGGTATGACCCCTCCGATCGAACCCACGACCTTCCGCATGCGAGGCGGACGCTTTACCACTAGACCACCGCTGTGGTAACTTTAGTATGTACTCGGAAGACTAAAACTAATTTGATATTCGTGTGTCTTCTTTCGATATTCGAACATGACATTTACCACAACAGTTACCTTTTTCAGCCTCCAATATTGAAGAGTTACATAAATATCGAAGAACGAATAACAACTATCAAACTAACTTCTGACAGTTTGTGCATTCCGGCTCAAAGTCCATTTTTATTTAAAATTATCATTTCTGACCATTTTCATTACCACTGTCAATTATGTGCAAGTTATTCATATATTATGTCTTTAGAACACGTTTACTATAAGTACTATTAAAATATTTTGATATGAAATAGATTTTAGAATTAAACTTTAGTGCATATTCGTGTGATTACAGGGCCAAATAATATTCAAAATTACGTACATATAATGTTATGATTATCATCCAATAAAAAAGCATATACTTTTTTTACAATTTCTAGAGGACATTGCATGTGCGGATCCGGATGCCTGTCTCAAGTTTTGCGGCAACAGGGCGGGGTGTAGTAATCTGGCCTACCCGTTATTGGTGCTCCGTTTGTTACCAGCAGGTGAGTGTGTAACTCATCTTAAGGTTTCGCTACACAGTTGTTCCCCTTTTCTATCACGTTAGAAAGATTCTTGAGCCTACCAATAAAGCTGGGCCCCATTAACTCAGTCGGTTACGCATCTGACAATCGATTTAAGGGATCGTGAGTTCGAATTCCCGCCCGGCAACAGTCTCCGTAATATACGACATTGTGTCTCATTGTCATTCGTCTCTCTCCGCTGATTCAAATTTATCAGTAACTTGCGGAGAGTAGGTGTGCTCGAGTACTGATTAACCTTTCAGGATCCCAGGAAACAGTGGTTAGGTTACCTGATCGTTAGCACTCTATGGCATAAAAATGACGCTTACTATTCAATCAACTAATCAATCTTCTAACAGTAAAACTGGATATGCTATGTATAACCTGAAATCCTAGGGTGTCACTGCAATGTCTTTTAAAAAAAAACAAGCTAGTCAACCTACAAGTTATTGTGCAATTTTATATGCGGATATGAAAAAAGATTTTATGTGGAATACAGTTTTCCCGTTAAAATCCTAGACATTATTTTTTATAGAACAAAGAACAATATTCAACTGTGTAGTAAGATGGGAACAAATAAAAATACAGTGACATCGTTATTTCTACAACTGTTCGGGAATCGCGAGGCACAGCAAAATTCGTTTTGTTTCTTGTTTCGCTTTATTATGATAGAAGTATGGAAGTATGTTAAGGCTAAAAATGAATTTTATGTACGCTGTTTTTGTACGTTTTCGTGCATTTTTCAACATTTTCTTTCATCAAAAATTTCCATAATATGCCTCGTTTTCAATGTATTATGTGTTCGGTGTTAAAACTTTTGACAATGTATTATTTGTCCAATCTTTTACAAATGTATGGCTATCTCCGTGTTGTTTATTAAGACTCCGATTTAGATGTTTTTTATTGTTTATTTTATATGTCTTTCCTGTTTTTTGTGTATCCTGAATCAATGTTTCTACAATCTTAAATTGATAATATTTTCAGGTGTTCGAGGTTTGATGTTGGCAGCGCTATTGGCCGCTTTGATGAGTTCGCTGACGTCGATATTCAACAGCGCCAGTTCCATCGTCACCTTGGATATATGGCGGCAGTTCCGGAAGAACGCTAAGGAGGCCGAGTTGATGGTGGTTGGCCGGGTTACAATCCTTCTTCTCTGTGGTGTCAGTATACTATGGTTGCCAATACTGCAGCAATCACAAGGTGGGATACTTTGGTTCTATTTGCAAGCCGTGAAATCGTACCTTGTCGTACCCTGGTGTATGTTGTTCCTTCTGGGGTTCTTCTGGAAGAGACTTACTGAACAGGTGAGTATAAAATAAAGCGCGAAAGGAATGTTTGTTTATCAACTTTAAGTAATGACGCAACGGTACAAATATTTTAAATCACTTTTCATCTTTCAGGGTGCCTTCTGGGGCTTGATGGTGGGCCTAGTGATTGGCATGATACGCATGGGTCTTGACTTTGCAATAGCAGCGCCAGAGTGCGGCAGTGGTGAGCCCGACAAACGATTTGCCATAGTTGCAAAAGTGGACTTTTTACATTTTGCTATAATACTGGGCGGTGTGAGCGCCATTACAATGGTTGTCATCAGTATCTGCACCAAACCACGACCTGAAAATAAGGTAAGGATAAACACATTGGATAGCGTGTTTTTTTCCATTTGATTTTATCTCTTGGTACACTTAGGGTGTAAAAAACGATATTGCAACAATTCAATAATTTCATACTGAGAAAAAAAGGAACTGTGTAATTTGTGCCAACAACGACAGTACCACAACCATCACCAACACCACCACCACAACCACCACCACCACCACCACCAACAACAACAACAATGACAGCAACAATTACAATAACAATAAATAGCATTATAAACCGCATGATTAACAGATTACCCGCACTCTATCCCTTAAAAAAACAAAAACTACGAAACATATTTGCTAAAAAAGATAATAAAACCTAACGATAGAAGCAACAACAACAGCAGCAACAACACAACAAATACAATAACAAAAAAATGACAATGCTGGTTATAGTCACAATATATCATACAGTTATTACGCATATTACTTATTCAGGGTGCCAGAAAAATAAACAATTAAGTCGTTAATCTGAATTAGAAAATTAATATACTGATTTGATTAATTGTAACAGTATATTATTTACATGTCTAGCTATATCGTGTCACGTGGTGGACCCGTCATGCCGTACCGGAACCGGAACTAACGGATGACGAAGATGATAGCCCAGAGAACGAGACACGTCCAAACCAGATGGAAATAGAAGAACCAGCAGTCGCGTCGGGTAAAATCTAATAAGATTATGTTTTCATACATGTAATGTTTGCATCAATTAAAATGTAGTTTTGCTTTATTGTGGTTGACCGCCATTTTCTACATATTTCAAGTTATATATGGCATATCCAGTTTTATTGGTGGAGGAAGACCTCAGAATGAATCTGAGTAGAACAACCGTCCTTCCACAAATAACTGGCAATCTTTCTTACGTAACGTTTTTAGAGCGAGCGGGACCTGAACCTACGACCTTAGTGGTGAGAGGTAAATGATCTGAAGACGGAGCCTTTGACCACTCGGTCACAGTGGAACCTAGTAAATACTATATATAATAGGTACACTTGTGTAAAATATATAATAATGGCCTTACATTAAATAACCAAGTGTGAGATGAAAAATAGATTAAGATATCGCTTCCAGGGGATTGGCTTGCAGCCATGCTGTGATATGAGAGATCAAATACTGTGTACATTACTTTAAAAATACAAATTGATGTTTCTGCAAATATTTGTCTCTTTTATACAGATAAAAACTGATGAAATCTGTCACAGAGGTGCATTTAACGATGTCTTTAAACATTTTACAAAGGTTATGCCCATCTCAAAAAATTAATGGTCCAAATAGATGCAAGGGTATATTATTTTCATAAATGAACTATTTCGATAATAAAATGCACTTTTGAAACACTGAGCACATTACTAATGGTACTAAAAGTGTATTGTTTATATATGTATAGTCTATGTTGATATCAATATGCAGTGAAAAAACCTTGGGTTGATCAGACTGCTGTTAAAATATTTCGATTGTTTGATGGCATCCCATAGTTTTTTTTTACAATTCTGCCTATTTGTTACAATGTATCACTACGCATCTAGGATTTTTTTTATATCTTCCTTCAGCTGTACCCAATGTCGTCTAAACATGGCAAAACTCATGGAAATGTTACAATGTGCTCATGTGTACAAAGAAGTGTGACCACTTTTAAGCATTTTCAACAAAAATAATACCCAAACGATTTATTCAGTTCTAAATTTCTTGGGCGCAAGAATCTTAAGGGGAGGTAAATGGCAAGAGAGAGACCGTAAGTAATGGTGATGCAAGTTCCACATCCTTATAAAATGTCTTGTCGCCATAGATAATCGTCCTCTGTTAGTTTAAATATGCAGGGAAAAAAACATCGGTCCTTGATCAAACTTCTTATTTTCTTCATTTTTTATGATTTTTCAGGGGGATTCAATTGTGGCAGATTCATTAAGAACTGGTTATGTGGAACAACTGATCGCCCAGAAAAATACATATCGCCAGAAGAGAAGGCAGAAATCAGAAGAAAGCTGACGTCTTTATCACAAAACGCAAAATGGGGAAAAGTGCTGAACGTGTTGGCGATAGCAGTTGCAACACTGACTACATTTTTATTAGGATATTTTGGATGATAGTCATAAGTGAATATAGACTTTACAATACATCTAAGCTGTACAATTACTACGTGTATACTGCTTCGCATTTAAAGGGACACACGACAATGTTATTTTTTTTAATTGGATCTAACGCCATTTTCAACACATTTCTGGTTATATATGACATATCCAGTTATTATTGTTAGAGGAAGATCTCATAATGAATCTGAGTAGAACCATCGTTCTTCCGGAAGTAACTGTCAAACTTTCTCGCATAAAGTTTTTGGAGGGAGCGGGACTCGAACATACGACCTTAGCGGTGAGACGTAAGTGACGGCGCCTTAGACCACTTTTCCACGGAGGACCGTTACGACAATGCTGAAATAGAGTTTACTCGTGTTCAAAATATTATAACAATTAAGCATTACTAATATAAACGTGTTACCTCAAAGACAAGTGAACCTCAATTTATCATTATCTGACACGTCGTGTTTAGGTAAGTATTATCAGTTTTCGTGGTGTTGTCACGCTTCTTCTAGAAATCTGAGAATCTTTAAAATACAACTTAACAATGTCTTGGTTTTGTTACTGTCATACTATTGAAAACTGATGAAATTAATATTTTAGACCGTTTGTCCCAAATAACCAACCACACGTGTGCGTATAAGAATACATTTCTTTCATTTACAAGAGTTATTTCCCTTCCCCCAAAATAGAAACGAAAGAGCATGCTTACTTGGTTTCAAATGTTTGCATTCCGTAGATATATACTTTTACGGAATAGGGTTAAGTAAGAATTTTTCAAAATCGCCATGATTTTGGCAAGTGTTTTTTTATTTGTTTTTTAACATCTTATTAACGATTTGGCGGCAATACTTTTATTTACGCTCTCTCCATTTATAACGCGACGAGGGCGGGGAGAGGGAGAGTGAGATTACCAGCACCAGTGTAAGGTCCTTAGAAGCGCTTTTGCTTCTGACATTTCAAAGATGGTGATATATAGTGTCACTTATTGGTAGGTGTGAATATACAGGTATATTGTACTTAGTGTGACAGTTATATATGTAATAGTTAGTGTTCATTTAGTAAAAAAATTAACAATTAAGAAACCCTAAGCTAGCGACCGCCGTTTTTAAGTTGATGTTTGTTCAGTCCGTTTCTAAGCATACCTCGCGAGGCATTGAGGTGTATACATTACTCGTGCAGAACTGTATCAAGGGTGGAGTCTGTGCAATGCTATTCACGCGTGCGCAGTGATGACGAAGTTCTTAATTATTGTGTAGGCTGTTTGAACAAATAAGAACGACACAAGTTTGAAAATTGAAGCGATTCAACTGGTTGTCAAATGAGGTTAAACACTAAGTACTAAGTGTGTTCTACGTCTTAAATTAGTATATCGCAGAGCTCCTTAATCAGATATATTAACTCCCAACGAAAAAGCAGAAAAGTCTATGCTTGTCCCACAATTCATAACAATTGAACTCTTACTAAACTGTGACGTCATTCAAACTTTCAGTTAAAGCAACTGACCAATCAACGTGCGCAATGGTGGCTTTCCCAACATTGCTATTTAACAGGCCTAATCGGGAGAGCTTGTCCGTTCTACAGACTAGTCTCAAATAGAAACTCGTACATTGTATAAGCTAATGGTTACTCTGCAAAACATTACTGAACATATATCACGAATATGAATATTTCAGCATAAACATGTATTTGTTGGGTACGTGTATGTAAATAAATTTTGTGCGTGCGTATGAATGTGTGCGAGTGTGAGCGAGCATGTGTGTACGGTGTTATACGGTGTTATATATGCCCTCCTGTAATGGAGAATTAAAAGGTTATTATTAGTATCTTTGTTTTTACTATTATGTAGGCCCTTATAATACATTTTCTTAATTTTGCCTGTAATTAATTGTTTTTTGTCTCTTAGTCACTCCATTTTCTCCCATATGTAGATTCCGTGTGGTGTGCATCTCAATCACCTGCCGCTTCCGCAATACGCACATACAGTATATCTGAGTTCATCTCCAGAACTCTGCAAAATTAATATCATGTCTGTCTGTCTGTCTGTCCGTCTGTCCGTCCGTCCGTACGTCTGGAGCGGCAGTTGTAGGTTGCGTTGCCAGTACAGAATGGCATTGTGTTTTTTTTTTGGTACTTGTAGGGTGCACCCCACAAGTGCCAAATGCGTACAGAATGGCATTGTGGGGTTAATTCCATTTTTACACATTTTTCTTTTACTTTTTTTTAACCTTTTTTCATTCTTTTTTAGTGTCATTAGGGTAGGATCTCAAGGTTTATGACATTAGGGTTAGAAAAAAAATAGGTTTTGTTTTGTTTTATGAAAATAAGATGTTTTTATAACATATAAAATCGCACCCCACAATATCACTTCCACCAGAACGTCCGTCCGTCTGGAGCGGCAGTTGTGGGTTGCGTTGCCAGTACAGAATGGCATTGTGGGGTTTTTGCACAACATCACTTCCCCCAGAACGTCCGTCCGTCCGTCCGTCCGTCCGTCTGTATTTCTTTGTTATAGTACTGGAAGCTTTACAATAAATGGAAAAAATCCCTTCCAAATCAATTGAATCACAATAAATACAAAATCCATATTTTCTCTCTAGGCTCTGTTTTGCAAATCATTTGTTTTTATTTTCAAATTATGAACAGAAATACGAATCTTGGTTATACACAATCTTTAACGTTTTATAAGAAATTATTGTAAAAAGCTCTCATAACCAAGTTGTATTTTGATATTTATTTATAACAATAATGACTGTTTTCGTTATTCGAAAAGTTTAAATATTGAGTACTAAACAGAATGACTAATTCAACGGCAGAGGATCATTACCATGTTTTATAGGTGCTAGATAGCTGTGAAACAGGACATGGTTCTATCATTCGAGTGAACTCACATTATAAATATAAGAAGTGAACTGTTTGGCAGGTGTCAATAACGAGTGTATGGATCATTTGCTAGGAAACATGCAATCGTTATTGACGCTTGTGAAATTTCACTTTAGTGCCTAGCTTCGAAAAATGAAAAAAACTAACAAAACAGAAATTACTGATAGTGTCACATGCTCCCCAAACAGTCTGTGAAAATAATGATATATTTCATAATAGATAGCGATTTAAATGTATCCATAAAAATCAAGAGTACTGTACTGACGTTTCAGTACTAGATTCGCAATTTTATCTTTTTTAAAATTAAGCGTGACCTTGACATCTAATGTGAAGGTCGGGGTATTTATACAGGTAAACGCAGGTGACACATCATAATGACATGTTGATCACTTGTGTCAAGCTATTTTAAAATCCATCTTTGTAAGACAAAGTTACATATGAAACAAACTGAAAATGTGACGTTGACCTTTGAGAAATGTTCTGGTCTTATACGCGACACGTCGTCATGTCATGTTGATATATCGATTATTTCAGCCAAGTGCTTTTGAAATCGATCCATGTAAATACTATGACAAAGTTACACACCGGACTTGAAATCTCAGACTCAATGTGTGATCTTGACCTTTGAGGAACAGGTCTGGGTCTTATGTGCGACACGTCGTCCTGTCATCTTGATCAAATGAAAGACAAAGTTACAGACCAGACACGAAATCTCAAACACATTGAAATAGTGACCTTAACATTTGAAGAAAGGGTCTTACATGCGATACTTCATCATGTTATGACACGAAATCTCATACAGACTCAAAGTGTGGTCAAACAAACTCAAAGTGTGACCTTGACCTTTGAGGTACGGGTGTGGGACTTATGCGCAACATGTCGTCAAACCATGCTAATGAATTGAGCAAAAAAAATTAAATGTATACATAGGTCTTACATCGTCTTGCAATGCTGATCAATTGAGCCAAGTATTTTTTAAATTGATCAATACGAGTTGATAAAGTTACAGACCGGACACAAAAACTCAATTAGAAGTGTCTTCAAACAAAGTTAAATTGTGACCTTGACCTTTGAAGTGGGAGTCTAGGTGTTACGCGCGACGCGTCGTCATGTTATGGTGATCATTTGTAGCAAGTATTTATAAAATCCATTTAAGCATGACAAAGTTAAAGACTGGACACGAAATCTCAAACAGGCTGAAAGTGTCGTCATCAAGTTAAATTGTGACCTTGACCTTTGAGGTACTGGTGTGGATATTACGCGCGACATGTCGTCATGTAATGTTGATCATTTGTAGCAAGTATTGATAACATCAATCTATGCATGACACAGTTACATGCTGGACACGAAATATCGGACGGAAAGACGGACGGACACTGCAATTACTATATGCCACCCCCAAAATTAGTTTTTTGAGGGGATTGGGCATAACAAATTCAAGTAGTAGGTCATGAAATTTTGACAGTAGAAGACAGAGATGACACTTTAAATACATATAAGTTTTCTTTGAAATCGGATGACATTTTCTGCGCTTAACTTACCTGTATGTAAGTGGAGCGTTTTCAAAGTCCCTGGGTGTACAAAATGTCATATATACACAAATATACATACAGAGTTTACTTATAGATTATAAATTAAGCACTGATAGCCATACACGTTTACTTAATATAAACATACCTATGTATTCTTCACGTATACTTATATTTTGTTAAATTATATGACCGCGCAAATGTAAATACTAATTTTAAAATTCATTTTACCAATGGCTTACGGGGAGGGTGATTGGGAGGTCAAACAAACTATCAGAACCGTGTAAACATTTTTTTATTATTAAAGAGGTCTGTCCTATATAGCCTATATCCAGTTAATGGTATAACTGTACTTAGTATGAATAAAGATAATGTCATCTGCAGGAATCAGTGCAATTTTCGGCAGCAACACATGATACGTTCTTGAACTTTGTGTTTAAAATCAGTTTGTCTATAAATAAATATATTGGTAAAAATCAATTCCGGAATTGTTTTTTTTTAAAAGATAAAAATTGTCACTTTTTTTCAATTTTAAATGAAAAACCGATAAAAACTAAGTGAAATGTATATCTGATATACTTTTGATGATATACGAATGTGTTAAAATATGATGCCTTTCAACTACAGAAGAGTTACAGCCATTTACATGTAAAAGCACAATTATGATTCTGAATGCTTACTATAGAGCAAACGGAGTTCCGTTCGGGTCATCTCGGCATATCTATTAAATCAAGTAAAGCCGAAACAACGAAACTACGATGTTAAAAAGTAATATTAACGAAATAACGATGGTGGAAACTCGAAACTACGGTAGCGAATAGCCGAAACTACGATGGAGAAAATTCGCAAACACGATGGCCAAAAGTCGAAACTACGATGGTGGAATGTCGAAACTACGATAGTGAAAAGTCAAAACTATGTTGGTGAAATGTCGAAACTACGATGATGGAAAGTCGAGAAAACCATGGTGAAAATTGAGACTACTAAGGTGCAAAATAGAAACTACTATGGTGAAAAGTCGAAACTACGATGGTAGAAAGTCGAAACTTCTATAGAGGAAAGTCGAGATTACATTCATTTGGTGAAAATCAAAACTGAAATGGTATAATGTCGAAACTACTATGGCGAAAATCGAAGCTACGATGATGAAAAGACAAAACTGCTATGGTGGAAACCGATACTTCTATGGTGGAAAGTCGAAACTACGATGGTGAAAGTCGAGACTACTTTGGTAAAAGTCAAAACTAAAATGGGGGAAAGTCGAAACTACTATGTTGGAAAATGAAAAACTATGGTGGAAAGTCAAAATTACGATGGTGAAAAGTCGAAACAACTATGGTGGAAAGTCAAAACCACTATGATGAAACTCAAAACAACTATGGTGGAAGGTCGAGAATACTATGGGGGAAATCGAAACTTCGATTGTGAAATCGAAACTACTATGGTCGAAAGTCGGAACAACTATGGTAAAAATTCGAGACAAGTATTGTTAAAAGTCGAAACTCTATAGTAGAAAGTCTAGACTACTTCTATGGTGGAAACTCGAAACTACTAACGTGACAAGTCGAAACTACGACAGTGGAAGGTCGAAACTACTGTGGTGGAATGTCGAAACTACATTGGTGGAAAGTAGAAACTGCGCTGGTGGAAAATCAAAATTCCTATGGTGGAAGTCGAAACTAATATGGTGAAAAATCAAAACAACGATAGTGAAAAAATCGAAATTTCGATAGTCAAAAATCGAACCTACTATGGCCAATAGTACTATGGTGGGAAGTCGAAATTATAATGGTGAAAAGTCCCAACTGCTACGGTTAAAAGTGGAAACTACTATGGTAGAAAGTCTAAACTACTTTGGTGGAAGGTCGTAACTTCTATGGTGGACAGTCGAAACTAATATCATGGTGAAAGTAGGGATACATTTGGTGATAATCCGAAACAACGCTGGTGGAAAGTCGAGACTACTGTGGAGAAAATCGAAATTACTATGGTAAAAAGTCGACAATACAAAGGTGGGAAATCGATACTACTATGGTGGAAAGTCGAAACTACTATGGTAAAAAAACGAAACTACGATGGTGATAAGACGAAACTACGTTGGTCAAAGGTCGAAATAACGATGTTGAAATTGAAACTACTTTAAATAATTCACTTTGAATTTAAACAAAAAAACTTTAAAATGCACGTCATTTTAAAAATATTTGAAATATATGCTCACCCTGTTTCTTTGGTAATGCGGGGGGCCAACGCGCACCAAGATTTCGCGGAACATCTCAGGGTCCATCCTCATGAAGGACTTGAAATTACCCTCCCTCTCCCGCATGAGCTCCTGCATGAGGGTGTCATACTGTCCATGCAGTATCCGGCGCTGCAACCAGGGCTTCACCCACCACCTCCGCCTCTGACGTTGACGTCTATGCTGCTGATCTTCTTCAAATATCAAGGCGGCCAAAACGTCTCCAAACCGCCGCCTTGCTTGAGCAAGGTCCATTCGAAACAGGAGCAGCCGGAGTCTTAGAGGTGTTGACGTGTGTGCTTCCCTATATATATACACGCCATGTAAAATGCAAAATATCCTACGGGCTACGTACGTATCAGGTTGGTATCCCGCCCGTCACACGGCCGGCGGCCAACCCGGCCATCATCAGATAGCCTTGTGGTATACTTGCGATAGTCTTACGGGCTCCCTACGGTATCCTTCAGATGTCCGTTAGATTTAATCCGGCAAATTGTTTGCGGGGGCCGTGCGGTGCCCGTATCTAATGTGACCATACTCACGGCAAATCCCAGACATCGGAAAAAAGCCGATTCCTACTTCCCGGTCGGTGGCCGGCGCAAATGTGCCTGAAGCATTACTGGTGTACTTTGAGGTTTAGTCCACCTGCCAGTTTCAATAGATAATCTATGTGAAGTTACTCTTAATTGTAAAACACCTATTCTAAACCTTTTTACATTAAACATATTTAAATATGGTTGAAATTTAAAATTTGAAATACATCGGTAGAAAATAGCTTTGAGCAACTTGAGTTATTCAATCTGCTAGACCATTACGAATAAAGCTGCGTAGTTTCCAATCTGATCTATGCAGATTTACATGCTGGCTCAACGACAGTTTAGTTTAGCCGATGTACTGTTTACTACATTTAGAACATGTTATTACATACACGGCGTTAGCCGTTTTACAAGTAACGTGACACTTAATGGAAATACTGACTCCCGTAGAAGTTTGTTTAATTGTAGATGATTCTGGCATAATTTTACATGTTTGACAACGTGCTAAGCCACAAGGACCAGATTTTCCAACAACAGAACCTTCACCAGAGCTTTTTATCTTTGCTCGTACAAGTCAGTCACGCAGATTCTGAGGCCGTCTGTATGCTATGATCGGTTTCCTGGGAAACAAACGACTGAGTCTGTCTGAAGATTCTATTGTGGGCCAATGCTTGTCGATGACAGCTCGAAGTTTTGGCAGATTAGGATGATATGTTGCTACAAAAGGAATACGATCAGAGGTTTTATTGGTTTTTGAAGTATATGAAAGTGTTTCTTTTCGGTCCTTTTTCCTTGCTTTCGAAATATCAAGTTTCACATTGTTGCAATAGTTCTTTTGAACGGGTTTCAAAGTTTTCATTACCATTGCATATACGACGTATTCGCAGTGCCAAACTGTACGGAATGTTTTTACAGATATGTTTTGGGTGACAACTGCTTGGAAGAAGATACTGATGTGTATCTGTTGGTTTTGAATATAAATCAGTATGTACTGTATTGTTTATAATCTTAGACGTCGTGTCTAAAAATATGTGTTCATCATTTGATATTTCTACAGTGAACTTTATAGTGGGGTGAAAGTTGTTAACGAAATTAATAAAATCATCAAGGTTATCACGATCATGGCACCATCGCATGTCAATATCATCAATAAAACGGAGCCAAGAAAATGGCTTAAACGGAGCTTCTTGAAGTATTCTTCGTTCAAGATGGCCCATGAACACATTGGCATATAAAGGTGCCATGCGTGTACCCATAGCAGTGCCATTGATCTGAAGGTAATATTCACCATTAAATTCAAAGTTGTTACACTTCAAAACAGTGGTTAAAAGTTCTACAAGATATATATATATATATATATATATATATATATATATATATATATATATATATATATATATATATATATATATTGTACCTTACCTTAAGTGATATATTATTTATTTTCATTTGATTGTAATATTTTAATCAAAAATATTAATTATATTTAAAAATCTCAACGTTTGAAATGACATTTTACCGGGTTCACCATATCAAATAAAATCATTCTGTGTAATTTTCTTCATTCCTTACAAACGTTTACAAAATAACATATGCACTCTTTCTATATTTTTACCTTGAATGAATCCCGAAACCTCACATCTATAATTAAGTATAGGTGCACTTCATTTATCAAATAAGTCTAATTTATGTAATACAGAAATGTGAGAAATTCGTAGGCGTTGTTAATTACCTCCCTTAACATTAAACTGCGAATGTAGTTTAAGTTCATTGATGTTTTTGTAATTAATTCTCCATAATTGCCGACTCAAATTTAATTTAAAGATTCTCACGATTGTAATTTACATGACTGGGCAAGTACCTACAAGGCCCTTTGTGTATTTTCCTTGCTTAATTTTTTTCTTAATTAAAATGCATTTTCCTGATTGGAATGCCCATTTTGTGATTTGAATGGCCTTATTGTTTTTTTTAAACCTTTTAGAAGCATTGTATTGTTTAAATCTTTAAAAAAAAAAATGCTTGGATTTTTGGGTATGAACACAGTATTTCTGAGGTCTACTTTTACTTTGTCAACAGTGTAACTAACGATCTCTTGTGTAAATCGTAACTCCTTCTTTTTTAGTGATATTTTGGCACTGCATGTCTCACTACAAAGTTAAGCCAATTTTTCACACGGTAAAATGATTTTTGCGCTTAAAATAATTCCTATGTAATTTAGTTTTCAAATACTGATGAGCATTTAAGAGTTCACTGCACCTCTGTTAAAACCTCAAGCTGGTCAATCCACCAGTTATTGTGCAGTGTCATGTCGGGATACATTCCTGCTATGAAAACACAAAACACTTAAAAAATCTATGTGTTTTTTTTTTACCGTGGAAACGCTAGATTGAATATTGATTGATTGAATATTCAGCGTCATTTTTATGCCATCGAGGGCTAACAGACGATCAGTTAACCTAACCACTGTTTCCTGGGATTAACCAGTACTCGAACACACCCCGTCTCCGCAAGTAACCGATAACTTTCCCACTTGAATCAGTGGTGAGAGACGAATGATAATGAGACACAATGTCGTATATCAATCATCACGGAGACTGTTGCCGGGCGGGGGATTCGAACTCACGACCCCTGGATTGATAGTCAGACGTGTAACCGACTGGGCTAATCGGGCCCGGCTTATTTTATATAGTACAAAACAATGAATCGTACGTTTCTCTTCTTTGATATGGGTTTTTCTATGAATGACAAGCCTTTAAAAGTTTCATTCATTATAGAAATATGAAGAAAAATCAATTGTGGGCTTACATTCAAAAAGACATAAAAACGAGATGTTCCGATTGCCGTACGAACTTACGAACTATGACGGAGTTTACCGCGTATACACGATTGATAATGTAATAACCAATGACAGTAAATATATCACACACTAATGACGATGTCGAGTACCTTTAAAGAGTACATATTTACTAATACAAAAATTCGTTTGAAAGTCAGCGTTATCGCATATGGTATTCATCCATTAAGCTCTATCGACCATGTGAAGCAATTTTTGTTTGACGGAATTGATAACATATCGTTTACAGCTAAGAACGATGAAACAGGATATACCTTGAGCTACCGACAGGTAAACAAATTTTGTTTTTCTTATAAAACGTGTCCATTATGCCAGTTATGCATTGAAATGACGTTTTATCGTCTCATGCGTGCATTAATAACTAAGTTATGGAGATCGGCGAACATATCTTATTGACATTTAAACATTTTTTTCATATTTCTTAATTTAAACCAAGAACTTATAAGTCCTTGTTTTAAACAAATAGCTAAATTAAGAACATGCTCACTAATAAAAAAAAATAACTGTAAGAGTAAGATTTCTTTATTTCTTTCATTTAAAAAAATAATAATTGTTTTTCTTTTCATACCCAACGCTATTGCTTGGTTCAGAATGAGTTGTGTTTGCAATATTAGGAACCTAAATGCAAAAAAAGATCACCCGATATCTATACATGTGCCTGTATAGTAACTTGTCTCTGTTTATATATCATTGCATATACATTCATAGCATTAGTGATAAAGACACAATTGTATGAGTCAGCTTATATTATAAACATATAATTCTCCCTGCATGTTCTTTACACGTTCCATGTTAAAGTTACCTTTTCTGTATGACACTATTTATTTATCTGTATAATATACATGTACTATATGTAACTAAGTCACTCATAAAATCCGTTAGGCAGTATGTAAATAGCCGTCAGTTGTTATGTTATTTGCCGCAGGCGAATTCGGCGAACAAGTTGTTGAGCGCGTGTTGGCGTTTAAAATGTCGTTATTGTCTGAACGTTTGAAACTTGGAAAAAGAAAAGGGATATACTTCCTTATACTTTAATTTTTACATTATAACATAGTATTATGTATTATTACGTAATAAAAGCGGAATAAGTTAAACAGGGACGGTTTTTTCTTGCAACAACACACAAACTGGTGACGTCATTGATAAACCCAAATTTGTTTACCGTTGATAAACAGTTAATTATGTCCAAGGAATTATAGAAAAAAAACTATCTCTAAGTCCTTGAATATGTAAATAATAAAAATGATAATTATAAAAGAATTGGACATCTTCCATTAAAAACTAAATTTGTTTTGTTTTAATTTCATCAATCAAGTTTGGAACTATTAACCGCAGGTGCACACACATGAGTTTGCTAAAACGAGGATCTAACACTATGATAAGTGCTTATTAATTATTGAATTTATCAAACAAGCTAAAAACATATTATACTCAGCAAAGCCTCGCATTATATAATTTTTCCCAACGAGTTTGATAAATTCAATAATATATGAGCACGAATGTAAGATTCGTTTTATCACATTACTCTGAAAACCTTACATTTACCATTTATTTAAAGATCTTCTCTATAAGGAACCAGAAAAATCGGGCATATTAGTTTCCGTGAGTCATCGTATGACGTAACGTCTCAATAAAACGTCATCCTGACTTTTGGGGGCGGAGCTTTAGCAGCCGCTTTCAGAGCTAACATGATTTTTTTCTACAACCGTGTATCGTGTTAATGACAACCACCAATCAAATAGTTCCACCCCCTGCATATCGCAAAAACTACCTCAGACACTTAAATCGATAAAATCCAATAAAGGCTACTCTTGTCTAGTAGTCGATAACGTATTGCTTCCCTTTACATTTTCCGATAATGAGAAATAAACTATTATTATATATCTTTATCTATTTAATTGTTTTAATTTTTTTATTTTTCATTCATGTGCATTAAGCTTTATTTTATTTATTTATGTTTTATAAATGTTTTAAAAATATTAAATATTGAATAACATAAATATAAAAACATTAGGAACAACATATCATTTATGTAAATTACATAATAGGTTCATCTTTAATTAAGAATATATACTACACAGATACATAAGTTATTCTTGAAACAATAACCGATCGGTGGGCTATGTTCGTACAAAATCAAAAGTAAAAACAATATTTTCTAAACGGATTAAATTAAAAAAAATAAGCATTATTTTAAAGCAATATGCAGTTGCAAATCACGCGTCACGGAAACGAAAATAGGCCGCGGCGCTAATAATATCAATCACTAATTCTAAGTCAGTTAAATACTTCATATTCGTAACAGCATACTGCTACATGTTTTCATTCATTTATTCATTCATCCATTCCCTCACTCACGTACATACTCACCCATTTAATTATCCTTGTCACTAATATTTTTAGATTCATTAAGATTACATAATGCCTACTAATGAGACGATAAATTGTATTTACCAGGTAGTTTTATGTCTTCCTGTTTGTACACTTATAATCATAAACATCGAGTGTGTGTGTGTGGAAGGTGGGGTGGGGGTGGAGGGGGGTGTATACAAGTCCTTGAATTTTGTTATGATAACAAGCTGCTATTTTCGCACCTGTTTCCATATGTCTCTGATATTGTCTAGTTGAAATGAAAGTCTTTATAAAAACAACAGCAATAATTATTATTATAGATATTTTGTCTTACTTTAGATTTGCTATATACGCCTGTGTAAAGTGTAAAGTGTTTGTTTATTATATTGTCGTTTATTATAGTGCCACCCCTATTGAAAGGGCCAGCCACACTGGGCTTATGAGAGACCTTTATGTTGTACAGTTACTCCTCGAAAGCTATCATTGCCAGGCGTTAGGCAGTTAGACATTCGGAAGACGGAGAGCATGTTATATATATATTAAAATAATCAATAAGCAATCGGTTTACCTTAAGGGAGTGGTTTCCGCCACTCACTCCCCTCATCACTCCCTTTCATGCACCCTTTCATTCTATTTTTACTTTATTTTTGACATAATATCCCTCCTCCTACGTTTCTTAAATTATCTCCTATTTGCCTGCCTGCCTGCCTGCCTGCCTGCCTGTCTGCCTGCCTGTCTGTCTGTCTGTCTGTCTCTCTCTCTCTCTCTCTCTCTCTCTCTCTCTCTCTCTGTCTCTCTCTCTCTCTCTCTCTCTCTCTCCCACAACCCCTTGATCGTATCTTATTTCTTTTTCTCTACTATCCCACTATCCATCACCTCATATTCTCCTCTCTTTTATCATTGTCCTTTATCACAGTTCCAATCTTTTTCTACATTTCCAAACTTAACTCTAGCTCTCTCTCTATTCTCTCAAACTCCGCTCTCTCTCTCTCTCTCTCTCTCTCTCTATCTCTCTCTCTCTCTCTCTCTCTCTCTCTCTCTCTGACTCTCTGACTCTCTGACTCTCTCTCTCTCTCTCTTATCCAACCCTATATCTCATGTTCCACATTTCCTGAGCGTTTTTAATCTCTTTTATTACTTTTTGTATCTGTATCAAGGAGCTTGTGGGAAGGGGAAGGCCCTGGCCCTGAGCTGGGATCCCCCCCCCCCCTCTCACTGGTTTAGGCAAGCAATTATAAGTCTGGCGGACCCATCTTCAGCTTTAATAGTAGCTATTTATAGCTCAGTTAAATTTTGAGAAAATGCACAGTGATATATTAGACCAACGTTTTCTTTAAACGTTTTCTTTGCTTAGATTTGTGTTGAAAAACTGCACTATTATACAACTCTGACAATATCTTTTGAATAAATATAATAAATATGCACACGAACTGCGCATATTAAACAGAAAGTATATATTTATGCAGATAAGCGTTCGAATTTACTATAAACAGTTACAAAGGAATTAAATCGCATGAATACAGATGCGCTGAACTATGGTCACGTGACAAAAAGATTTTTCAGGACGCCATCTTAGACAACATTTCAAGACTGACAACTGCGTTTTTAACTGTTAGTCGTGAATAAATTCACCATATTTCATTGAATACGGGAACGAAACTTTTCTAGATCTGTCCCTTATGCCAGGGAACTATACTTCATTAGTGCCTTGCTCATGTCAATAAACAATCAATACTCGTTCTAAATAGAGATATGCTAATGTCGATCACGTGACTTGCAGTTTCTCCCAAATGTTTAAAAAAAGACTTGTATTCCTAAAAAGAATTCGAGATTGATCGAGTAATGAATTATGTCAGTGCTGTTTTTTTGTTATTTAGTAAATATTTCACATATTTCCAATACTTGGAACGGTAGATAATTTCCTTCAAACATATAAGAGTAAAGCATTTGTGTTTCCGTAGCAAAAATCAATCGTGAAACATCGGGTATTTCCGTATCTTCCGTCTATTGCGTAGCATAAAGGCCGAGGTGATCAGATTGTAGCATCCAGATGTGTCTAAAAAT
This sequence comes from Panopea generosa, assembly GCA_029582155.1. Taxonomy (NCBI): domain Eukaryota; kingdom Metazoa; phylum Mollusca; class Bivalvia; order Adapedonta; family Hiatellidae; genus Panopea; species Panopea generosa. The sequence continues at coordinate 18,924,943 of CM055896.1, read as the reverse complement.
CGGCGCCATAACATTTTGGCTAGTGTGGTTCCATTTATGGGGTGATATAGGTCCCCAGAAAAAAATAAATGTAAGAATTAATTATTAATGTCGACATACACATTTCTACTTTTCGCCTTTTAAACAATTGTGTCAATGTTTCGCTAGAGAAATCAATAAAGAAAATAGTAAATGAATATACTCAAAGTGGAATTCATCGTGCTAGATTCAGAGCACTTTGATATTATAGATATGATAGAAAGCTTGTCATTTCTGAAAACATCACGAGTTGAGTTGAAGATACAAATCTCATAGCATTGAGTTGAACTAATATCTTGAAGTTGCTATAACAGAAAATACACTTTCAAAAGCCAACCATTCAGTTACATCCTCTGACTTATTCGAGAAAATGGTCAACGTTAAGCATAGAACATGTAAATTTTGTACCCTGTATAAGAATCAAAGGTAATCGGGATTATAGTACTTCAACGTATGCAAACTGACCTGTTTGTCTAAAACAATAGCCACATTATATATAAATATGCTCCGCCCCCATCAGCAGTTAGTGCTTTGATTTTATATTACCAAGGACTTGTATAGTTCGTTATAATTCCTTGATATTACTGACGGATCTAATCGAAATGTTTCAAGTTTTTTTTTTTTTGATGAATTATTGTCGATTTGCCAAATGTATAGAATATGATCAAGTGTCTGTATTCATGAAACTTCAAAATTAATTCTTACATGTAATTTAAATAGAATATTTACTTAAAGTCTATAGCTTCCTTACATTTTCTGTTTAAAATACGTGGATAATCAGCAGAATTAGATGTCATTTTACTACTCAAATGAAAACATAAGCCTAATATTTCATGAGAATCAATAACCAATGTGTTTTCCTCGGTGTTAATGGGAGTATGAAATAAAATGATTTTTTGGCGAAAAAATAAACGTATATATATTTATGTTAACCTCCCCCAGGCAATCATTTCCATGACTCAAGCATTGAACGTTTTAACTATCACTGAGACAAATTCTGCAAAATTAAAATATAAAATTTGTGCCATATATTTTTTTTGTTTAAGTACCTTGCTAGACATGTCAGATATATACACCAGCGGTAGATAAGTTGTTGATCTTCACGCCAGAGGTTGCGTGTTCGATCCAAACTCGACCAGAGGACCCCTAAATACATTACTCAGTACTTGTTCTACCCAAGCTTACTTCGCAGTCGAGAGCTTAAATAAATTAGAATAAACTACTGTAATAGCAAAAAATCAAAGCAGTAGTGTAGAGAATATAATGTTGGCCGCCCATCGTCAGATGTTGTGGGTTCGATCTCCAGCTCGACCAGATGCCTCTAAAACAACATTCAGTACTGGTTCTACCCAGGAAGCGGACTCGCGAGCGGATCATATAAGCTCTGAGTTTACTCAGGGATCGAGCTTAATAAATAAGTATAAAATGATATTAACCACTCACAGAAACACGTCCCTGCTATATTTTCAAGAGGGGCGCTCCGACTTAATATACAATACGAATTTCATTTATCAATGCATGTAGATGGTCGTGTGTTTGATCCCCGGTCGGTTCATATTAGAGACTTGATAAATGGTACTCGAAGTTTCCTCCGTTGGCGCTCAACATTTAAATGATAGTTCTAGGTCTATTTGACTTGCTGTCAGTACAATATGATTGGGTGTGGTATCATACCATGTGTATGTGACATGATGCTCCAGTGTGGCAACACTCCGGTTACTGTCACAAGCAGACACCGTCACGATATGACTGAATAATTGTTGAAAACGACGCTAATCACTATACAAAATTAACATCATTTCTCGATATGAACATGTTACACCGCCGTGGTGGCCAATATCTGGGCCATTATACATGTGTATAAAGCATGATTAAAAAAATAATTAGAATTTCTCACGGGACGCTCAGCCGTTTTGTCATATGACGTGTCGGTCGTGTGGTTGCATCGTAGCTTATCAAGTGACAACAAGTTATAAACTAGAGGATCTTACATGAGTACTTATTTATTATTTAATTTATTAAACGAGTATAAAAAAAGTATAATATGCGAGGCTCTGTCGAGTTTATATATTTTTTCCCAACGAGTTTAATACATTTAATGAAAAATGAACACGAATGTAAGATTCTTTTTATCACATAACCCAGAAATTGTTTACAGTTAGATCTACTATTTATTCAACAGATCGCATCTATAGGGAACTATATGGGTAAGGGTCGAACCCAAGGGTCGAACTCTTCCGATTTTGTGTCTAGTTCTTTACTACTATGTAGGAGGGTCGAACCCACAAAGGCCCACCGATCAATTTGGTAACGTTACAAGACTTTGACGTAAAATAATTTCTGAGCAAGGAACCGATGGTCCAGTGCTAGAGTATCAAATCTAGGAACAGAGTGTGGTGCCACGGTGGATTCGATCCACCGCCTCGATCATATTTCTATTGAATTTGCATATGCATATCCGAAAGAAAAAAATGTTTGACAATCGATGAAACTTTAATAACTTGTTTCCCACGGCAACTTTGCTCAGTTTTTGACATCTTTTTCGACAATGACAATGTATATATATTATATGATGCAAATATGAAGTTAAATACCCTAGTTTGTATGAATATCCGTAAGTTTGTATTTATGTTTGAATGGGTCCTCCGAGGCCGAGTGGTGCACCGTCTCGCGATCACTTACCTCTCATTGTGAATGAAATAGATGTTTGCATTGTGAGATATTGACATTCATAATAGAGCGCTCATCTTTTAAATGGTTCAATACAATGTTAAGCTCAATATAAATATTTATAGTATAGTGTAGTATTTATATACTGCCTCCAATGTATATGTTTCTATCATATAAATTATTATGTACATCCTAATATATTTACTATTTTGTTTATACTTCATAATATACTCGAAGCATGCTATTATTTACTCTTAAACACCCCGTTTATGTTGTATGTACATTCGTTATTATGTAACATGTACATTCGTTATTATGTAGTATGTACATTCGTTATAATGTAATATGTACATTCGTTATTATGTAATATGTACATTCGTTATCATGTAGTATGTACATTCGTTATTATGTAGTATGTACATTCGTCATTATGTAGTATGTACATTGAATTTCGTTATCATTTAGTATGTACATTCGTTATTTTGTAATATGTACATTCGTTATTATGTAATATGTACATTCGTTATCATGTAGTATGTACATTCGTTATCATGTAATATGTACATTCGTTATTATGTAATATGTACATTCGTTATTATTATGTAGTATGTACATTCGTTATTGTGTAATATGAACATTCGTTATTATGTAGTATGTACATTCGTTATTATGTAGTATGTACATTAGTTATTATGAAATATATACACCCTTCGTTATATAGTATGTACACTTTTTATTATGTAGTATGTACACCCTTTATTATGTAATATGTGCATCCTTTATTATGTAGTATGTTCACCCTTTATTATGTACATGTAGTATGTACATCCGTCATTATGTAGTATGTACACCCGTTATTATGTAGTATGTACATCATTATGAAGTATATACATTCTTTATTTTGTAGTATATACATCCTTTATTATGTAGTATGTACATCCTTTATCATTCAATATGTACATCCTTTATTATGCTGTATGAACACCCTTTATTATGTAGTATGTACATCCTTTATTATGTAGTATGTACATCCTTTATTATGTAGTATGTACACCCTTTAATATGTAGTATGTACAACCTTTATTATGTTGTATGAACACCCTTTGTTATGTAGTATGTACACCCTTTATTATGTAGTATGTGCATCCCTTATCATTCAATGTGTACATCCTTTATTATGTAGTATGTACATCCTTTATTATGTAGTGTGTACACCCTTTATTATGTAGTATGTACATCCTTTTTTATGTTGTGTGCACATCATTTATTTTGTAGTATGTACACCCTTTATTGTGTAGTATGTACACCCATTATTATGTAGTATGCCCTTTATTATGTAGTATGTACATCCTTTATTATGTAGTATGTACTACCTTCATTATGTACATGTAGTATGTACACCCTTAATTATGTAGTGTGTACTTCCTTTATTATGTTGTTTGTACATCCTTTGTTATGTAGTATGCACACTCTTAATTATGTTATATGTACATCCTTTATTATGCAATTTATGCATCCATTATTATGTAGTAGTATGTACACCCTTTATTATATAGTATGTACATCCATTATTATGTAGTATGTACATCCATTATTATGTGGTATGTACACACTTTATTACGTGGTATGTACATCATTTACTATGTAGTGTGTACATCCATTATCATGTAGTGTGTACATCCTTTATTATGTAGTGTGAACACCCTTTATTATGTAATATGTACACCCTTTATTATATAGTATGTACATCCTTTATTATGCTGTATGTACACCCTTTATTATGAAGTATTTACATTCTTTATTTTGCAGTTTGTACATCCTTTATTATGTAGTATGTACATCCTTTATTATGTAGTATGTACACCATTTACTATGTAGTGTGTACACCCTTTTTTATGTGGTACTAGCATGTAGATCCTTTATTATGTAGTATGTACATCCATTATTATGTAGTATGTACATCCTTTATTATGTAGTCTGTACACCCTTTTTATGTGGTACTAGCATGTAGATCCTTTATTATGTAGTATGTACAACCATTATCATGTAGTATGTACATCTTTTATTATGTAGTGCTTACATACTTTATTATGTAGTATGTACACCCTTTATTATGTAGTGTGTTCATCCTTTATTATATAGTATGTTCAGCCTTTATTATGTAGTATGTTCAGCCTTTATTATATAGTATGTTCAGCCTTTATTATGTTGTATGTACAATATTTATATTGTAATGTGTACATCCTTTATTATATAGTATGTACATCCTTTATTATGTAGTGTGTACATCCTTTATTATGTAGTGTGTTCATCCTTTATTATGTAGTATGTACATCCTTTATTATGTAGTGTGTACATCCTTTATTATGTAGTGTGTACATCCTTTATTATGTAGTATGTACACCCTTTATTATGTAGTGTGTACATCCTTTATTATGTAGTATGTACACCCTTTATTATGTAGTGTGTACATCCTTTATTATGTAGTGTGTTCATCCTTTATTATGTAGTATGTACATCCTTTATTATGTAGTGTGTACATCCTTTATTATGTAGTGTGTACATCCTTTATTATGTAGTATGTACACCCTTTATTATGTAGTGTGTTCATCCTTTATTATATAGTATGTTCAGCCTTTATTATGTAGTATGTTCAGCCTTTATTATATAGTATGTTCAGCCTTTATTATGTTGTATGTACAATATTTATATTGTAATGTGTACATCCTTTATTATATAGTATGTACATCCTTTATTATGTAGTGTGTTCATCCTTTATTATATAGTATGTTCAGCCTTTATTATGTAGTATGTTCAGCCTTTATTATATAGTATGTTCAGCCTTTATTATGTTGTATGTACAATATTTATATTGTAATGTGTACATCCTTTATTATATAGTATGTACATCCTTTATTATGTAGTATGTACATCCTTTATTATGTAGCTTGTGCATCTTTTCGTATACAGTGTGTACATCCTTTATATTGTAGTATGTACATCCTTTATTGTGTACAGTGTACGCCCTTCATTATGCAGTATGTAGACCCTTTATTATATAAAATGTACATCCTTTATCATTCAATACGTACAACTTTTATTATGTAGTATGTACATCCTTTATTATGTAGTATGTGCATCCTTTATCATGTTGTATGCACATACTTTATCGTGTAGTATATACAGCCTTTATCATGTAGTATATACATCCTTTATCATAGTGTATGTACATCCTTTATCATGTAGTATATACATCCTTTATCATAGTGTATGTACATCCTTTATTATGTAGTATATACATCCTTTATCATGTAGTATGAACATCCTCTATCATATAGTATATACATCCTTTATCATGTAGTATATATATATCATTTATTATGAAGTATGTTCAGCCTTTATTATGTAGTATATACATCCTTTATTGTGTAGTATATACACCCTTTATTTATATATATGTATATATGTATATATATATATATATATATATATATATATATATATATATATATATGTACGAGGGGTTATCCAGAAGTTTGTGGACAAATCTCATAATATTAACATGACATGTCTGATTTATTTGGAGTTTTACATGTATTATATCTAATATAACAGCACACTGTATGCAAAGTATGAAGAAAATATGTATTCAAATAAAACAGTAACATGTATTTCAAATATGTCATGTACGCCTACCTGCCGCAGGCCAGATTTACGTTACGTTGTTGCGACGTCAATTTATTTTACATGTAATTTTCCTACTCTTACTCGTTGCTCCATAGCAACTGGGGAACACAGCGAGCACTTAAATGCATGCTATTTTTCTTAATTATCGTGTGCACTGTGTTGTAACATATACTTAGTTCGCAGCACAGTTCATGAATTGTATTACGGCAATCCTTATTAAGGCACGTTAACGTGACATTGACGCGATTTTGACACAGGGCGACCACATATGTTATCATCCATTATTGTTTCTCGTTCCTCACTGTACCGTTTGTGTCATTTGTAGACTACAAAATGCACTACAAATATATACATATCATTATTCTATCGTCTGAATCAGTGTTTTGCTAATATTGACTTAAACTGTATTACTGCTTGTTGATTTCTCTTTTCATCAGATGCATTATTTGCATATGAATGCATCTACATTTTCAATAGAAGTTGATTTAAACTCCTAACACCTGCGTGCAATGCTGGAATGACATTGTCATTATTTACTTAAATCGTATTACTGCTCGTTGGTTTACCTTTTCATCAGATGCATTATTTGCATATGAATGCATCTACATTTTCAATAGAAGTTGATTTAAACTCCTAACACCTCCTTGCAATGCTGGAATGACATTGTCATGCAGACATGTATGCCCTGTCCTCAATTATATATGATATACCGCGAGTGTTACGGGAAAATGATTGTTATTATTCACATATTTGTCTGTCGAATTGTTCAACATTTTGAACTGCGGCACTTATCATGTATAGTATGTTGCTATGGATACCATAACATTATTACTGACATAAGAAATATACTAAAACACCGTACATCGATGACAAATACACCAATACTTAAGTTGCGAAAAATATAGCTATGCACTTGCATAAATATAGATTTATTAAATTTGTCCACGAACTTCTGGATAACCCCTTGTATGTATATATATATATATGTATATATGTATATATGTATATAAATATGTATAGTATGTATATATATATATATATATATATATGGAATACGAATGTTTATTATAGTAAAGTTTTGCATAAGCATATAGTGACGTTTTCAATAAACCCATTAACTGAAGAATACTTTAATATAATTATAGAATGAGACTACAATGTACCATTTACTTAAAGTTTAGTGAACTCGTGTTAGCCTCAGTGCCAGTTCAAGGACGAAATATACCTCATGAACATACACATTTTAAAAGTTTTATTTTTCAAGGTGTTTGACTCATGAGAACTTATGCGTAATTGTATAAAGTAAATAAGCCATACTATAAAGAAAACCGTTGATGTTTGAATTACACTACCGGTAAATATGTAACGTTTCATCGATTTACAGACAGCCAAATGTATAAAAAAATAAATAAAGATGGGTCATTCACCTGAACGGCGGTCATTGAACGTGTTTAATACATTTGTTAATGTGAAGACTTTTCAATTAAAAAAAATAGATAAATGGAAATCTGACCACTTCGGAGCTTTTCTACTACTTTCTCTTTAAATCACGTGATTAAACACTTTTAAGCAAATGACCCTCTACAGTCTATAATTATAGCAACAAACATCTGCAATGGACACATCGTTCGTTTGACTCGTATTGTCAAACGTTACAGTGCCCATAAATATAGTTATGGTTCATGGCGTAATATCCACATAAAGTGTCTTTTCATCCTTGAAGTCATATAGGTGAATTCAGCTTGTTTGGATAAGTGAAATCTCTTCATTCTGGTAAGTTAATTAATTTTTAACAGTACTATTTCAATAACTGTTTAACGTCCGTCTAATCAACGTTTTTGGATTTGCATTAGATTAAACTTATTTATGTTACTTTGATTGTGAAACAAGTTATTATAACTAAGACAAATCACGCTTGATTGAAGTCTTTCTGGATAGAACCAGTACTAAGTATATGCGGAAAACTTGTCTTGCTCATGGGACACCACAAATAGCCGAGTCGGAGGATCAAACCCACGACCCTCCGATAATAGGTTCGATGCTCTACCACTGGATCACACTGGTCCGCTGAATCCGCTATGCGGTTAACCAGCAGTAGACACAACTTGCTCCTGTAATTCACTTGGTCTCTCATACATTTATAATTGGGAGGTCCATAGCTGTAAAATAAAGCTGATGACCAAGAGACTGTGGCTGGTCTCGAACTCACGATCGCTGGATTGACGCGACACCGACTGAGTTAGTCAGGCCCGGTATGAAGAATATTCATTAGCCTTTAAAGTGAGTATATCAGGAAAAACGCTTTAAGTGTATTAAAAAATGATATTTTGGTAAAATCGATAAAAAAAACCCCATCTCATTACCATCAATAAATAAAATCCGAATGGTTTAACATGTCAAATCCACCAAACCGTGGTAAACTCGATATCTAAATTGGAATAGTAAACTTTAAACGAAATTCCCATTCTTAAAATAGAAAGCACTCAGATACTTTTTGACGACCTTCGCATCGTCATTCAGGCTCTTTCTAAGATAAAGCGATTTTTACTACGTGTACACCTGTATAACGGATAGAATTGAAATGGAAATAAAATCACTTGAATCTTTCAAAACGTCACAAACTTAAATGCAATTTTAAACGGGAAATATATTTTAGTCTAACCTAGACGCGCAGCCCAAGTTAGGAAATCCTTTTGCAATACAGTGAATAGTATTCTGGTATGATTTAATAGATATCCTTAGAGAGTATATATTAGGCATTAAAGGACTCAGTTGAATTGTGTTTGTTGTTCTACATAAAATATGGTCTAGGATTTCCACGGTAAAACATTATATTCCACATAAAAAATTAAAGTACTTTTTTATAGTAGGAATGTATCCCGACATAGAAAAGCTTTATTTAAAAGGGTGTAGTGACACCCTAAGATTTATTCAAAAAGAATTCCTAAAATGCCCAAAAATACATGCATCTGTTAAAATCCTACAGACATCACTTTTTTAACACCAGTGATATCTTATTGCAGTATAATAATTATGCTATGCCAGCTTTTGCTCTAATCAGTTGCATCAGAATTCACAACCGCTATGAACTATTTTGAAAATATTTCAAATCAAATTAGATAGGACTTTTTTAAGAGTAATAATTATGTTACCATGGGGAAAAGGGGCCCAATCTGAGTCGGGAGACGTAAAGCTAAATACGGCAATGTTGAAATTTTACTCATTTTAATCTAATTGTCTTACTTTCAAAGCAGCTGTGTACGGTGTCCCGTTGAGGCCATTGCGACATATTCATTAAATTAATAAAACTGAGTAAAAACTACGATGTTGAAAAGACGAAACTACGATAGTGAAAACTCGAAACTACGATTTCGACTTTTTTTACCATCGTTGTTTGTTTCGGCTTAACTTAAAATAATAAATATGGCGCGACGACCCCCAACGGGACACCGTTCACTACGGGCAAAAGTTTCTTAATTCTTAAAGTACCATGAATGTATTTGCATTATATGATGATCAGTTCTTATACTTAATAATAATATTACTACAAAACTAAATGTTTTAAATAAAACAAATCGTTTTTTTATGCTATAACTATGACATCGACTGTCATGAATTGCTTTTTTGCGAATCATCAGTTCAGAAATTAAAGTCGCATTGGCTTCAAACCTCTATCAGAGAGATATGAAAGTGTTACATTTAAAACATATAATTGTTATTATCTATACATAAATGCCAATGTTACATAATTACATTCCTTCGAGTGTTCTCTATAAATATACTCATTTTGTAACGATAAGTCACTGCTGCTATTTGCACGTCCGACGTGTTCGTTAAACCAATATTCGAAAGTTTCTTTTAGACAAATACGTTTATACGAAATCTTATTTTAATCACTGACAATTAGTTAAAGAATAATTCACATGCTGTATCTTTTTTTTCTTTATGCTATTTAGTGCTGGCTATCAAATAATTTGCTACTAAGAGCTGGCTGTTTTGTTAGTTGGAGCTAGTTAGAATTGTCTTGTCAAGTACATGTTATTCATATACCACACCTAACTAGAATTTGATTAATTTTCCCTACATATAATGTGCATATGTATATAGTTTAAACTTATTTATTTTACTTTGATTGTGAAACAAGTTCTTACAACTTAGACAAATCAGGCTCGGCGTATCCTGGCTAGAACCATTACTAAGCATATGCGGACAAGTGTCTTACTCAAAGACACCACACATAGCCGTGGGGGAGGATCGAACCCACGACCCTCCGATCATGGGTCCGGTGCTCTACCACTGGAACACGTGCTCCACATATGTATAAGCAGTGACCTATATTGAAATTATTATGTTACTGGTATGTATGCATGTATATGAAAGGTACTGAAATCAATATATCCACCGTAAGCTTTTATTATGCTAAGTTAAAACAGCTGTCATATCTCGCATCGGTACCGGTCATATACGGTTGCTCTTTGTGCTCACTGAGGGCAACTCTCCTCAGGTAGATATAGGCTTAAATATCTTAATGCATACACCGGTCTCAATTAAAGCAAAGGATGCGTTTAGCGTCATTTTCAACAAATTATAGACTGTATTATGTTTATGGTATATAGTGAGTTTTATCGGATGATTGATTGATTGATTGATTGATTGATTTATTATTGATTTATTGATTGATTGATTGATTGATTGATTGATTGATTGATTGATTGATTGAAATATCTAGCATCATTTTATGCCATCGAGGACTAACAGACTATCAGTTAACCTAATCACTTTTTCCTTGGACCATGAAAGGTCAACCGATACACCAGCACACCCCATTTAAGCAAGTAATTGATAACTTACACACACACACACACACACACACACACACACACACACACACACACACACACACACACACACACACACACACACACACACACTTTGTGCATATATTTCATATATATTTTAAGTCAAGAGAAACAGCAAACACACACAACCAATGGAAACAACCAACAAAAATATGGAATACATAATATGTAATGATGTATTTCAAATACAGTCTCTTATAATTCTTTATAGAATGGCTTGGTTAGTAGTTAAATACAAGTTTCATTTCAAAATTCTTTCTTCAGTAATTTAAACATTTATTTATTTATTCATTCTATTTAATTCCTCCGCTTACAAGAAAGTGCGAGCACTACATGAAAAGCTTGATGAATAGATTTGCATAAATTTAACAAAACTGAATATTTGATACAATGTTTTTATTTTGATTACTGTGTATTAACCACGATGCGACTTAAATAAAGAAATATCTGTCTATCATTAAAGTCACATAGCTACTTCATTATTTCTCAAAGTCTCATTGAACTGCAACACAGTTTTGATTTGTTTGAATGTTCGGCGTCATTTTATGTCATCGATGGCTAACAGACATTCAGCTTAATATAACCACTCGTTCAAAGGATTCTAGTAGGTTAACCAGTACTCAAGCACACCCATTTCTGCAAATGACTGATACATTCCCATATTAATCAGCGATGAGAGACGAATGACAGTGAGACGCAATGTCGTACATAATCACGAAAACTGTGGCCGGGCGGAGATTCGAACTAATGACCTCTTGATTGACTGGATAGTCAGACGCGCTAACTGGGTCCGGTTTTGATTATTGTATTATCATGAAGGATTGAATGTAATTTACACATACTTCTAATCCCAAAATCATTTCATTTTAAACATATTTATACTTAATTGCGTAACTCTTAAATATCGGAGGCTTTGAATGTTGATTTAAGGGCTAGTTTAATGTTGGATAACGAAACAATGAAACTATATTTAGTAATAATAATAATAATGATAAAAAATATATAATAATAATAATAATAATAATAATAATAATAATAATAATAATAATAATAATAATAATAATAATAATAATAATAATAATAATAATATAATAATAATAATAATAATATAATAATAATAATAATAATAATAATAATAATAATAATAATAATAATAATAATAATAATGAAAATGAAAATTTTACGAGAAATTTCAAATTGACCAAAATTGTCCAATCTTCCCCGAAGTTCTCAACAACTAAATTAAACGACAATAGTGTTAAGCATTAAATAGCAAATGAACACCAAAATCAATATACTAATTTTTAAAGACTATATATTAATATATATTACATATAATTAGACTCAGACTCAAAATGACAAAAAAAATAAGATTCAAATAACACCTATTCAAACAAACAAATTACTTTATTTTTGCAAAAACAACCAGTTTCAATGATTACCCATATTTATATGTTTACAGGGTTGTACGAAAATGTAAGATTTTGAGTCTTAGTCTCATTCTTAAATGATTGATGTATTTAGGCCCTGCTCCGTTGAAGATATTTCCGTTTAAACTGTAAAAAACTGACTGTCTGTTTTATAAAATCAGGGATGGAATTCCAAATGACAGCTTCTAAATATGACAAACATTTTCTAAATAATTCACAGTTTGGTGAAATTCCCTTTTACCATTTTGTGCATTAGTATTGCTTTTTGATATTTAACTCGTCTGCCTGACGTATTTTCGTATTTAACCCTTTGCTCCATAAGCATTTTCTTGGACTCTTCCAAATTGAAAGCATTAATTCACCACGTATCAGCAACGGTTGAATTATGTTTATATTAACTGACAGAGTGGAAAACAGTGCAGGAAGTATTCAGATTGCTCGCGAGTAATCTGAACTCTTCCTGCACTGTTTTCAAAGGCGTTCTGTGATTGGAGCGGGAAACGCGTATCTATGGAGTAAAGGGTTAAAGTGTGTTCGCTAGTTTTAACTATTTGAGTCGACTCTGCAAAACAGTAATCATGTTGAACTCCCAGGTTAGCACCATGGTGTGTGAATTTATACATTTAGAAGCCACGTCTTTCTGGTTCAGAAGAACAAGAACAAGAACAAATTTTATTCAGCATTTAGCAAATACAATATACTTTTAGCCTACATATTACATACAATATAATGCGATAGAAAACAAAGCTATACAATACAACAATTTTATTATAAAATCATAACTAAGAGAAAGCTTTAAATTAAATACTCAAAAGATTGTTAAATGGTTATAAAAGACATGATAGTTAATTAGTGTTTACATTTACTGCTGGGAATTGTAATGTTGTTCTTCAAAGTCATGTCTTTGTTTATTTGCGAAGTATATGAATTTCGAAAGATTTAATATTTCTTTTTTTTATTTTCTGATGTCATGATATTATCAAATTTATTTAAGCTTGGCCATCTGCAATAATACGGCTTCGTGTATTGTTTTTGTAAGTTTCTGTATGAAGGACGAACAAGTAAAAAATGATACTCATTTTCAATACAATTGCAATTGCATATTTTACAAACTCTATCGACTCGAGCAACATTTGTATATCGCCTTCGGTCTACTTCTAAGTTATGTGACGATAGCCTGAATCTACTTAGTGCAATTTTAAATTTATTTTCTTGTACGATATCAAGATATGGTTCTAAGATAAAATTGTGTTTTAATCGACAATATGATAATAGTATTTAAGAGTTATTTATAGTACTATACCATGATTGTTTATATTGATCAAGTAAACGTGTTTTGAGAAATTCTAATATTATATCAGTATTATGTTCTTGGTTAACTCATAAAGTATTCAGCCCTAGGGTTTCCAGGATATTTTTTATTTGAGATGCCCAGTTAAGACCATTATAATTGATGTTGTTATTTGCGTAATCTTTTAGCATATTATATACTATTTTTACAGTAGAGTTATTATTTAATTTTATAATTATTTTTAGTGATACTCTACCTAATTCTCCATACAGGCCTTCAAGACTGGTTGACTTATTAACAATAAGTATTTTTCTGCAAAATGTTGTATGTACAAGTTCGATATCCTTTCCGTCATTTGCACCCCAGACTTTAAGAACAATAATTTAATACAGAAGAGACTAGATTATCAAACATGCTACATTGTTCTTTCCGTTTTAAATTCGGATTGAATCAAACCCGAAAAAAGACAGTACATAGAGTTAGATGCATGTTCAGCTATACATTTTTATTCACGCATGTCTAGGTATCAACCAGCAAATGTATTGTTTGCTACATGTTATCAGCAAGAACTATATTAATTTCTTGTTGTCAGCAAATTTATCAGTTGTTACGCGTTGTACAAGCATGTTAGGTTACGTAATAGATTTTATCATATTATAAAAACAAGCCATTGACTATTAAAACATAGCAAAGAGAGTTAGCAAAGAACGTGCAGATATAAAAGAAGGGACATCGATTTGGTTTTTATTGACACTACATAGAGTTACGTCCCGGTAATTTTCGACAAGATCTTAACACACTGCTGATTGCAAATTGTAAGTTTTGTTTTAGCTTTATTAGTTTTTAGGTTTCTTGAACAGTTAAAGTTAACACTAAATGTTGTGTTTGTGAATCAAACCGCATCTAAAACAATAGATACGCTTTTTTTTCAAACTTTGGGTACGTTTTCGAGCAGACTGTTTCAATTTCAGTCTCACCTAGGCCTATGCACAAATATACAGTGAAACTTAATGAAAATAAAAAGAGGATCTTACATGAATGCTTATTTATTATCTAATTTATTAAACGAGTTGGAAAAACATATGCGAGGCTCTATCGAGTATAACATTATCCCCCCCCCCCCCACAACGAGTTTTATAAATTCAATAATAAATTAGCAAGAACGTAAGATTCATTTTATTACATTACTCAGGATTTTTTTTTTACATACCATTATTTAACGGACCACCTCTATAACAACGATATTAAAATCGATGTTATCATAATTCGCATCTCAATAAGTGTATTAATATAGATATAAGTCTCCAAATACTGTATACTTAAGACAGTAGTGTTTTATTGACTTACTGTTTTAAATACTTAGGTTGCACACTTCGCGAACAAAGTGCCTCAAAACTGTATAATTATATAAGTAAACGTCCTTGACGCACATTTACAGAAAGCGGATCAGTGCAGTATTTTGGATGTACGTGTAGTCTTTTTTTTAAAAAAATAAAAACAGTTATACAAATTTAAAACCTCAACCTGGGATTGCATAGCAAATAAGTTTACCTTTTAATCCTATTGCATTCATATTCATAGCATTTCGGTATTCAAGTAATTGAGCTCTTCAGTATTAAAGGTGATATAGTAACTGACAGTTTTAAGTCTGGGGTGCGTTCAGCCGGTTTGTTAACTTTTTTTTCTGGACACTCCATCAACTTTAAATTCAATATTCCCTGAGCGGTTTTAGTATTTTTGTATCTATATCACGACCCTCCAGCTTGTAAAGGAACGGATGTCCCCCACCCCAGGAGAAATATGATGTTTCAAGTGCAGCATTCTTGCGTTTTAGAGTGTGACAATGGAATTCTCTGATGCTAATTCCTTATGGTGATAAGTTATCATGATTATTTTTTGTATTTCCATTTCCTCCATATTGCCCCAATCCATGGCAGATTTTGTGAAGAAAGCCAGCTATACTAGGTCTATATGGCTGGGTATAATTCTTTGAGAAAATGCAATGCGATATATTATACCAACTTTTTTCATTCAGCCCAAACTAAGTTAGCTTCATATATATATTTTGGTTATGTATGGAATGCTGTTATTAAATACACTATAGATAAAACTGTCTACCACTTGGTAACTGAAAAAAACAAAAATAAACAAAAACACAATAAACACAAACAAACATGTCAACTACGTTTATAAATCTCTTGGTCCCCTACTTTTCTCATCATTTACTGAACGGAACAGCTAACCCGCTACCTGAAATTTAGTTTCTAACCCGCCACCTGATATGAAAGAACATTTAGGATAACACAGACCAAATGTGTAAGTCCGTGTGGTTCCGGCTAAGAATAGAATCACTGCCGATCTCTGCAGAGGGGTAGGAATCCTCGGAATGGTTGTCATGTTCATTTTATCATTTTTTTGTCCTGTTCACTATTGTGGTTAAATTATCAACCTCTGTGTGGATTTCAGGTAGCCATATGAGTGATGGCAAGAATAGGACCACTGTTGCTCATGTATGTCGCAAGAAGCGACAATTTAAGTAATACGATAGAATTTGATAAACTCTGCAGTTCTGCAGATATCAAGGATTCTAGGTTCATTCTGTATATTCATTATTTGTTGATGTTTTTATTAAATATGTATGTTAATTTGTTGTATTTGTACAGTGTGGAGTGAACCTGGAATCTTTCTTCCTGCTGGCGTCAATAAACCTATAATGTATTGGTACACCGTAAAACCCTATTCATTCATTCATTCATTCATTCATTCATTCATTCATTCATTCATTCATTCATTCATTCATTCGTTCATTCATTCATTCATTCATTCATTCATTCATAAATCCCAAGTGTGTATTATATAATTTGACAGTAATTGTCGTATATAAATATTAATATCGCTACTCAGGATAAGGATATCGGAAATACAAAAGTGGCGGATTAAGCTGTTCCGTTCAGTATATTTTTGCTGTGCTTAGATTGACAAACAATATGGTGTAAGTTTCACTTCTGTCATTTTTTTCACTTGCATATTTGCTATAGAAGAAAGTTACAACAATGGACTTACACCTTTTTTACTCAAGAGCAAAATTGATTGATTTATTGAATATATAGCGTCATTTTATGCTATCGAGGGCTAAGAGACGATCAGTTAACCTAACCACTGTTTCCTCGGATCCAGAAAGGTTAACCAGTACTCGAGCATATCCTATCTCCACAAGTTACTGATAACTTTCCCACTTAAATCAGCGGTGAGAGACGAATGGTAATAAGACGCAATGGCGTATATCAACCATCACGGAGATTGTGGACGGGCGGGGATTCGAACTCACTGACCCCTGGATTGATAGCCACAAACAAGTTAATCGGCAAAATATTCCAATAAAAAATGAGGAAGTATAAATGCTGATATGATATAAACACAAACATATATAACTATCATGTCATACAAGCAAACTTGGTATGGAAATACACCTTTAAAATTAAGACGTTGACAGAGGGTAATAGAGTGTAGCGCAGTGCACTCTGGGAGAGACGATAATGAAAAACAAATAGCTTCTTCAGTATGACTATATGTGCCACTGCGTATATATGTGCATTACTAAGTAAGGTTGGTATACATTTTCTTAGTATTTTTTTTCTTAATTTTTATCATTCTGTTATAAACTGTTAGGTTTAAGCAATGTGGTTGTTTTGCCACCTTATTGGTGCATTTTAGTGATATTTGGCTATTTAATTGGTTTATTAAATGCATTTAATTAAAAAGATTCAGCACAGTGAGATTTTGGCAACCTGCTTATATTTGTCTCTTATAATTCTTATATAGAATAGCACATGTTGTAATATATCATTTTCTTTCCCAAATATATCACATAATATAGCATTAATAGACGATTTATTCTTAAATCTTTATTAACTACAGCGTGGATGAAAGTGTTGACTGCGCATGCGAATGGAGTGCTGTTGGAGGATTGACTGCAGCGGAGATATACTGGTATAGCAAAGTGGACTGAAGTGTTGTTGGAGAACTGACTGCAGCGTAGATATACGGGTATAGCAAAGTAGACTGAAGTGTTGTTAGGAGAACTGACTTCAGCGTAGAGATACGGGTATAGCAAAGTGGAGAGGAGTGCTGCTGGAGTATTGACTGCAGCGTGACAAGGGTAGATCTAATGACTAAAGCATTAACGACAGCGTGAATTAAAGCGTTGATAGAGAGTTGGCTGCAGAACCACCGACTAAAGTGTTTGTTGTGTATAGCATCGAATATATATCGGCTGGAGGGCTGTGTAAAAGAAAAAAATGCGTTTTGTATTTCTGATAGGTTGCCTGGTCACATTAATGGCACTGGAATGCCACGCCAGAGGTTCGTGCACTTAGATTAATAGTTAACTTCGATTGAACAGTACATTTGTAAAATAATTATTTAACAAAAAAATGAATGGATAAATGAATATAGGAATGAATAAATATGTGAATGAATGAATGAATGAATGAATGAATGAATGAATGAATAGTTGGATTGATTGATTGATGGATGAATAGATGAATGAATGAATGAATGAATGAATGAATGAATGAATGAATGAATGAATGAATGAATGAACGAATGAGTGAATAAATGAACGAACGAATGAATGAATGAACGAATGCATGAATGAATGAATGAATGAAAGAGTGATAAAGTGAGAAAGTGAGTGAGTGAGTGAGTGAGTGAGTGAGTGAGTGAGTGAATAAAAATAAGTTAAATAATTGATTCAATGACATATAATGTTTATCAGTAAGTGAGTGAGTAATTAGTGAGTGAGTGAGTGAGTGAGTGAGTGAGTGAGTGAGTGAGTGAATAAGCTTTGTTTAGGTGAGTGAGTGAGTACTTGAGTGGTTGAGTGCGTGATTGAGTGAATGAGTGAATGAGTGAGTGAGTGAGTGAATGAGTGAGTGAGTGAGTGAGTGAGTGAGTGAGTGAGTGAGTGAGTGAGTGAGTGAGTGAGTGAGTGAGTGAGTGAGTGAGTGAGTGAGTGAGTGAGTGAGTGAGTGAGTAAATGAATGACTGAATGAGAAAAAATAAATTAATTATTAAGTTTGACCGAGCGAGTGAGTGAGCTTTGGTAGGGTGGGTGAGTGAGTGAGTCAATGAGTGAGGGAGTAAACGAATTGGAGTAAATGGGTGAGTACGTGAGTATATGACTGATGTAAGGGACGAAACAGTAAAGAGTGATGGTTTCACTCCGATTGTTGTACAAATAAAACTAAATGAATAGCTTATAGGTGATACATAACTATTGCTTTTCTTTCTTATTTCTAAAGTGAACAAAACATATTATGATGCTTGCTATTCACGGAGAAGGATAACTTACAATTGAATGTTTGTTGACACCTGCGGTGCAAAAATAGCACAAGAAAAGTAAGGGGTATGCTTCATGACATTCTTTTCTGCTTATTGTGTACACTGTTGACAAAGTGGAAGTGACGTCAGAAATAATGTATTACACCCTGATTTTCAAAAATCTTCTTAATGAATAACAATGGTTTCAAACTATTCTATATGTGTCAATAACAACATTTAAATCACAAAATGAGTAGAATTTTATTTTTAAATAAAAAATGTTTTTATCACTGCACAGACGCACTTCCTGTTCCCAATGGGTGTGTTATACCAAGGTCTTTTATAGAAGGTCCATCTCTATACAAGTCCTTGGTGATATCTGTTGGGAATTCTTTACTATTTACACATGTATGTACGATAACACTGACCTCATGTTAGTAAACACTATCAATTACACTTACACTACCAAGTGTAAGAAGTCCCCAAATGCTCAAAAACACATTAATCAAATCCTATAAAAGTCACCAGTGATGTCTTATTGCAGTATATGCCATGCCAACTTTTTCTCTACTCATCTGCAGCAAGAAATCACAATCACTACGAGCCGCTTTGAAAATATTTCAAACCAAATTACATAGGGCTTTTAAGTACAAGATTCATGTTACCATGGGATAAAGGTGGTGCAACTGTATTATGAAACGAGAAAAACGAGATTATTTCACCATCTGCCTGCTATAAAATGGTTTATTGACCGTCACATGTTAACCATCTGACTGCCTCATGTTTGTTTATTGACCGTCATAGTCTAACCACCTGACTGCCATATGTTGTTTTATTGACCGTCACAGTTAACCACCTGACTGCCCTATGTTAGTTTATTGACCGTCACATGTTAACCATCTGACTGCCTCATGTTTGTTTATTGACCGTCATAGTCTAACCACCTGACTGTCATATGTTGTTTTATTGACCGTCACATGTTAACCACCTGACTGCCCTATGTTAGTTTATTGACTGTCACATGTTAACCACCTGACTGCCAAATTTTGGTTTATTGCCAGTCATATGTTTACCATCTGACACTCATATGTTGGTTTACTGTCCACCACATGTTAACCATATTAGTGACTGTCATATGTTAGTTTATTTACCGTCACATAAACTATCTGACTGTCATATGTTGAGTTGTTAACAGTCACATGACCGTCACATGCCAACCACCTGAATGTCATATGTTGGACAATTGATTCATATTCACTGTCATATGTAGTTTAAATATATTTATTGCCATAATATGCAAATGAGTTGGGGCCACACGTTCTAACACCATTAGTTACGACCATTCCCTAACCGTAGTCGGATTACCAGTCAGCTCGAACCCATAACATCAGCGGTTAGAGGTAGAGGCCTTTATGGGGTAGTTATTCATCAACCATTCTTGAGTTCAAGTCTAAGAATATTCCTATGAATGGCTGGTGTACTACCACCCCTGGACCACTCGACCACAGGGAACCTGCTTGTAAATACTGAGATAAAACACAATTTGTAATTTTTAAATATTTTCTTTACAGTTCTTGAAACATACAAGACGCATCCGTGTATGCGTAAATGTATACTTAATCGGCCACAAAACTGTTACTATGACTTCCACCTGGAGTATTACTTCACGCTGACAAAAGCTTGTTATGATTGCCCTGGAAACAAAACTGACTGTTTCCGCCCGCATTGTATCCCGGCAGATGGCGTCCCGCGGGGAATTCTGGTAGTCAATCGCATGTTGCCTGGACCTGCCATACACGTAAGTATGACTTCACATATCTCGGTACCTGTCTTTACTAAACATTCTAATTATATATGACAATAATACAATTAAGCTTAACATGTAGGTTAAAAAAGAATCAGTTTTTTTTGTTTGTTTTATTTTGCATAAACACATTACGATCAAATAAGTTCAGTTAATTTGGTTGTCAAGAATACTGGATGAAAGTTGATTAGTCAAAAACTTCACCAAACCGCGGCACCAAATGGCACTATGGCAAACGCCTTTGGACGCTATCGGTTTTGGGACATGCGTGGAATTCCCCGCTTTTTCATTTAGTTATAAAAAGGCCTGAATCAGGGATACATCATTTGTTGGGGTTATTTCATTAATCTTGATTGGCACATAATTTCCCTCGGTTAGTCGGCCTCTTACTTGCTGAGATACGATACGGGGAGCATTTTATTAATCTTGACTGACTGACGTATGTTTTTAACCTCGGTTACTCGACAACATTCAAATATTTCACGATTGCCAACCTCACAATCTCAAGCTATCCGTATTACATGTAAATGTACAACAGGTGTAGCACTGTCCATGTCAAAACTGATAACGTTAATTTTTGCGATGACGGGTTTTTGTTCGCGCAAAAGTGTTTGTCCGCAGTAAACATTCTCTCGTCTCTTAACTAACAAGTTACGGAGAATGTAAAACGACCCGACAACTCGGTCATCCGGGCTCCTCGGTATCTATATTTAGTGAATCAATAAAATAAACATATAAGAATATATTTTATTTCTCATTATATATACACACACTGTGATATGACATGATGTACACTTACAGCAATTAAGATAGGGATGACAGCGACAGTACAATGCGTAGCCGAATGAGATCTTGTGGAACTATAAATTACACCTTATAATGGCTAAGGCCATTACAAATTAATTTCTTGATACTCATTTATTTTTTTAAAAAAAGGTTTTGTTTTTTTTAAGCTTTTCTTTTTTAGATTTTTTTTATGAAAATAAAAAAGGAGCGGGGCGGCATGAAAATTAGGGGGTGGGCGGGGATGACCAAGCAATTGGTTTATAATGATCTAATAGTAAAATGATTTAACAATAAAATATATGAAAATACATTAATGATAATAAAAGTAGACATATTGGATTACAAAAGTGTTCTTATACTCAAATGTTTAATATATACGTGATCGTTTCTTTGAAATAACGAATAATAGATTTGAAAGAAATCTAGAAGTAAACGTTTTGGTGACACAGGCGTAGAGGGGAACAGCTACCGAATATGATATACATTCAACAGTATAATATGATCATATATCGATGAACTGCATAGAAAATTCGAATATTGGACGCAAAGTTAAGAAAATAGTTTTCATCTGGTTCTAATATAATAGTTTTTTCAACTGATACCACCGGGTCCGATTAGATCAGTCGGTAGCGCGTCTGACTATCAATCCCGGGCTCGTGAGTTCGAATCCCGGCTCAGCCACAGTCTCCGTAATGATTAATATACGATATTTCATCTCATTATTTATCGTCTCTCAACGCTGATTCAAGTGGGAAAGTTATCAGTTACTTGCGGAGATTGGGTGTGCTCGAGTACTCGAGTAACATTTGAGGATCCCAGGAAACAGTGGTTAGGTTAACCTTCGATGTCATAAAAATGACGTTAAATATTCAATCAGTCAATCAATCAATCAATCAATCAATCAATCAATCAATCAATCAATCAATCAATCAATCAATCAACTGATAGAAGTTTAGTTGTTCCTTATGTAAGCTTACAGCTTCATTTTATATTCTGTCTTACTAGTTTTGATCATTTTAGTGAAGTTTTCAAATTTAAAATCTCATTATCTTATATGTTTATGGCATGATCGGTCATTGTTTCATATATAAATACCAAGATATTTGTTGCCTTCTTCTTCTGTAATAATGTGGTTATTCAGATACATGAGTGTACGGCCTGAAACTAATACTGATTTTGTCCTTGAAATGTTACATATAATGTTTTATTGTATGAATGTATAACCCTTGTTCATGTTGTTGTTTATCAATATATTATCAGTTTTGATAACTACAAGTATACACCAATAGTTATCATATAAATAACAGTGGTGTACGTGGTCCAGTGGTAGATCATAGAACCAAGGATCGGGGGCCATAGGTTCGAGCCTTCGTCACGGCTATGTGTGGTGTCCTTGAAGTTAGACACCTTTTCCGCATATGTTTAGTACTGGTTCCACCCAGGAAATTGGGGTATGAATACGTGATTTCGGAAGCCTTCCACTTTCACTTTGTCAACAGTGAACACACTGAATAGAATAAAATAATCTCTTATATGCAACACGACCTCTATATTTCTAACCATATTTTGGAAGCGCAGAGGTTTACAAACAATAAAATGTAAGTTTCACTTCTTTCATTTGGGTCTCTCTTTCAATGATAAGCCTGCATTTTATTTTTTATATACAGTAGAAATTCGATGTAGCATTGTGCGTGAATGAATAAATGAATAGGGTTTTACGGCGTACCAACACATTATAGGTTATTCGACGCCAACTGGAAGGAAGATTCCAGGTTCACTCTACATGTACAAAAACAACAAATTAACATAGAGATTTAAAAAAATACACCAACAAATGAATTTGTAGAATGAGCCTAGAACCTTGATACCTGCAGAACTGCAGAGTTTCAGCAACTTCTATCGTATTACTCAAATTGTCGCTTCTTACGACATGCATGAGCCACAGTGGTCCTATTCTTGCCATCACTCATATGGCTCCCTGAAACCACACAGGGTTTGATAATTTAACCACAATAGTGAACATGACAAAAAATGATAGAATTAAAATGACACCCATTCGGAGGATTCCTACCCCTCTGCAGAGATCGGCAGTGATTCTATTCTTAGCCGAAACCACACGGGCTGAAGCATTGTACAACATCATACCAAAAATATACATGCATATACATCGAAACAGGATTTCGGGCGGGACTAGATAAGTGGTTCGAGCTATATATGGTGTTCTAGCCATCCGTGTTCGTGCCAACGAAGTTCTACTGTATAGTCATCTTTATTAAGTCACTTATTCAAATAATTATGACACAATCCGTAAGTGACTAACTGGCTCAAAATGCAAATATGTACAATAACATAATTGACTTGTTTACAGGTAAAGACAACCATTACCACCAACATTGTACCTTACTCCAGTTTCGAAAGTCTTGAAATTGATATGAAAGATTTTGCACATTGCATTGTTAAATATCTATTTTAGAACATATCGCTTGTTTCAATGGCGTTCTAGCATGACATGATCTATAAGAAATATTTTGTGAATGTTTAAATGTTTACTTTATTAAGCATGAAACAATTGAAGGAATATAAAGCTTTAGATAATTTCGGTATTACTAATAAAAGCAAAGAGATTCGTAAATCTGCTGTGTTATATATCAGCTATTCACATTTATTAGCTTACTAAAGTACTTTAAAGGAACACGCTGTAATTTTCACTTAAAGCTATTTCTAAAAAAAATCTATACTTATAAAATGTTATTATGTAAAGTCACATTACCATAGCATATGTTCAGACAATTTTTGTTCCTGTGTTGAAAAAAGTGTACTCTTGTAAATGGTTGAACAACATTATGTTTGGCAGATCTTCGACAGCAATTGCAAATCATATATTAAAGGGAGAATATCAGGGAAAAAACGCTATAAAAAAATAAAAATTATTTTTAAAAAGGATAAAAAGACAATCCCAATGGTTTGGGATGTCAAACCCATCAAAACGAGACAAAATCGATATTTAAATTAGATTGATAAACTTGAAACGATATCCCCATTCTATAAATAGAAAGCACTTAAATACTGTTCGACGACGTTTTTGTCATCATTTGGACTTTTTCTAATATGCAACATTGTTTATTATGTGTAAACATGTATAACAAATCAAATGAAATCACGTGACCCATTTAACACATTGCAAAATGCGTTGCAATTTTAAGCGGGAAATCTATTTTAGTCTAACTTAGGCGCGTAGCCCAAGTTAGGAAATCCCTTTTCAGTACATTATTTTGGCATGTTTAAATAGATATTCTTATGGCAATACGGTGTCAGTGAGTATATATAGGCATGATATATTGGGGGAAAATGTTTATAGCCAATTTTAAATTTTTTTAAAAAAAACTTAATAAATTCCCTTTAATTTCCTGAGTTGTATCGGAATGATAGAACCTATTCCATGTATATAAAGATGAATACAGTAGAACTTCGATAGATCGAACCCGACGGGACTGAACCAAATAGTTCAAACGAAAAGTGTAAAAATACAGGTAAATATGTTGGCAGGACCTAATTTCTAGTTCGACTTTTCCAGACATCGATGTTCTGGCCATCGCAGGTAAAACCATAGAGTTTAAATAGTATTTCAACCGGAACCAAATAATTGGTTCGAGCCATGTGTGGTGTTCCAGCCATCGGTGTTCGAGCCAACGAAGTTCTACTGTACTCTAAAATAAAGAACAAAAACCAATGGTGGGCTTACACCTTTACTGCACCTATGAATACACGGTTGTGTGAGATCCCGGACAAGTTGGTGGTCTGATCGTCTGTGAATACTGTGGAGCACATGTTATTCAATTATTTACGTATACTGTATTAAATTTCATACACTAATTGGCGGGTCACCGTGACAAAGAACACATACCTGCGTAATTACAAAACACAACCTTACATTACTAAATCAGGCGTTTAATCGCTATCTCATCGAGGCAGCTACCTCAAGGTGACTTACTTCTTTTTATAAGTAGGTTACACTACAAGTAAAACTTAATGCTATGCTAAACTGAAGGTTTACTTGCGGGTTAAATTGTTTGTAGTAAGCTGCACACGGGTATTAATTTATGGAAGGGTATCACCGCCATAACTCTAAGTTTGCAATTTGTTGTTTGTTCTTTGTGCAATGGCTGTAAATGTTTCTTTCTTCTTAGTTCTTTGTGGAAAATGAAATATTTCACCTTTGTAACTTTGCTATTTGTCTATCTTACTATATCCTATCATTGTAAAAGCTACCTACTTTCTGTCATAATATAACAAGTTCAGCATAATCACGTGTTTCAAAAGGATTCGAATTACAAACGTTAAATTATACAGTAAGCATGTTGTACAGCGCACTTAGGCATATGTAACAATGCGAAATACACAGTTGGCGTTGTCAATTATGACGACAGGTGCCGCTAGACGTATATGAAAGAATAATGACTGGTCCCTAGTGGAATCGGCGTTGCCTTGTTTTCATCGTTGGTCATATGGAACATATGGTCAGCTACCACCATTGAGAGGAGCTCTCTGATCGGCTGAAAAAAGTATAGGGATGTTCAGGGTATATATTTTATACTAAGCTTAGTTTTGGTTGCATGAAAATGTCAAACTGGCAAATGATCACAATAAAATATAAGTTTATTATGCTTGTGTAAATAATAAAAAAAAAATATATGTTTCTGTGACAGACTAAATTCATTTTATCAAGGAAACAGTGTGGAAAGTTAAATTGTAAAATAGGTGAAATTTACTTTTATTCGTGCTAAAAGTGGGTTTACCCAATTTCAGGGGTCAAAAAGTGGTAAAAAGTGACACATTTGACCCCATTTTAGGGACATTTTAATTTTTCAGTAGAAATATAAATAAATGCATTTTAATTACATATGGGTAGTAGAAGGATGCATACGCCTGTTTTTTTTTTTAAAGAGTAGATACCCCATTGATGCAGGTTTACACGAAGTAAACATTATTTCACCTTAGAAAGAGTCCGAATGACGCCAAGCAGAAGTTAAGTGCTGTCTATTTTTAGAATGGAGATTTTTGTTTCAAGTTTACCAGTCCAATTTAAATATCGATTTTGTCACGTTTTGGTTGATTTGCCATACGAAATCCATTCGGATTTGATTTATTAATGGTAATGATATGCTTTTGATCAATTTCAATAATTATTTTATTTTACAAGACATTTCTAGCGTGTTTTTCTGATATACTCTCTTTAAGTTTTGAAGGATATAGTTGAATACGTTGTTAAACAGGAGCCAGATTGAAAGGCAGAGACACACGCGTAACTTGGCTGAAAAAGATGTGTAGGCACAATTGAAGGTGGGGTCCGGGGCATGCTCCAGGTAGTCTTTTTATCTGTCGTTGGTGCAGTTTGGGTATATTTGTCAGAAAAAAATTGTAGGCACGGGGCTACAATGCCTATAGGTTGCTTCGCCCGTGGCACACGTGTTCTTTCGGAGAAATAGATTACATATACAATAATATATAAAACTACCGGAAACGGTATCATCATATCTTTACCACATACTTCCAAAAGCATTACGCTCATGAAAATTAAAAATAAAAAGAGCAACGATGTTGCGTTTTACATATATTTCATGATCGCGTGTGATTCCGACAGGTTTGCCAAGGCGACAATGTGACCGTGATTGTGGACAACCAACTGGTGGGTTCAGAAGGAACAAGCATACATTGGCATGGCATTTTTCAGCATGGTTCCCAACATATGGACGGCGTTTCTATGGTAACACAATGTCCTATACCAGCGAAGGCTTCTTTTGGATATAGGTATAAATTTCCGCTACTCTAAGTGCAATGCAGAAATCTCAGTTTTATACCACAAAACGTAATCATGAGTTCACGTTCAACAACAAGAAAATCTTTTTGGTGCTAAATGAACTTAATTACCGCACGACAAAATCTTTATAAAGTTTGAAAACCTTTTATGTTTATTCATTTACCCAGACTAAAACTTCTGATAAACAAATTCAGTTTTTCTTTTGAAATGGTAAAGTGTAATGTTCAGATAAATAAGGAGCCGCGCAAGTGCAAGACGCATATTTAACTAGCATGTCTTCTAACTGGAAATGAATGACATCAGTACAGAAAACACATGAATGCTGCACAAGCAAAACACAGTAAACTTAAAAATGTTAACCAATGACTTATTTTGTTAATAAATTATGTCAAAACAATTAGACTGGCATATCTAGGGTGGAGAGACAGGTCAAGATATCGGGCCACTTGATAAAATTGTTACCTGAAATTTACATAATTCCATATTCCATACGGTCACGTGGGTTCATCACCTTGGTTTCGCACACTTCTGGGGTAGGTAATTCAAATACTAGCATTAATTATTTTATAGTTTCATAGCCGGTAACGCTGGATCCCATTTCTGGCATGCACATTCGGGGTTACAGAGAGCAGACGGTCTTTATGGCGCTTTTGTTGTGAGACAACCAGACGAACTAGAACCGCACCTGGGTCTGTACGAGGAAGACCTTCCGGAACACGCAATAGTCGTGAATGATTGGCTGGTGGAACTTAGCGTTAACAGATTTGCCCATCATCACCATGCAGGCGGAGACAACAAGCCACGATCCATGCTTATCAATGGTTAGGTTATTACTAATATATTATATATACTGCAAGTGTACATACTCGGCCAATTCCGTCATCCTTCGGAATTGGCGAGGTGGTCCGAATGTCGGCAAGTTCCACAATAATGCATTCGTACTCTAGATTTTGAGGTGTGATTTTTTTTGTGAACTGCTTTTAAACTGCTCAAAATGGATCAATAATGTGCTACAAATTATACGATAGCTCCAAAAATGTATTTTTAAATGAAAGAAGCAAAACATTTATTTTGCTATTCTTGATTTGTAAAAAAAACACAATCTTATAAACAAATTATAACAAGTTATCTTTAATTTTGCTGTCTCAAATTTTGTAACAGGAAAAGGTGTACTGGAAGAGTTCTTTGACAACACCGACAACACGACGTCTTACACACCTGTAGAGGTGTTCCACGTGACACGCGGCAAGCGATACAGATTCCGAACTATCAGTAATGGAATACTTAACTGTCCCATACAGGTACGTGTTATATAAATATATTATTGCACGTGGCACTCAACACGCATGACATATTCTGTAATAACAGTTACATAATACTGAACTTCGCCATGAAAGTAGAACGCTTACGTTCCACGTGACACGTAGAAAGCATGACGTATGCTGGACTATTAATTGATGGAATAAACAACTGTTCCATACAGGTAGATTGTATAATAATCTAATGTTCCACGTGACACGTAGCAAGCATGACATATGCTGGACTATTAATTGATGGAATAAACAACTGTTCCAGACAGGTAGATTGTATAGTAATCTAATGTTCCACGTGACACGTAGCAAGCATGACACATGCTGGACTATTAATTGATGGAATAAACAACTGTTCCATACAGGTAGATTGTATAATAATCTAATGTTCCACGTGATACGTAGCAAGCATGACATATGCTGGACTATTAATTGATGGAATAAACAACTGTTCCATACAGGTAGATTGTATAGTAATCTAATGTTTCACGTGACACGTAGCAAGCATGACATATGCTGGACTATTAATTGATGGAATAAACAACTGTTCCATACAGGTAGATTGTATAGTAATCTAATGTTCCACGTGACACGTAGCAAGCATGACATATGCTGGACTATTAATTGATGGAATAAACAACTGTTCCATACAGGTAGATTGTATAGTAATCTAATGTTCCACGTGACACGTAGCAAGCATGACATATGCTGGACTATTAATTGATGGAATAAACAACTGTTCCATACAGGTAGATTGTATAGTAATCTAATGTTTCACGTGACACGTAGCAAGCATGACACATGCTGGACTATTCCAGACAGATATATAGTATAGCAATCTTATTGTTTACGTGTCATGCGGTTGGCGATACAGATGTTGGACGAGCACTAATTACGAATTAATGAAATGATAAACTGCTCCATATAGGTAGATTGTATAGTAATCTAATATTTCCGAATATTGTCTCATGATAACACCGTCGTATTATGGCTAAAAAACTGTTGTAAGTGACACTGTACATCATCATAAATAAATGTTCAGTAACTCTAACGGTCTTTCTTTTACAGGTATCGATAGACAATCATACCCTGACCATGATAGCTTCAGACGGCAATCCATTCGTAAAGACAGAGGTGGAATCATTTAACATATTTGCCGGCGAGAGGTTTGATTTCGTGCTCAACGCTTCCATGGCTGTCGGGAACTACTGGGTCAGAGTTCGTGGACTTGCCGACTGTGGTGTAAAACAAGCTAAGCAGGTAAACTCACAGAAACATTAATATATTCACAATATACACTCAGTACATTAATATATTCACAATATACACTCAGTACATTAATATATTCACAAAATACACTCAGTACATTAATACATTCACAATATACACTCAGTACATTAGTACATTTACAATATACATTCAGTACATTAATGTATTCACAATATACACTCGGTACATTAATGTATTCACAATATACACTCAGTACATTAATGTATTCACAATATACACTCAGTACATTAATACATTCACAATATACACTCAGTACATTAATGTATTCACAATATACACTCAGTACATTAATGTATTCACAATATACACTCAGTACATTAATACATTCACAATATACACTCAGTACATTAATACATTAACAATATACACTCAGTACATTAATATATTCACAATATACACTCAGTACGTTAATACATTCACAATATACACTCAGTACATTAATGTATTCACAATATACACTCAGTACATTAATGTATACACAATATACACTCAGTACATTAATGTATTCACAATATACACTCAGTACATTAATACATTCACAATATACACTCAGTACATTAGTACATTCACAATATACACTCAGAACATTAATGTATTCACAATATACACTCAGTACATTAATACATTCACAATATACACTCAGTACATTAGTACATTCACAATATACACTCAGTACATTAGTACATTCACAATATACACTCAGTACATTAATGTATTCACAATATACACTCAGTACATTAATGTATTCACAATATACACTCAGTACATTAATGTATTCACAATATACACTCAGTACATTAATACATTCACAATATACACTCAGTACATTAATACATTAACAATATACACTCAGTACATTAATACATTCACAATATACACTCAGTACATTAATACATTCACAATATACACTCAGTACATTAATACATTCACAATATACACTCAGTACATTAGTACATTTACAATATACATTCAGTACATTAATATATTCACAATATACACTCAGTACATTAGTACATTCACAATATACACTCAGTACATTAGTACATTCACAATATACACTCAGAACATTAATACATTAACAATATACACTCAGTACATTAATACATTCACAATATACACTCAGTACATTAATGTATTCACAATATACACTCAGTACATTAATACATTCACAATATACACTCAGTACATTAGTACATTTACAATATACACTCAGTACATTAATACATTCACAATATACACTCAGTACATTAGTACATTTACAAAATACACTCAGTACATTAATACATTAACAATATACACTCAGTACATTAATACATTCACAATATACACTCAGTACATTGATACATTAACAATATACACTCAGTACATTAATACATTCACAATATACACTCAGTACATTAATACATTCACAATATACACTCAGTACGTTAATACATTCACAATATACACTCAGTACATTAATGTATTCACAATATACACTCAGTACATTAATACATTCACAATATACACTCAGTACATTAATGTATTCACAATATACACTCAGTACATTAATATATTCACAATATACACTCAGTACATTAATGTATTCACAATATACACTCAGTACATTAATACATTCACAATATACACTCAGTACATTAATGTATTCACAATATACACTCAGTACATTAATGTATTCACAATATACACTCAGTACATTAATGTATTCACAATATACACTCAGTACATTAATTCATTCACAATATACACTCAGTACATTAATACATTAACAATATACACTCAGTACATTAATACATTAACAATATACACTCAGTACATTAATACATTCACAATATACACTCAGTACATTAATACATTCACAATATACACTCAGTACATTAGTACATTTACAATATACACTCAGAACATTAATACGTTCACAATATACACTCAGTACATTAATGTATTCACAATATACACTCAGTACATTAATGTATTCACAATATACACTCAGTTCATTAATACATTCACAATAAACACTCACTCAGTACATTAATGTATTCACAATATATACTCAGTACATTAATACATTCACAATATACACTCAGTACATTAATACATTCACAATATACACTCAGTACATTAGTACATTCACAATATACACTCAGAACATTAATACGTTCACAATATACACTCAGTACATATATATATTCAAAATATACACTCAGTACATTAATACATTCACAATATACACTCAGTACATTAATGTATTCACAATATACACTCAGTACATTAATGTATTCACAATATACACTCAGTACATTAATATATTCACAATATACACTCAGTACATTAATATATTCAAAATATACACTCAGTATATTTAAAAATGCACTTTCATTTTATAAAATAAAATAATAAAACTGTTGCCGACAATTTTTCTCGCATTTAGAATTATTTCATAATCGTTATTTTCCAATTATCAGTTGTTTTAATTTTCAAAATTAATCAACTATAACGTATTTATTGGAGCGTAACGTATTACGTATACTTTTTAAATTTAGTAATGTTTTTTTTTTGGTCAAGCATCGTAAATCATAGTCTGATTTAGTCGATTAACAACAAACAAAGAAAGAAGGAAAGAAAAAAAGGAAAAAATAATAATGGACTTTTTGTGACTTTAAATTTGAGGGCCATATCAATTTCTTAAATTCTTAATGAAATGGAAGCTGTTTGTTTTTTTTATACTTTTTATGCTTTTTGTTTTGATTTTTTTTTTGGCCAAAGAACAGAAATGGTTTTGTTGAAACTTGAAAATAACTTTTCGTCTATTACTATTAACAGATATACACATTGCATTATTTTTACCAATGTATGTGTTTTTATATGTACTAAGTGTACAACCGCCTCAAGTATTGAAGAGTCACGTGTTGAATCATCTAAAGATGAAGTACAACCAACTTTTAACTGCTGTATTCCTCTAAAGTCCATATTTAACCTAGTAGGATATGTCGAGGTCAAACATATGCATACGCAGTTCCGTGATTATTAGACAGGGGCAGGGGTCCGATGGGGATTTTATAATTTTTTTAGAGAGTGGTCCCCCAGGAGATCCAATAATAGTGTTTTTAACCGATTTAGTGCAACAATTATTGTTTACGCTTTTAGGAAATGATAGGAGTTAGGGTGTATGTGTGTTGGGGTGGGGGGGGGGGGGGGGAAGAGGGATGGGGGTAGAAGTAGAAGTGTGGTCCTCTTGTCACCATTCTTTACCCACTAGTGTCATACAGGTATATGGGTGATAGTTCACATTTTTATGATATATCGCATGTCAGTAAACTATGGTATTTCAAATACTGTAATATGTACTGTGCGATTTGTTATATTTACCGCCAATCCATGTTAAAATTAATCCAATTCAACTTGACATCCTATGTAAAGATCAGGCAATAAATGAATAAACATGGTATTCTTAATTAAACAAGGTCGCTATTCTGCGATATGACGGTGCCCCTATGGAGGATCCAATAGAGCCGGTTACTTGGGATGACGCCAAGAGGAGCGGAAGGGTATGTACACTAAACTTGTTAAAATAGTTGGTTTATAAAACTTTTTTAAAAAAATAATATAAAAAGGTGGTAGTATTAAAGAGATCAGGAAAAGTAAATCTTGTTTTTCACGATAACAGCATGATTATTAATACTAATTGAAATATCATGGAGAATTCTCTGCGAATTTCTTTTTTTGTACTTCCACTGTGAAATGAAGTGAAATAGCAATTGGTAATTTCATTGTTTCCAAGTAAAATAAAAATGGTTGGTTTTATGAAATGTCAATTGAATTTCATCCAAGAACGAGGGCACACCTTCTTACGGAATTATCTTCCCTTTCTGTAATTTTCCACTTTGAGTCATGTCAACCTATTTTAAACACATTTATCACACATTGATATTACGATTACTGTTTACGTAATTTAGAAGTTTGCATGTGTATTGATAAACTTACTTAATATTAATCATAAACTGTGTAACAATACAAATTGTATTGACTATATATAGTAAAACTGAGTGGCCGGTGCTTATCTTGACCTATCCTAGTAGTCGAAAACGTCATCAAGGGTATAAATGATTACAATATGAGGAGAAAAAGAAATTCGAAAGCAACTGCTAGTCAATGCTTAAAATATGTTTTTAAAAAATCGAAATTAATATCTGATATAAAATGAACAGATTAGCACCGACTTCTCACCACAGTATTTAAATCATTTTATCTAAATGAAATATATTAAAATATTCATATACAACTATATACAATATTTCTTCTTATATACACCTTAACTATATTTACAAATGGTATTACAACATATGTTCCAGCTGCTAAATCCATGGAATCAGAAGGCCACCGAGCAATTAATACCCGTGACGGAGCTCACCACCCTTAAGAAGTTTAAACCGTTCATGCAACAACCGCATAAGAAGTTCTACCTCGCAATGGACTTCAACAAAATTGACAACTACCACTTCCACGATCAAGCGTTTTATCCAATATCGGCGATAGAGAGACCCAAACATCTATACATGCCGCAAATAAATCACATATCGGGCGTACTACCCTCGTCTCCGCCGTTGTCCCAGCTCGATGATCTAGATGACTGTAATATGTTATATTTGCTTTACTTTAATGCATCATCACCGTTAACGTTCTGTTAATTAATGATGGAAAGTTATTTGAATAACAAAGAGAAATATCTATTCGAAGATAAGGATTGATTCCGTCCTTGTAGTTTTTCTTATTTATGAGAAATTCGTTAATACACAGGTCGGCATTTTCCGTTTTATTCGTCAATGTTTTAGCATGACCCGACGCTGGCCAATGAGCCGGTTACTTTATCTCGGGCCGCGATTTAGTATTTGGTTAGTAAAATTAATGAAATGTACACTACAGAGACAAAATACAATATAAGTTATTGAATAGAATATCCATAATATATGACGTTTGATATAAATGTATAGTGTTACTACTATGATCAAAAAAAAAAAAAAAATAAAATCGGCGGTTAATCCAGTTATAGCGTATTGGAATAGAAAACCTTGTGATTTTTTTCATCAAATTCTATTTTTAAGTACATTTGAGCATAGAATCGGATTCCGACAAATATTTCTTATATGGAAAACTTGTCAAACAGATTTTTAGTATATGTAATTATAGATATGATACTTGCTTATAATTTCATACATTTTAATGAATTAAATAATATTCTCAATGAATTGTTATCGCTAAGTTGCACTGTTAAACATGTAAATAGTGACTAGGTCAGTTTAACATAAGGTTTGCTGTTAAGTTGTTTTATTAAACAACAATGCGTTTAAACGAACCGATTAGATGTATATTTCATTTATTTACATTTTCTTCAACATTTTTAGCAAAACATTGTTTTTCCAAAAAAAAAAAAAAAAAAAAAAAATTATGTGGCAAGTATATATATACAAACAGAAATTATTTCCTATAATTACATCTTATTGTTTTATATAATGATTTTGGATGAATTGTAAATTTCATTGAAGTTAATATTGCTAATTTCACTGTTAAATATAATAATGATGATTCTTTTTTAATTTTAAATCTTGAGATTTCGGTAAACTTTACGCACGTGAGTGAAATGGACACCTGAGGTCATTATAGTATTGTTTTCTTTTTACAGAAATTGTTTTGTAACCATGAAACAGTAGGTGGCAGAAACTGTTCTGAAGTCTATTGCGAGTGTGTCTTCCGTCTCCAGGTGGCGCTGTATGACGAGGTGGAGCTTGTCATTATTGACGAGGGCGTGACTTTTAACGCCAATCATCCGATGCACCTTCATGGCCACGCCTTCCATGTTGTTGGTATGGACAAGGTAACATTGCTTAAAGTCACATTGGATAAGATATCCGGGGGTCCGACAAGCTCAATCGGTAATGTTTCCTATCATCAAGGGTTGCCAGTTCGAATCCCCATCAGGCCACATATTCTGTAATGATCAACCATGCACTTTGTTTACGAATCACCCGCATGTATACGCGGGAGAAGCAGTACGTGACTCGGAGATAAGGTGTGTCTGGTACTGATAAACCATTTAGCGGCTTCCAAGAACGTTGAGTAAACGTGCGCTAACCTCCGTTATATAAATGCAATTTAGTTGAAAAAAAAGGCGCGAAACCAATACCATGTCAATAGTTTCCAGGTTTGGGTTAATAGTAATTTTCCTTGGATAAATAGTTTCAACGGTTGACCACTTAAAAGGTAAATCAGTTGTATACTATATATCTGATATACTAGTGTGTGGTATTTACCTCGGCCTTCGGTCTCATTTAATATCACATATATCAGTAATATACATGTTATTGACCTCATCATCGGGCAAAACCTGCTATAAGTTATAGAAATCATAACATGTAAGCACCTAATTTGGCAACGGAACATAATTTATTATCACCAGACATTGCAACACTGTCCAGTTTTGATGAAACAGACGGACAGACGGTCACATATATAGATGTTTAAATGAATCGTTGATGTTAATACAGTTATGCATTTCTTGCTCTGCACCTTGGTTAGCAAACAATTATGTTATATGTTATATATTTAGTTGAATGTATCGACATCGTTGGAAGAGATCAAGCGCCTTGATCAACAAGGTAAACTGCACCGAAACTTGACACACGCCGTTGCCAAGGATACGGTCACAGTTCCTGACGGCGGTTACTCCATTTTACGGTTCCATGCAGACAATCCTGGTACGTGGACAAAGCTGATCTTAATAATAAGTGGTATCTTAGTTTGTGTGAACAGAAAATATATCCTTCTGACGAAATCATTGTTTTTTTGCTGAATGGCAGAGACATATAAACAATAGTGTAGCTAGGTAACTAACCTGTTTCATAACGGTCTCGATCTAAGGCGCCGTGTTTTAATAATTTACCTCTCACCACTGAGATCGTAGGCAAACAGACAGAGATCTTTTAAAATCTTTTAAGATCTCCCAACAGATCATTTTTGTTCTTACTATAACTGTTATTTTTGTTATACTTCCTCAATGTTTTCCCCAGTACTTGTGCACTTGTTTTCACGACCTCCACTATTCTGCTCCAGGCTTCTGGTTCCTTCACTGCCATATCGAGTTCCACGTGGATATCGGCATGGGACTTCTCATTCAAGTTGGCGACAAGGACGACATACCCGAAACCTCCTAGGAGGTTCCCAAAGTGCGGTAATTGGAAATACAACGGGTACGGAGACGAGGAGGATGAACCTATCCTAGAATGCGAAGAAGGATTTGTGGGCGGAGCCACGAGCGTTCATGCTGTTGCATTTATCCCCCTTGCTGTCATTACATTGCTTTGGAGTCAATTTGTTTAAATAAAAGTAACACAAATTGGTGTTTCTGTTGCACATGTATGCAAGATATAAGAGTTGTTGAATAGATCAGTAAACAAAATAAAACAACAATTGTTACAGATAAAATGCTATTCCCGATACGATTTTAGGACAAAGTGTAATATTATAATCCATAGGAATAGATTGATAAAATTGCAATAAAACATTATAACCCATAGGACTTATTGATAAAATTGCAATAAAACATTATAACCCATAGGACTTATTGATAAAATTGCAATAAAACATTATAACCCATAGGACTTATTGATAAAATTGAAGCTTAATATGAATAACCAGATGGATAGAGTATATAATTGGAGTGTAATATATACTATTCTTTGGAATATATTGATAAAATTGGAGTGTAAAATATATTATCCATAGGGATATATTGATAAAATTGCGGTGTTACAATGGTATTGATAAAATATGTGACTACTTGCACCTTTGGTATATTGGATAATGATGATATAGGAATATTTCATTAATGTTATTTTGAGATAATGAGAATATAGGAATATGTCATTGGTGTTCTACTTAGATAATGATACTATAGGCTTATGTCATTGGTATTCTTTTAAGATAATGATAATATAAGAATATTTCATTGGTGTTCTATTGAGATAATGGTAATATAGGCATATGTCATTGATATTCTTTTGAGATAATGATAATATAGGAAAATGTCATTGATGTTCTTTTGAGATAATGATAATATAGGCATATGTCATTGGTGTCAAGTTTATTGAGATAATGCTAATATAGGAATATGTCATTGATGTTCTTTTGAGATAATGATAATATATGCATATGTCATTGGTGTCAAGTCTATTGAGATAATGATAATATAGGAATATATGTCATTGATGTTCTTTTGAGATAATGATAATAAAGGCATATGCCATTGGTGTCAAGTTTATTGAGATAATGATAATATAGGCATATGTCATTGATATACTTTTGAGATAATGATAATTTAGGCATATGTCATTGGTGTCAAGTCTATTGAGATAATGATAATATAGGAATATGTCATTGATATACTTTTGAGATAATGATAATATAGGCATATGCCATTGATGTTCTTTTGAGATAATGATAATATAGGCATATGTCATTGTTGTCAAGTTTATTGAGATAATGATAATATAGGAATATGTCATTGATGTTCTTTTGAGATAATGATAATATAGGCATATGCTATTGATATTCTTTTGAGATAATGATAATATAGGAATATGTCATTGGTATTCTATTGGGATAATGATAATAAAGGAATATGTCATTGATGTTCTTTTGAGATAATGATAATATAGGAATATGTCATTGGTGTTCTTTTGAGATAATGATAATAAAGGCA
This sequence comes from Panopea generosa, assembly GCA_029582155.1. Taxonomy (NCBI): domain Eukaryota; kingdom Metazoa; phylum Mollusca; class Bivalvia; order Adapedonta; family Hiatellidae; genus Panopea; species Panopea generosa. The sequence goes on along the minus strand of CM055896.1, from coordinate 18,885,903 downwards.
TATGTCATTGGTGTCAAGATTATTGAGATAATGATAATATAGGCATATGTCATTGATATACTTTTGAGATAATGATGATTTAGCCATATGTCATTGATGTTCTTTTGAGATAATGATAATATAGGCATATGTCATTGGTGTCAATTCTATTGAGATAATGATAATATAGGAATATGTCATTGATGTTCTTTTGAGATAATGATTATATAGGCATATGTCATTGGTTTCAAGTCTATTGAGATAATGGTAATATAGGCATATGTCATTGATATACTTTTGAGATAATGATAATATAGGCATATGTCATTGATGTTCTTTTGAGATAATGATAATATAGGAGTATGTCATTGGTGATCTTTTGAGATAATGATAGTATAGGCATATGTCATTGGTTTCAAGTCTATTGAGATAATGATAATATAGGCATATGTCATTGGTATACTTTTGAGATAATGATAATGTAGGCATATGCCATTGATGTTCTTTTGAGATAATGATAATATAAGCATATGTCATTGGTGTCAAGTCTATTGAGATAATGATAATATAGGCATATGTCATTGATATACTTTTGAGATAATGATAATATAGGCATATGCCATTGATGTTCTTTTGAGATAATGATAATATAGGAATATGTCATTGGTGTTCTTTTGAGATAATGATAATATAGGAATATGTTACTGATGTTCTTTTGAGATAATGTAATATAGGAATATGTCATTGGTGTTCTGTTGAGATAATGATAATATAGGAATAAGTCATTGGTGTCAAGTCTATTGAGATAATGATAATATAGGAATATGTCATTGGTGTTCTTTTGAGATAATGATAATATAGGAATATGTCACAGATGTTCTTTGAGATAATGTTAATATAGAAATATGTCATTGGTGTTCTGTTGAGATAATTATAATATAGGCATATGTCATTGGTTTTTGGTTGAGATAATAATACTATAGGCATATCCCATGGGTGTTCTATTGGAATTAGGATAATATAAAAATAACTCATGGATGTTCTGTGGAGATAAGTATAACCCTAGAATTCGCTACTGAGCCGGTACCGAAATCATTATCATCTCAACCGTATACTCTTGATTGTTTTCTTTTCTTGCATACCTAAGTTTTATATGAGACAGATGTCCTTATCTCGGCTGCGTTTCACAAACTAACTTACAATAAAAATCGCCGCATGTCAATTTGATAATATCTTCGTGTTTTGTTCAGATTTTGATAGATGTTTAAAATGTGTCCAGCAAATATGCCATTGTCTGCATGATTTAGGCCAAAATGTGCCCATGTCTGCATGATTTAGGCCAAAATGTGTCCAGAAAATATGCCATTTTCTGCATGATTTAGGCCAAATTTTCATTCATTTAGAATAATAATAATAATATTATAAATAAGTGTTGGTTTACGTTTACGACGATTTTTGCCGTTAGTTTTTTTTGCTAAACGCACTCCTGGAATGCAAGAATCCTTACAACATTATATCAAATATATTGTCTACGATCTTTTGTCATTTTTGTTTAAATGTTTATACTTATACATGTCCGGTTTATAACAATATTAATGCATACCAGGTGTTTTGTTTCAGAGGTAAACAGATACAAACATTTCTAACTATATTGTGATTAGTTTACATTTGTGTAAATCTATATTTTTACAAATATATTTTTATATATTTTTACAAAAATGATTGTATGAATAATAAACTGTTTGATTTTAATTAACAACATGCTAACATTTCATATTTTTAATTGCACATTTTGATATAACGATATACAATAATTATGCAGAAATGTTTTGTATTGATTTTATAAAAACAATCTAATAAATCTATAAAATAAATACCTACTCTGTGTATTTATTACCATCATCTTTGGTTTGTAAGTTTTATTTTACAGTTCATTTTTTGGTCCCTTAACCTATTCACTATATCACTTTCAAAATAAAAAGAAATACGTGTAACGCGCGTACACCTTCAACCAAAGTTACGCACCAACGCAAACACCGGCGTGCATGTTTTCGTGTAGTAATATATTATGTAAATCGTTGGAAAACACGTTCTTGACGCATGCCGCATTGTCTCTGTACATACATGTAAACTACACAGGGGACATTCAAAGCCACATAAACTGAAATGCTTTCACGAAATATTTTTCGGCCCTTTATTTCTAGGCAAAATTTCTGAGTAGTCAGCGCTTATCAAACATAGGCGCATACATATCCCTAAAGTCAATATAAGCGCATACACTTGCACTATTGACCAGAATCTACAGTATTTAAAATTTTAAACAAGTTTCATTCTTTTAATTTTGGGTCTTTCTACGAATGAAAAGCAGTAAAACTGTTTTAATCAATTAGGAATGTGGTTTCCGATGGTCATCCACTAGACATGAAAATACATGTCTAGCAAAAATATATTCTGAAATGTAAACTTTCGTGCGTCTTTCCGCAGACAACTGGTCTTGTTCTAACATACAATATAATTTGATGGGTTCGCATCTTTATTGCTAGCTTCATGGCTTATTCAGGAAGGGTAACATGTATTGCTAGCTTCATGGCTCGTTCAGGAAGTGTAACATGTTTTGCTAACTTCATGGCTCGTTCAGGAAGGGTGACATGTATTGCTAGATTCATGGCTCGTTCAGGAAGGGTGACATGTATTGCTAGCTTCATGGCTCGTTCAAGAAGGGTGACATGTATTGCTAGCTTCATGGCTCGTTCAGGAAGGGTAACATGTATTGCTAGATTCATGGCTCGTTCAGGAAGGGTAACATGTATTGCTAGCTTCATGGCTCGTTCAGGAAGGGCAACATATATTGCTAGCTTCATAGCTCGTTCAGGAAGGGCAGCATGTATTGCTAGATTCATGGCTCGTTCAGAAAGGGTAACATGTATTGCTAGCTTCATGGCTCGTTCAGGAAGGGTAACACGTATTGCTAGATTCATGGCTCTTTCAGGAAGGGTAACATGTATTGCTAGCGTTATGGTTCGTTTCTTAGGGGCAACATATACGAGCGTCATTCGGAAATGTTTGAAGATAGTGCCAGCTTCAAGGTTCGATATTTTGAGGCCATTATGTATAGTGCTAGTTTCATGGTTCGTTCTGGTGATGCTACATGTATGGTGCTAGCTTCATGGTAAATTCTGGTGGTGCAACATGTATAGTGCCAGCTTCACGGTTCGTTCTGGTGAGACAACATGTAGGTGCTAGCTTCGTGGTACGTTATGGTGGTGCAACGTGTATATTGCTAGCTTCACGGTTCGTTCTGGTGTGACATGTATGGTGCTAGCTTCATGGTGAATTCTGGTGATGCAACACGTAAAGTGCTAGCTTCACGGTTCGTTCTGGTGAGACAACATATATGGTGCTAGCTTCATGGTACATTCTGGTGGTGCAACATGTATAGTGCTAGCTTCACGATTTATTCTGGTGAGACATGCATGGTGCTAGCTTCATGGTACATTCTGGTGGTGCAACATGTATAGTGCTGGCTTCACGGTTCGTTCTGGTGAGACATGTATGGTGCTAGCTTCATGGTACATTCTTGTGATGCAACACGTATAGTGTTAGCTTCACGGTTCGTTCTGGTGGGACAACAAATATGGTGCTAGCTTCATGGTACATTCTTGTGGTGCAACACGTAAAGTGCTAGCTTCAAGGTTCGTTCTGGTGATGCAACATGTTTAGTGCCAGCTTCACGGTTCGTTCTGGTGAGACAACATGCATGGTGCTAGCTTCATGGTACGTTATGGTGGTGCAACATGTATACTGCTAGCTTCACGGTTCGTTCTGGTGAGACATGTATGGTGCTAGCTTCATGGTACATTCTGGTGATGCAAAACGTAAAGTGCTAGCTTCACGGTTCGTTCTGGTGAGACAACATATATGGTGCTAGCTTCATGGTACATTATGGTGGTGCAACATGTATAGTGCTAGCTTCACGATTTATTCTGGTGAGACAACATGCATGGTGCTAGCTTCATGGTACGTTCTGGTGGTGCAACATGTATAGTGCTGGCTTCAGGGTTCGTTCGGGTGAGACATGTATGGTGCTAGCTTCATGGTACATTCTGGTGGTGCAACATGTACAGTGCTGGCTTCACGGTTCGTTCTGGTGAGACATGTATGGTGCTAGCTTCATGGTACATTCTTGTGATGCAACATGTATAGTGCTAGCTTCACGGTTCGTTCTGGTGGGACAACAAATATGGTGCTAGCTTCATGGTACATTCTGGTGGTGCAACACGTAAAGTGCTAGCTTCAAGGTTCGCTCTGGTGATGCAACATGTATAGTGCTAGCTTTACGGTTCGTTCTGGTGAGGCAACAGGCATGGTGCTAGCTTCATGGTACATTCTTGTGATGCAACACGTATAGGGCTAGCTTCACGGTTCAATCTGGTGAGACAACATGTATGGTGCTAGCTTCATGGTACATTCTGGTTGTGCAACACGTATAATACCAGCTTTACGTTTCGTTCTGCTGATTTCATGATAGGTAGTGGTCGGACTTCATATACATTGCTAGAACATTGATCGGACTGGACTACATACAATTTGCTAGTTTCATGGTTATATATGATTGTGCTACATATATAATGTTAGATTTATGGCTATATATGATTGTGCTACATATATAATTTTAGATTTATGGTTATATATGCTTGAACTACAGGTATGCTGCTAGTTTCATGGTTCTATATTGGAGGTTACATGTATGTTGCCAGCTTCGTGATTTGATATTGCGGGTTACATGTATGTTGCTACCATCACGGTTCGATATTGGGGGTACAAGTATGTTGCTAGCTTCATGGTTTGATATTGCGGGTAACATGTATGTTGCTAGCTTCATGGTTTGATATTGCGGCATACATGTATGTTGCTACCATAATGGTTCGATATTGCGGGGAACATGTATGTTGCTACCAGCATGGTTCGATATTGGGAGGTACATGTATGTTGATAGCTTCATGGTTTGTTATTGCGGGTATCATGTATGTTGCTAGCTTCATGGTTTGATATTGCGGCGTACATGTATGTTGCTATTTTCATGGTTTGATATTGCGGGGTACATGTATGTTCGTAATTTCATGTTTCATGGTTCGATATCATATTGTAGGGCAATAGGTATTGCTATTTTCATGTTTGAATATTGTGGTGCTATACAAATATGTATACCAATGTACGAGTATATAATATGTACTCGTACATTGGTATATATTTCTAAATGGAATGCATTTGCACTGCTTCGTGTGCATGGTCAGCTTTATAGTCGATACATAATCAAACAATCATAATCATAGTTCGCAATTCGTTGACACGAAATAGAAACAAAATAAGTGTTAAAAACCCTGATCATATATTACCTTGTAAAATGGATATTTATGTTTTTATCAGCGCAAAACTAAGATATGGCTCTTGGTGCATGGAAGTGTATAACAGTTATGTCGATAGTGTTGTATATACATGCAGTAATAAAACGTCTGTGTTTATTAGAATAAATATAGAGGTCATACGTGGCTTCTTTGTTGTTCGCACTCAGACCATTTGGACATAGATCAAATACAAAACTAAGGTAAAGACAAAAAATACTATTTTATTTTTATAAATAATAATTGGATAAGTTATAAACACACATGTTAACATACATGCACGTGCCAGCCATACAGCTAATGCTACATATCACGAACCAATAGCCGTTTTCTTATTGGTCGCCGGTGGTGCGTACAAATGTCACAGAAAGGTCGAACGCGTATCCGGATGTTTGTAGACGGGTTTCCATCTGTGAAAACTAATAACATATATCAAACAAGAAATAGAAGATCTCATTCAAGGATAATTGTTGTTACGTCCTTGTAATTTATCTTATTTGTGAGAGATTCGTTAAAGCGCGGGTCGGCATTTCCCTTTTATTCGTCAATGTTTTACAATAACCAGATACCGGCCAAAAGCGGCTTTATCGCGGGTCGCAATTTAATATTCGGTCAACAAAGTTAAAGCCTTATACACTACAGAGACAAAGTACAATATAAGTTATTGAGCAGCATATCCATAATGTATGATGTTTGATGTAAATGTGCAGTTTTACTGCTAAGATCGAAAACATATCGGCGATATAGCTGAGGCTTCCTTAAAACATCATAAATGTATAAGTTTAATCATATTTTATTGCATTTATAATTGCAGCAATGGGGTTTTCACAACATTAGTTGCACCCCTTCCCCAAAAATATTAAAAATAATTGAAGAAAAAAAGACATGACATGGCATAACACATGAAAAAGGGTTAAAGTTAATACAAAATGAAAAGATACTAACTACGGTGTGTACACAATTATCCATCAGTTAATACCAATTGAAATAATAGAGAATTTTTTTTTTAAAAAATCAGTAATATCAATTCAATTTGGTTGTTATATGGTTAAAAAAATAGAAATAGGGATGCAATAAATGAATTTAGACACTATGATGACTTGTAACCCAACAACAAAAAAAAGTTAACCCGGTATGATCTGTGTTGTTGTCATCAAAGTAACTGTTTAAATATTCTAGATATATATCAATATTGATTATGAATGTTTGTCAATAGTTATAGAAAGCTTTTCTTTGTTTTATCTTATTGGATATAACAATGCTTTTTATGACGGATTTCTTAATTAGTACCCGGATTCAAATCTTTTTGAAAATTTAATAAACTGTTGTACAGCTTTAAATAATTTAGTATTATCATCGTATACAAGATTAGAGTTGCCATTTAATATTAACCTTAAACCTATTGAATGGAATGCTCTAATTGAGCTAAATAATTCAATTCTTGAAGCTACATATAAGTCGAATTTAAAAAAGTAGTGCTCAACATCTTCAGTCAAATATCCACAACTACAGACGGGATTCATTTTGAAATGGTTTAAATACATTACACTTTTCAAATTACTGCAGTTATTTCTGATTCTAGCATGCAGATTTGACAAGTATCTCTTTCCCTTCGATTAATGATTTGGAAGTTTTTGAGGAGACATTCTTATATTGTGTTTAAAGGCAGATATACTGGAGTCTATCACTCTTACTGCTGGGTCTAACTTGTTCCACAATGCTATCAAAGAAGGTATACAAGACTGCCTACTTAATGCAGTTCTGCAGTAAGAAGTTGCTACATTACCTGAATTTCTTAATTGATAATCAGTAGTGTTGTAAATCAAGGAAGGAATCAAGTCGCTTATATAGGAATGGATTATGTTATTTGTGGCTTTGTACATTTGAGAGAAACCCATCGACACTCTGTATAATAATATAGATTTTGTAAAGAAACTGATCTTGTTAATCCGGTTATAATTCTTGCTGCTTCATTTTGTATTTTTTCAAATGATTCAGCAATATGATTTGGGCATCCATCCTAAACAATTGATAGATATTCAAAAAGGAGTCTAACATATGATTAGTAAATTTTATTTAAGGCATTTCTACTAAGGGTAAATTTCAATTTTCTCATTAATCCTAACACTTTAGATGCTGATTTTGTAATATTTCTATATGAGTATACCATTTACCAGTGTTACTTAATCCCAAGATGTTTGTGACTATCAACAAAAGTGACTGGGGTGTTATTAAACATGTGTTACTATGGTATTACTTAAGACAAACACGTGGTTTTACAAACAGTACTTTAAATTCTTAGCAACAGATAGCAAGGTGTCAAGTTACAGACCAGAGTGCCACTCCGTAAGAGACTATCCTAAAGAGACTCCCTCTCCGAGTCTCTGTTCGAATCTGCTCTCACTGGCTAAAGTGTCCAGTTTATAAAGCCCCCCACACTAAAAACAACAATATTCAATATTGACTTTAACGGACCCTCCCCCAGTAAATGTTGCCATCAAGGTTTCAATCTCCTGGAAAGAAGACCATGTACGCCCTTCCATGGTTTCTGTCCGATTGGCTCCCTTAATGATGACTTTGTTCTAACCGGTAACTCACATGTTAATTGTATTGGCGAAACCCATAAGCTTTCAAAAGGTACACACGAAGTGTATAAATCAAGGTGTTCTTTCAGCAACATATTGAGTTTATAGTTTAGTTACGATCTATATCGCGCAGACTGACCTGGGTCAGTCTCTAGGATGAACTCGTGGATCATTTACAGTACATATAGATTACATGAAACTGTACATGATGACTTGATATTAACACAAACATAAGTTGAGGTAAATCCTCACATCGATTAAAAGTAAATAGCATAGCTTCAGTTTTATCTGGATTAAACTTAACTAGCCACTGACTAGCCCAATAAGAGATCATTTTTAAGTCATGATTTATAATTCCTTCTATATCTTGAAGAGTTGCGGCTGAAGAGAAAAGTGAACTGTCACCCGCATACAATCTTGTTAAACTTAACAATGATTCTGTTATGTCATTGACGAAAATAAGAAAAAATAATGGGCCAAGTACAGAGCCTTGAGGAAAACCTGCCGATATAGATTTGAGATCAGAGTTACACGTTTGAATCACCACTCTTTGTTTTCTATCACTAAGATAGTTATTAATCCAAGTGAGCATATTGCCATTTAGCCCATTTTCTTTTAGTTTATATGATAAACCTTTGTGCCAGATTCTATCAAATGCTTTAGATATATCACAAAATAGCATACAGGAATGCTGTTTGCTGTCAAATGATTTGCAAATATGGTGATATATATCAATGAGTTGAAAATTTGTCGAGTGGTTAAGGTAAAAACCCCGATTGATATCTATATAATAAATTATTGCTAAGTAAAAAATTATACAAATATATGAACACTATTCTTTCTAATAATTTCCCAGTGCAGCTTAATAATGACACTGGTCTATATTTACTAACCATGGATTTATCTCCTTTTTTAAATAAAGGAATTACATTTGCTGTTTTCCATCTATCTAGAAAAAATATTTCTGATAGAAAGCGATTAAATAATAATGTTAATGGTTTAGATACTGATTTAGCAACTCCTTTTAACATTTTATGACTTATAATATCCGGCCCACTTGCCTTATTTGGATTCAATGAGAGAATTACATCTTCTACTTCTGTTTCCGTTACCATGACGTTATCAAGAACATTATGAGTTTTCAATGAGATAGATGCAAAGTAAGAATTCAAACAGTCAGCATTTTCATGATCAGTTAGAAAGAACTGTTTCACCTGTCGTTGTGGTACGACATAATGGTGGTATATTACTAGATGTGTCATTATTTTTAACAAAGTGTCTTATAACTTTCCAGAAACCTCTTTTATCATTGAATTGCAAATCAGTTAAAATAAGATCCAGGGTGTTAAAGAAATTTTCTTTGGCGTGTTTTTTCAAATCATTAACTTTATTTTTAGATTGTTTATATTTACACCAGTCACATGAATTTCCTGATCTTAATGCTTTGGATTTCAGTCGATATCTTATTTTTGAATATGTTCTAATAGTGGAGTCATACCAAGGTTTGTCATTGGGGCGTACAGTAACCGTTTTGGGTGGTATGCATCCTTTGATATGTATTAAAAAGGTATCTGTAAAACTATTACAGGCATCATTTACAGTTCCACTTAAAATATCGCTCCAGTCATAGTCTGATATGAGATCATTCAATAAATTTAAATCGGCTTTTTTTATATAGCCAAACTGTAAGAGTATAAGTTGGCTGTAAATTGTAAAAAAAAAGGCAAAGTTATAAATGTGGTACTATGATCACTTATGTCAGGTAGGACTGGAAGCGTACTAGATTCGATATAACGAAGGTCTTCTGGAATTTAAATGGGATCTAAAATAGCTCCCATACGTGTAGGTTCATTTACTGTATTTATTAATGAGTTTGTGCTTAGCACTTCTCTTAGATTGTGATAATTGGGATTCATTAAATTTTCATTTAAATCACCAATGATCAATACATTGTTTGTAATTTCAAAAGCTCTTCCAATATTATTATTTAGCTTATCAAAAAAAAATGCATCAGCTGTTTTGGGACTATAAAATGTTCCTATTAGATAGGATTCATTTTTTATTTAATTTCAACCCAAACAGATTCCCTGCAATATACTTCTAATTGATGAATTATTTTATGAATCAATAATTTCGACAGATAAATCAAAATACCCCCACCATAGTTAGTTCTATCTTTTCTATATGGGATATCGAAGTTATCTATTAGGAGAATCTAATTATTTGTAACAAGGGCATCAAGGTAAATTTCCGTAAAACATAACAAATCAAAATCAAGAAATGAGTGTTTGATTAACTCCATTTTGTTTCAAAGACTTCTAATATTACAATCCAAAACTGATATCTAATAAAAGTAAAAATAAAACCAGACATAAATGTAAGTTATACAATGATTGCTTTAGATAATCATAAGAATGATACAATACGTATTTCATTAAACTACATAAAAGCTTGAGAAAAAACAGGGGTTGACAATATAATACTCTAAAGGATTTGTATAAATACCGGTATCATCATTTTTACTAACAGTTGTATCATTTTTACATTTCATCATTATCACAATCTTTAACAATAATACTTAAATCATAATAACCTGTTATCAATATTATCATAGTCATCATTTTTATCAATAACATTATAACCTCATAATCACCATCATTATCATTTTCATCAAACTCATTATTATAAATGCTAGTGTATAATATTTATATTTCATCATTATCATCATCATCAGCAGCAGCAGCAACATTATCATCATCTTAAACATCATCATGATTGTCATCATCACCATTATTTTCATCATCAATATCAATATGATCATAGCCATTATCATTATCAATAAGGAGTTTATCATCATTATCATCATCATCATCATCATCATCATCATTATCATCACCATCATCACCAATAATAGTTATCATCTTTACATTCCATCATCATCATCATCATCATCATCATCATCATCATCATCGTCATCGTCATCATCATCAACATTATCATCAACATTATCATCATCATTATCCTCTTTATAACTCATTACAATCATCATCATCATCATCTTCATCATCATTACCATCATCATTATCATCATCGTAATCCTCTTTATAACTCATCATCATCATCATCATCATCATCTTAATCATCATTATCAACATCTTTATAATCATAATCATCATTATCATCATTATCATCATTATTATCATCATTTTAACTTAAAGTTATAACAGTTTTATATTTCATAATTATCACAATCTTTTATCAATAACACTTTAACCATAATAACCTTTCATCAATATCATTATTATTATAATAATCATTATTATCAATACCATTATGACATCATAATCACCATCATCTTCATTTTCATCAAAATCATTATTATCAACACTAGCATATAATATTTATATTTCATCAATATTATCATCATCATCATCATCATCATCATCATCATCATCATCATCATCATCATCATTTTCATCAATGTTATCAAAATCAACATATAATATTTATATTTCATCAATATCATCATCATCATCATCATCATCATCATCATCATCATCATCATCATCATCATCATCATCATCATTTTCATCAATGTTATCAAAATCAACATATAATATTTATATTTCAACAAAATCAACCTCATCACTATCAGCAACATTATCATAATCTAACTCACCATCATCATTATCAATTACTAGTATATCATCATCATCATCACTCATTTTCATCATTATCTACTTTTAATTATCTTCTGTATTATATATAGCTGTTTCAAAGAATGTCAATATTGCAAACCTGACAAGCAATGAGTAAAAATACAGTCTGTGTCAGTGTTATGAAGTTTTCAAGAGACAACATAATCATGCGCTTCAACAAGAACGCTTAGTCTGCTACAATAAAAACCGGCTGAGTGCAGGATACCTGTCTACTGTACAACACCATCGTCCACATGTTGACCAGTCGTTGAATCGGCTACTAAACAGCGACGTCATCATGTAAACACAGTCACATGATATATGTTAAAATGTGACTATCACAAGCAGTTTGAACACATAAATATTGACAGAACTTTATTGTTTTACACTAAGCAATTAAGGTGAAAATCACTATACATACGCGATTTATTCAGGAAAAGTAGATTAATAATTGAACATAGTTAGGTAGCATACGAAACTGAATAGCAACAAGATATCACTTGTTAAGGATAATGACTTAAAGCCACTTCAGATTTATGTCTTCAATACTTCTGAATCCGGTTGGATCATCCTGGGTATATTACTTCGTAAAAACTGCACCGTTTTTGGTCCAAAAGTAGGCAATGGTACCACTTTATTTAAGCGGTATCAGCTCTTTAATAATGCTGGGATTATACCGTGTTAAATCTTCTGAAATAAACACTCTGTCCGCATTATGTTTTAGTTTTTTCTTGACTGTATAGATATTGTTCTTCGTGTGATACGATTTGAATTTGATTAAGATTTTGGGTATCATACCACGCTTGGACACGGGATGGCACCTCTCGGCATCTGCTACGGAAATGCAGGTGTTACGTTCGTCTCTTAGTAGATTGTTGTTGATGACAGTAACAACATGCTGTGTAAATTCCGACTCATTTAGTTCAGGATCACATTTCAGAATTGAGAATTTGAGACGCCAATATTGTTCAAGATCGTTGTGTCCTTCCTATCTCGAATCTCGCTATCAAAATGAGCTACACGATTCTTTAGCGCTGAAATTTTACCATCTCTTTTACGGCGACCACTTGCCTGTTTTTCAATGGTCAATTGCTGAGCTTGTACGATGCTACATTGTTTCTCCACAGTTTCTTGTAGTTTTTTGTTGGATTTAACCAGGGCTGAGATTGATTCAGTAAGTTTATTCACGGCAGAGTTGATGAAAGGATTGATATATCAAACAATGCGGGGGCTGCATAAATGAATAATGCTCGCGCATCCGTAACATCAATCTGTAAACTTATTCTTTTCTTTTTTCGTTCATGTGCAGGATCCCGTGTGGTTTTTTTTCAGTGAGATATTTATACTTACGTTTAAAACATAGATTAACATAGAAGTTCATTGAGATATTTAACGTTTATACAGTAAACAGTATTGATCCTACATGCACACGTTATAACAGTATGTAAAAAATATAACAAAACATTTGAAAATCTTAATCGCCTCATATTTAGTTAGTGATTAGCGTCCGAGTAACATAACAATTTGATTTTTTTAAAGTCGCAGTATCACTGTGTTTTTATAAACACTTATAATAGTTTGGTTTAAAAAATTGGGTTTCCTTCAGTTTCATCCTATCATATCGACAGAAGCGGACTGAAACACATCCTTGATAAACAAAAGTGTGGGAAATCGTAGTAACTTTAAATCCTTATTCAGAGTTGTCACTTGACACAAAACTGAAACCTTATCATGGAACTATAAAATTATGTCGTTTTTTATTTTATCTAAACCTTTATTGTTCCTTGTAACACTATGTTCATTGTCGATCTTTGCAGAGGGGATCACGGGGAATTCTCGACATCGGCGCCATGTCCAGTTTACCGTTTTGTCAAGTTCATTGTTGTGATTAAAATAACATGTTCTGTGTGATTCCAGTGTGCAAAATAAACACAGACGAGAATTGTGGTCACTGCAGCTGTTGTATATCGCAAGAGAAAACAACTTGAGTAATCGATTATAAGTTATGTAGGAATCCATGTTCTAGGTCCATTCTGCTTATTCATTTCTTTTGTCCCCTCCCCCCCCCTCCCCCCCCCCCTCCCCACCCCCGATTCATGTATGTTGTTTTTCCTTTTGGCGCCATATAACTTATAAGCTGGTTTCATTTCATTTAAACGTGTTAAATTAATCATTTTTTAAATTGTCTTCAGTGAAAAAGTCATCATTATTGCCGTGTGTCCATTTAAGATTCTTGTATAGTATCATTCTCATGAGCATAAAACTCCACTGTACCATTTCGCCCAAGAATTATAAGCGTTTTCCCATTTGACGTCACCATTACGTGATATGGGTCCAGTTTGGTGGGAATGACGTTCACCAAGTGTCCGTCTGCGTCCATGTGTAATACACAGTATTCTGACGCCACATACACGTTCTGTTCATCATCACACGTCACGGTCCCTAGAGTGTAGTGTTCAGTCTCTAAATATGGATAGCTCCTTTCCCATTTTAAATTGCCTCCTTGAATATATACAAGTGTTTATTAGTTTACAATTAAATGTCTACTTTTTGTTCTTAAAGGGAGACAACATAATTTCAATTAATGAGTGAGGAACACTGAGTTTTCTCCCTTGCAAAATTCACCTTTTTAGCTAACTTTTTTAAAGTGTAGATATACTAGATTATACTCTTAACCGATTTAGAAACGCAAAGGTCGTACACTGGTTAATTTAACAGTGTTTATACAATTTTAGATTTATTCAAATTACATACACACCAATAACGATGTAAAATACTCTGTGCAAACATTGACAGATCGCAATAAATGGCCACATAGCGACGTCGTGAATATCATCGGTGTTTCATATAAAATTCATAAATTAAAACTTATTTTTTTACAAAACGTGACCGACCATTTCCAGCAAACTGTGTTTAAAACTGTACTTATGATTACAAATTTTTTAAAAAGATAAAGATGCAAGTTTCCTATCCTTCAATACTAGTGCTACCCAAATATATAGTATCAATAGATATCATATGTTTCGAACGTTTGTATCGTGTGACAGTGTATTGACGTAAATATATGACATTATGTTGAAGATGACAGTAATAAAATGCTGTTAATCTAGTTGAATTATTATTGCAGTCCTTTTTCCGAAAGATGGCAAATTTGCTGCCAATCTCCAAAGAATATAACATTTACTTTATTATAACTTTATTATAACGAAATGTTCACTTCTAAAATACAGTTTAATTGTAAAATATGTTCATGTGCGTAACATATTTATGTTCACTCTCGTATTGCTGCATGTATGATGAACTGTGTGTCTTCAAGTTACATTGAACACAATTCTGTTTTGTTACATGAATTTTGAATTTATTTTGCACTATATATCACTTCTATATTTACATATGTATATATTACATACACCTGATACACTCTGCAGCCGTTAAAAGTAACAAGAGATTTAAAACAGATACACGCTGCAGCGATTGACATACCGTGATGTCAGATTTAGAATATGATGATACGCACTGCAGTGGTTAACAGAACTGTGAGGTCATTTTTAAAATCAAGATTTACTCGCTGGAACGATTGACTGTACCGTGAGATCATTTTTATAATCAAGACTTACTCGCTGGAGCGATTGACTGTACCGTAATGTCATTTTTAGAATTAAGACAAATACCCGCTGGAGCGGTAAACAGTACTGTGGGGATAGTTTTAAAACTAAAACTGATACCCGGTGGAGTGGTTGACAGTACCGTTAGGTCAGTTTTAGAACTAAGACTGATACCCGCTGGAGCGGTTAAAAGTACTGTGGGGCCAGTTTTAGAACTAAGACTGATACACGCAGGAGCCGTTAACAGTACTGTGGGGTCAGTTTTAGAATCAAGACTGCTACCCGCTGGAGCTGTTAACAGTACCGTGGGGGTCAGTTTTTAAACTAAGACTGATACCCGGTGGAGCGATTGACAGTAACGTTAGGTCAGTTTTAGAACTAAGACTGATACCTGCTGGAGCGGTTAACAGTACTGTGGGATCAGTTTTAGAACTAAGACTAATACACGCAGGAGCGGTTAACAGTACCGTGGGGGTCAGTTTTAAAACTAAGACTGATACACGGTAGAGCGGTTGACATACCGTGAGTTCAGTTTTAGAACTAAGACTGATACACGGTGGAGCGGTTGACAGTACCGTGAGATCAGTTTTAGAACTAAGACTGATACCCGCTGGAGCGGTTAACAGTACTGTGGGGGTCAGTTTTAGAACTAAGACTGATACCCGCTGAAGCGGTTAACAGTACTATGGGGTCAGTTTTAGAACTAAGACTGATACCCGCTGAAGCGGTTAACAGTACTGTGGGGTCAGTTTTAGAACTAAGACTGATACCCGCTGGAGCGGTTAACAGTACTGTGGGGTCAGTTTTAGAACTAAGACTGATACACGGTGGAGCGGTTGACAGTACAGTGAGGTCAGTTTTAGAACAAAGACTGATACCCGCTGGAGCAGTTAACAGTACCATGGGTCACTTTTAGAACTAAGACTGATACACGCTAGAGTGGTTGACAGTACAGTGAGGTCAGTTTTAGAACTTAAAACTGATACCCGCTGATGCGGTTAACAGTACTGTTGGGTCAGTTTTAGAACTAAGACTGATACACGCAGGAGCGGTTGACATACCGTGAGGTCAGTGTTAGAACTAAAACTGATACACGCTGAAGCGGTTGACAGTACCGTGAGATTCAGTTTTAGAATTAAGACTGATACCCGCTGGAGGCAGTTAAGAGTACATTTTGATGAAATACGGAGATTTATATTGATGTATTACGCGAGGTATATTAACCCTTATTTGTCGACTGATGATATTCACAAAAAGTGGATTATCAACTATCAAGGTCAGATACTATTTGGTTTAAGTATGTAACATACATACCAGAGTCTAAGCAGATGTAATTGTGTTTTTCAGTGCAATATATTTTCTTGTCTCTTTTGTTGGATCCTATTCCGCTACTTGATGACAGCAATGCACTCGTCTGACCAATGTCCAGTATTCGAACTTGACCATTCATGTTTATGGTCGCTAATGTTACGAGACCGTAGTCGTTTTCGAAAACACCCAAGCATTTCTTTCCACATCTGAAATAATTTGTAAAGCGTGATGGACTTTTTACCTGTTTATTTTATGTAGCCTTTGAAATATATCGTCATGTAGGCTAACGCACTCCAAATTTTGGAATAATCACACACACAATGTTGATATTGTTTGCATATCGGATAAGTTGCCATGTTTACCAATGTGAGATACTTCTGCCGCTCAACCATAGCGCAGAAAACTACCTCACACGGTTTATCGGGTAACGTGTATCGGTCCATATAGAGTATATAGGACTGTTTTTACTAATGAATTGATAACTAAAGTTCTATTTATCCTGATAACATTTTTGCAAACACTTTTGGAAAGCCTAATTTATTACGGTTGTTCACATGCGCTCATACTACTTTTTACAATACACCCGATCTATTTTACAGCCAGAACAATGTCAGTTGTTATGGAACGGACAGACACAACTGTGTGCAATAGATCGGTCTAGTGGAATGGTTAGCCTCCTATGACAAAGAAGAAGAAATCCTCATCTAACAGTGGAGCCTGGTAACCTGACATTAAAAATCGTATTTAGTTTATGCTAATTTACTTAAACACTATGACGACAAGGTAGTTTCAGAGATTATATGGGTCGCGCTCGAATTCGAGTACTAATTGCTGGTTTTTTCACGAGGTCACTGTGACCGTTTCGCCGCCTAGGATCGAATCTACAGCAGCCTCTGACGTGAGCAGCCAACACTTTACCTCCTGTGGAACCGTCTCTTACAACGTATTTCAGGGTCGTTAGAACAATATTATTCAAAACGTCTGGCTGGGCCCGATTAGCGCAGTCGTTAGCTCGTCTGACTATTAATCCTGGGGTCGTGAGTCCGAAACCCCGCCCGGCCACAATCTCGTTGATGGTTGATATACGACATTGTGTCTCATTATCAATTCGTTTCTCGCCGCTGATTTAAGTGGAAAAGTTATCAGTTACTAGCGGAGATGGGGTGTGCTCGAGTACTAGTTAACCTTTCAGAATCCCAGGAAACAGTGGTTAGGTTAACTGATCGTCTGTTAGTCCTTGCCGTCATAAAAATGACGCTAAATATTCAATCAATCAATCAATCAATCAATCAATCAATCAATCAATCAATCAATCAATCAATCAATCAATCAATCAATCAATCAATCAATCAAAACGTCTATGGTAGCACATTAACACGACAAATTGGGGTCAGACACTTTAAAAAAGTGGTTCTCAAATTTGATAGACTATTTTTTTATGTTTGACATTAAATGTGCAGATCGCCTGGTCTAGCGGTATTGCACCAGAACTAGCAATTGCTCGATGGGTTTTGGGTTCGATCCCCACTACGGCCATATGTGGTGTCTTTGTGTAAAACACTTTAACTGTCAAACCTGTGTTAGTGATCACCTCTATTAAGCAGCCACATTTTCTATTTACGATTTATAAAATTTTAGTTTAATCAACCTGTCTTGAGCAACCATCTGCTTTAAGTTGTAATTTTTGCCATTTCCCATTGCTGCTTAAGACATGTTTAAGGCATAGTACCAGCATTGGAAAAAGGAAGTGCTTTGGAAAAAGGAAGTGTGTCCGTGGGGTAGTCGCATAATGGCAGTTATAAATAATCCTTGTTTTTTCTTCTTTAAAAATACATTGCTCATTGTTTTAATTGAATGGCATTATTGTGTATTTAGAACATTTTGAAAGCATTATCATGTTTGAATTGTGAATTTAGAAAAAAAAAATGATGTTTGGAAATTGGGGTATGAATACATGTTTTCGGAAGTCTAGTTTCACTTTGTCAATAGTGTATACACTGAGCAGATAAACCTTCTTATATGACACATGACCCCTACATTTCTCATCATATTTTGGTAGTGGTGATGTTGACAAACAGTAAATTGGGTCTCTCTAGTGAATGACAAGCCTTCAATCTTTTGTTATTTACTATAGAATAAAGAACAAAAATCAATGGTAGGGTTATACCTTAACTGTTAATGGGTTTACCTAGGAACACTTTGAACGTAATTTGTTGTACGATCACTTTAAATTAACTGAATCTTATAAACGCATTTAATCATATCATTGTGAGTGATTTGAATACTGTGTAACGTTACCCATGTCAAATTAATCAACACTTATTCCATAATATGCATAGCACAGTAAGCGTATACTTGTTTGTTATATCCTACCTTGTTATACTGAACAAATGTCCTGAGAGACGCACACTTTCTGAGGGACGTAATTCCCCTTTCTCGAAGATCAGCCAGGTGAACTTTTTGGCTACACTGCCATATGATACAAGGATCTTATTTTCGTTTACTACTGTCACATCGAGAGGCGGCTGCTTCAACTGAAATTATATAAAAATTAAACGTAAATGATGCTAAACTCACTCACTTACCCATATGTCAAACAAAATACTCACTGACACACTGATTCACTGACAGATTCACTCAATCAGTTAATTTCGTAATTGATTCATAATTCAGTAATTCATTACCAACCCAACCCCATCCCCTACTTATTCATTGATTAATGTAGTATTATGTGCAGATACGCGTAATAAAAAAATACTGACTTATTCGTGAACAAAAAATAACAGACGTGTTCATGGATTACAAGAAAGTACAAGTGAGTGCAGACTTGAAGAATTAGAATACTAGAAAAAAGTACAGACTTGTCCATTGATAACAAGATAGTACAGACTTGTTCATGGATTACAAGGAAGTATTGATTTGTTCACGGGTTACAAGGAAGTACAGACTTATTTATGGCAGTTGTATAACAATAACGTATATATTTGTTCATGGAATTAGTAAGGAAGTGTTAGACTTGAGTGTTAGACTCAAGTATAGACTTGTTCATGTGTAACATTAAACTATATATTTGTTCATGGAGTACAAGGAAGTGTAGACTTGTTTCATGGATTACAAGGAAGTACAGACTCTATCTTGGATTACAAGGCAGTATAGATATGCTCATTGTTAATGAATACTCAAACAGTTCAGAATTGTTCATGGATTAAAAGGAAGTACAGAGTTGATCTTGGATTACGAGGTAGTATACATTTGTCCATGGTTAACAACGAAGTATATATTTGTTCAATGATCACAAGGAAGACTTGTTCATGGATAGGAAGTATAGACATGTTCATGGATTACAAGGAAGTACATATTGTTCATGAATAACAAAGAAGTTAGACTTGATCATGGACTACAAGGAAGTATATATTTGCTCTTGGATCACAGGGAAATATAGACTTCTTCATGTATTACAATGAAGTATAGACTAGTTCATAGATTACAAAGAAGTATAGCCTTGTTCATGGATTACAATGACATATAGGCGTGTTCATGGATTACAAGGAAGTATAAACGTGTTCTTTGATAACAAGGAAGTATAAGCGTGTTCATGAATTACAAGGAAGTATAGACGTGTTCATGGATTACAAGGAAGTATATATTTGATCAAGGATTAAAGGGAAATATAGACTTCTTCATGTATTACAATGAAGTATAGACTTGTTCATGGATTACAAAGAAGAATAGCCTTATTCATGGATTACAAGGAAGAATAGACGTGTTCATGGATTACAAAGAAATATAGGCGTGCTCAAGGATTACAAGAAAGTATAGGCGTGTTCATGGATTACATGGAAGTAGAGTCGTGTTCATGGATTACAAGGACGTATAGGCGTGTTAATGGATTACACGGAAATATAGGCGTGTTCATGGATTACACGGAAATATAGGCGTGTTCATGGATTACAAGGAAGTACATATTGTTCATGAATAACAAAGAAGTTAGACTTGATCATGGATTACAAGGAAGTATATATTTGCTCTTGGATCACAGGGAAATATAGACTTCTTCATGTATTACAATGAAGTATAGACTAGTTCATAAATTACAAAGAAGTATAGCCTTGTTCATGGATTACAATGACATATAGGCGTGTTCATGGATTACAAGGAAGTATAAACGTGTTCTTTGATAACAAGGAAATATAAGCGTGTTCATGAATTACAAGGAAGTATAGACGTGTTCATGGATTACAATGAAGTATATATTTGATCAAGGATTAAAGGGAAATATAGACTTCTTCATGTATTACAATGAAGTATAGACTTGTTCATGGATTACAAAGAAGAATAGCCTTATTCATGGATTACAAGGAAGAATAGACGTGTTCATGGATTACAAAGAAATATAGGCGTGCTCAAGGATTACAAGAAAGTATAGGCGTGTTCATGGATTACATGGAAGTAGAGTCGTGTTCATGGATTACAAGGACGTATAGGCGTGTTAATGGATTACACGAAAATATAGGCGTGTTCATGGATTACACGGAAATATAGGCGTGTTCATGGATTACAAGGATGTGTAGCCTTGTTCATTGATTACAAGGAAGATAGACGTGTTCAAGGATTACAAGGAAGTACAGACGTGTTCAAGGATTACAAGGACGTATAGACATGTTCAAGGATAACAAGGAAATATAGGCGTGTTCAATGATTACAAGGAAGTATAGGCGTGTTCAAGAATTACAAAAACGTATAGCCTTGTTCATGGATTACAAGGAAGTATAGGCGTGTTCATGGATTACAAGGCCGTATAGGCGTGTTCATGGATTACAATGAAGTATAGGCGTGTCCAAGGATTACAGGGATGTATAGGCGTGTTCAAGGATTACAAGGAAGTATAGGCGTGTTCAAGAATTACAAGGAGGTATAGGCGTGTTCATGGATTACAGTGAAATATAGACGTGTTCATGGATTGCAAGTAAGTATAGGAGTGTTCATGGTTTCCAAGGAAATTAGACATGTTCATGGATTACAAAAACGTAAAGCTTTGTTCATGGATTACAATGAAGTATAGACGTGTTCATGGATTGCAAGGAAGTGTAGAGGTGTTCATGGTTTACAAGGAAGTATAGACGTATTCATGGATTACAAGGAAGTATAAACGTGTTCATGGATTACAAAGAAGTAAAGACGTGTTCATGGATTACAAGGAAGTATAGGTGTGTTCAAGGATTACAAGAAGTAAAGACGTGTTCAAGGATTACAAGGAAGTATAGACGTGTTCAAGGATTACATGGAAGTATAGGTGTGTTCAAGGATTACAAGAAGTATAGACGAGTTCAAAGATTACAAGGAAGTATAGGCGTGTTCAAGGATTACAAGAAGTATAGACGTGTTCAAGGATTACAAGGAAGTATAGACGGGTTTAAGGATTACACGGAAGTATAGACGTGTTCAAGGATTACGAGAACTATAGACGTGTTCAAGGATTACAAGAAGTATAGACGTGTTCAAGGATTACAAGAAGTAAAGACGTGTTCAAGGATTACAAGGAAGTATAGGCATGTTCAAGGATTACAAGGAAGTATAGACGGGTTTAAGGATTACAAGGAAGTATTGGCGTGTTCAAGGATTACAAGGAAGTATTGGCGTGTTCAAGGATTACAAGAAGCATAGACGTGTTCAAGGATTACAAGGAAGTATAGACGGGTTGAAGGATTACAAGGAAGTATTGGCGTGTTCAAGGATTACAAGGAAGTATAGACGTATTCAAGGATTACAAGAAGTATAGACTTATTCAAGGATTACAAGAAGTATAGACGTGTTCAAGGATTACAATGAAATGAAGGCGTGTTCAAGGATTACAAAAACGTAAAGCTTTGTTCATGGATTACAAGGAAGTACAGACGTGTTCATTGTTTACAACGAATTAATTTAGAACTGTTCATGGATAACACGAAAAAACAAGAAAGTACAAACTTGTTCATCGATAACAAGAAAATAAAAGAAAGTACAAACTTGTTGTTCATGGAGAACAACAGCGAACAGACTTGTTGGTCATGGATAACAAAAACGTACAAACGTGTTCTTGGATGACAAGACAAAACAAGAAAGTACAAACTTGTTCATGGATAACAAGAAAAAACAAGAAAGTACACACTTGGTCATGTATAACAAGACAAAACAAGAAAATACACACTTGTTCATGGATAACAAGAAAAAACAAGAAAGTACACACTTGTTCATGGATAACAAGAAAAAAACAAGAAAGTACACACTTGTTCATGGATAACAAGAAAAAAACGAGAAAGTACACACTTGGTCATGGGTAACAAGAATAAACGAGAAAGTACACACTTGGTCATGGATAGCAAGAAAAAACAAAAGTACACACCTGGTCATGGATAACAAGACAAACCAAGAAAGTACAAACTTGTTCTTGGATAACAAGACAAAACAAGAAAGTACACACTTGGTCATGGATAACAAGACAAAACAAGAAAGTACTCACTTGGTCATTGATAACGAGACAAAACAAGAAAGTACATACTTGTTCATGGAAAACAAGAAAAAATAAGAAAGTACACACTTGGCCATGGATAACAAGACAAAACAAGAAAGGACACACAAAACAAGAAAGTACACACTTGTTCATGGATAACAAGAAAAAAACAAGAAAGTACACAACTGTTCATGGATAACAAGAAAAAAAACAAGAAAGTACACATTTGGTCATGGATAACAAGACAAAACAAGAAAGTACACACTTGGTCATGGATAACAAGACAAAACAAGGAAATACACACTTGTTCATGGATAACAAGAAAAAACAAGAAAGTACACAACTGTTCATGGATAACAAGAAAAAAACAAGAAAGTGCACACTTTGTCATGGATAGCAATAAAAAACAAGAAAGTACGATCATGTCCATGGATAACAACAAAAAATAAGAAAGGACTATTTTGTTCATGGATAACAGGGAAATCAAAGAAAGTACAAACATGTTCATGGATAACACGAAAGAACGTACAAGTCTGTAGTTTGCAAACTATGAAACTATAAATAACTTCAGGGACCACACTTTTTGTCCGACTGAACAAATAAAATTACCTACATTATCCCCTTATAGCACTCTACCTACATGTAAAGTTTCACTAAGCTTAGATATTTTAATAATCTTTCCAGACAGACGGACGGACAAACGGACGGAGGGTTAACCTATATCCCCTATATTGTGAAACTGATAGGGGCTAATAATAGTAAATATGGTATTTGCTTGTGTCTTTCGACATGTAATTTGGATGTCAAGTCTCCGTCGATTTAATATTACCGTCAGAAAAGGTAACGAACATATAAATGCAAAACTAGCCTAGCTCAATATACACTTAAAACGTAGATGCACTAGTTTTGAACAGACACCTGGTCTTAAACGAGTCTTAAACTAAGGCTAACACCGATGTTGTTGTATGGTGTTTAGCGTCGCTTTCAACAATTTTTCAGTCATATCGCGACGCAGCGGTGGTCTAGGAGAAGAGCGTCCGCCTCGCATGCGCAGGATCGTGGGTTCGATCCCGGCTGGGTCATATCAAATACTTGGAGCTTCCTCGCTTGGCACACAGCATTTAAAGGACAGTTATAGGTGGGATACCATACCATGCGCTTGTAGCACGATACCCCAGTGTGGCGGCGTTAAGAATACGAAGAACACCCTAGTGATATACGTCTCACTGCACAGTTACGCCCATTTTTCCCCACGGTAACATTCTTACGCTTTAAAAAAGGCCTATGTAATTTGGTTTTGAAATATTTTTAAAATGGTTCTTAGTGGTTGTTATTTCTTGGTGCAGATGAGTAGAGCAAAAGCTGGCATAGCATATACTGTTGTAACACATCACCGGGGTTTAAAAGTGACTTTTGTAAGATTTCAACATATGCATGTATTTATGAGCATTTGACGACTTCTTTTTTAAAATAATGTCAGTGTGTCACTGCACCCTCTTTTATAAAAATCAACCTGGTTAACCTACCTGTAATTGTGCGTTTTCATGTGGGTATACATTCCTGATATGAAAAAAATCCTTAAAAAAAATCTGTGGAATTCTTTTTTTACCATGGAAATCATAGACCTTATTTTATACAGAACAAAGAACAGAATTCAACTGTGTAGAGAGACCTATAGTAACTGAATAAATGTTGAAAGTGACGCTAAACACCATGCAACAGACCAACCATCCTCATATTTACATTCAATATTAAATCAAATTCTACCTTGACACAGTTTACGAAGTTCCCGTCTCTTTTAAAAACCTTCACTGTCTTGTTGTACCAGTCTGGGATTACGATGTCGCCGCGGGACGAAATGTCCCCACCCCAGTATATTGGCTCCGTAGTATCACTGGATATCAAACTCTTGAATCCGGGAAACTCCTCGAAATTTGGAAATCGAACAGCTGTACGACGGGAATGAATTCCAGAAATTGGATTGTTTTCTGATGTTGAATTTCTTTTACTGCGCAAAGTCAGAGAATCTGTGTCATTATTGTTCAAACCGCCTTTTCTGTTTTCGCTTTCCTCGTCAGAGTTTGTGTAGAAAAATGTACGTCTGTCGATTTTAAAAGCTTTTGTCCATTTAGATTTTTGTAATCCTTGTGGTTTTGGTACCGGCTGATTGCAAGAAGGACACGTGAAATAGCCCGTCTCTTTGTCGGTCTTCAACTCTTTGATATGTCCATTTAAGCAAGCCTTGCAAAATTCATGTTCGCACGGCAGACGTCTAGGTTTGACACATGTTTGCAAACAAATTTGACACTCGTTGGCGAATGAAATATGATAGAAATCCTTCACCCCCTTTGACCGTTTGTTCGTTGTTTTTGGCACAGTTGCCATGACAACGGACTACTAAGCTATACTGTATAATTATGTATGGGACCATTATTATTAAATTCAGACATTATATCGAAAAGTTATTAAAGAAGTGCTAAGTGTGACCCTAAGTTTCAACCGTGTGTATTGTTTATTGTTAGCCTCCTCCGATCTATGAAATGATTTTGGAACGAGGCTTTTGATTGGCTAATGTCAAAGATCCTAGTAAGCGGTGTGACGATAGCGGTGGACCGATATATTTTATTTAACGGTGCACCGCTATTAAATACCAGTGGACCAATAAATAAGTAACTTGTACACCGGTAATTAATCGTCGGTCTACCGTTAAGATATAGCGGTGCATCGATAGAAATATAGCGGTGCGTCGTTAAAACATAGCGGTGGATCGATAAAATATAGCGGTGCACCGATATTATATAGCGGTGGCACCGGTATATAACGGTACATCGATATACTATAACAGGTGGACCGTCCACTTTTAACATGGTGCACCGATATATTTAAACGGTGCACCGGTATGTTTTATCGGTACACCGTTAAAACAAATACATCAGTGCACCGATATAATAGCGGTGCACCGGTACCGATGCTTTTGACCCTGATTGTACACCATATCTATCAGTACATGGTAGTATCATTGGCATCTAAGTCACATATGACTCTCATATAAAAGGATCAACATATGATTCTAAAAAAAGGAGCTGTATATCAGAATCATGTCAATGAAGTGTCATATGAGATGAAAATATTGTTGCTATTAAATACATAAAACATGAATCATACGAAAAGAGCGTCACTTGACAGCCAAATGATTGCATCCGTATGGAACCTATCATATGTGAACCACGATAAACACTTAGCCAGTGAAAATGGGATGATATTGATGTGAACAGATTCTCATGTGAGACACATATGCTGAGTATTTAATGTCTTGTTCAAGGCAATAAACATGTATATGTTAGTCCAATAAACTATTGAATAGTATTGAATTGATCGCATATGGATCCATCAAATGATAAATATATGACAATTATGTGAAACAATTAACATATGATATCCAAAAATCTAACAATCTGAAAAGCATATGTAAATCCTTTTATATGAGGATCATATCTGGCTTAATTGTCTATATATAACATTACGTTTATCTGCGAAGTCCCGAACACAGCATCAACACAACCCCCGTTTCAGCGTAATTTTACTCCATGTATCTTTTCACACACTTAAACACTTCACAAGATTCACCAACATATCAGTCGGTGATTGTAGTATATATAAGTAGTTTCCGATCAACACATTCACGTCTTAACAATATCGCTCACGGATTAAAACTGTTAAGTTTAATTGCATTGTTATCACAATGCGGAAGTAAAAAATATCATTCAAATTATGAAACAGAAAATCCTTCATGAATATCCTTGTTTTGTAACGCGTGTATATTCATTGTTATAAGTACATCATGTGACATATAGATATTGTGTTAATCATATCTCAATCAGATTGTATCAACGTGCATGCCAGTGAAATGTTTAAACTTTGATAAAGGGTATACGATATGCGATACCACCACGTGGTTTACTTAATAAACATGATATCTCCTTCTATGTATGTATCAGGGGGCGACCCAAGGTTTAATATTTCCCCCATTCCAAAATGTCTTCCTAAATTTCTTTTACTCTTCTGTTTTCTTTTCACGTAAGTTTTTACTCAGATCAAGCATTTTTGGGGCACCCCGTTTGTTTTATTTCTACCAAATATCATATATCCGGTTTAAATCCAGTTTGCATATGCGCCTGTGTACAAGTTGCTTCAAGTTTATTTATTTGTTAAGGACGTTGTAAAGTAAACAAGTATGACGAGAATGACAGTTTATGTATGGCGAATATGTAAACTTTATTTTTTATGTGTTTACGTAAAAGGTAGTTAGCACCCACAGCTTCTATACACATAACATATAACATTCACAGGCGTCAATAACGAGTATATAAACCATTCGCCTGCATGCATGCACTCGTTATTGACACCTGTGACTTTTTATTTCAAGGGGTAGCTTCGAAAAATGGAGATAGAAAATCACAAAATATTCAAGTTTCATTCATGAAATGTTGACAGTAGAAGCCGAGATGGCCACTCTTAACGTGTATAAACTTTCTCTGAGATCGGATGACATTTTCTTCACTAAAACTACCAGTATGTACGTGATGTGTTTCCAAAGTTACCCGAGTATAGGTTCATCCCTGTGATACACACTGGGCCATTATCTACACCAACACGTATAATCGTTCGTCATTATACTGTCAACATACCAGGTTATAAATTGGTGTACGAATGTGCGAAGTTCGCATGATGCGATTTGTACAACCAGCTGTTACTGAGTGTGTCAAGTACGTGCATCGATGTATCAGATGTGTGCATGACAACGCAATTTTTTTCGAACAATGTAACCAACTTTAATATAACAATGCAACCATGGAGAGTACTCTTAAAGAAGCCAAAATAAATGAAAGATTTTGTAGCAAATTCTTTTTTGGGAAGACAAAAATGTCAAGCGAATAAAAAGCGTCTGCGCAGACGTCCTTCGATATGTCTTTAGTTTAAAACAGTATTTTATTCACATAAGTACATTTAACAATGAAGCAATAAAGTCATACATCTAACACCTTATGTGGAAAGGATACAGAAAAAAGCTTTTGAAGCTTGTGTGAATCTGCTTCCGTGGCAGTTATTTTACTTTCCATTATAAACTTTATCATATTGTTCCGTACTAATTTTAGTTTGGCAAAATATAAATTAAATAAGAAAACATAACACAATAGTTTATTTAGAATAGTTCAAGTAATAAAAAATATTTATGGAAGAGAACGAAAGAGACTCCATTGATTCTTTTCCTGTATCGGTTCATTCTGATACAGGGGATAGGTGTTTTGTATGTTCGTGTTTGTGTATACTACACAATACATTCAATAGTAACTACTTTAGCTTTCTATGATCATATAGAGACGCGACGACTTCATATTGTGTATATGTGAAAAAATCAAGGTCTATTCAATTGTGTACAATATTCGAAACGTTTGGTTATCGTAATGTAAGTTTGCACTGCCATGAAAATCGAGGTGTTGTCAGTTAGTGAAATAGTTTCCTTTCCATACAGAAGGTCGTTTAAGGAGGGTTCGTGTCTTTAAGTTGTAAATATCTATGGAACACCCATCCTACTAAAATTTGAAATGTAGGCAAGTTTGCTCAGGTTAAAGTATCAGTATGTAGCCGTCGTCTAAGTTTTTCTTTACCCTCGCACTTTGATCTGTGTCATTTTGGCGGGCAGGATAGGCTGATTAAGTAGGGTCGCTACTTCTCCCGGTGCTGCACCATATGCTGGATAAGACGTTTATTTTCTATGTCGGTTGTTGAGTTGTCTAAGTTGATTCGTTGAGTTGCTCGGTTCTTGAAGGTAGTTGATTAAGTTGCTTCTAGAAGGTTCCCCGTTGGTTAAATACACCGTCGTTTAGTCGTGGATATGCTGGTTACCGTTTGTTGTACCGCTGTTTGTTGAGCTTCTGTTTAATTCAATCCGTCGAAAAAATCCTTTCTAGGGTCACGTGAAATTATAAAAAACAATTATACTTTAAAATAAATGTATCCACTAGTCATCAAAGTAAAGACTTCCGTGATTGTTAATTGATTCATCATTTTTTCATCTATCCACGTAGATATACATTAATAATCTTTTACAAAGCTGACCAACTTTGAAGGCTGGAGCTCAGGTAAACACGTCCTTCCACTTCGGCAGCCGCCTGTAGAGTGATGAAAAGTGTTCATCAAGTCTCCTGGTCATTGGTCAATTTAAAAACTAGATAAACTTAATTGGTTCATCGAAATGTTTCATTGGCAGATGACAAAAACTAACAAACACGTTGGTCGTGACAATAGCAGACAGCTATCTAATACATGTACATGGTATCGTGATAAAAATAGCTTGTTAACAGATTTGAAAATAATCAGGTATTTCATAAATTGTTGTCAAAGCAGAAGTTGAATAATAAAATTTTCACATGAAATTGTGTGTGTGTACCAATTTCTGACCATGAACCTGTATATAAGTGTGACCGTAACCTTAGAGCTAAAGACATTGGTCTTGCGCGAAACATGGTGAACATTTATGCAATACTATTTCAAAATATATCAAGTGGTTTAGAAGATATTGAGCGGACACGAACTTTTGTACGTATTTCTGACCTCTAAGTGTGACCATAACCTTTGAGTTACGTACTCACTTCTTACATTCAACACATCTTTGGGTAATGGTGAAAATTTGTGACATGTTATTTCAAAATGAGTTAAATGGTTTACAAGATCTGGAGCGGACACGAAATTTTGTACGTATTTTGACATTTAACCGCTATTTTTGAGATACGACCTTGGTCTTGCGAGCAACACATCGTCTGATTATGGTAAACACTTGTCCCATCTTATTTCAAAAGGGGACAAGTCGTTTAGAAGATATGGAGCGGATACGAACTTGTGTACCAAGTTTTTACCTTTAACCTCTAACTGTGACTTTGACCTTTGAGCTGGGGACACTCATGCCATGTTATTTTAAATCTTGTCAAAGGTTAAGAGGATACTGAGGTGCACAAAACTGTGAACCTACATATGATCTTAAACCTCTCGTAAGTGTGACCTTGACCTTTGATTAAGGGACCTAGCTGGGTCTTGCGCGCATCTCATTGTCTGAGTATTGTGAACATTTGTGTCATGTTGTTTTAAAATATTGTCAATTGGTTTAGAAGATATTGAGCGAGCACAGAATTGTGTACCTACTTTTGACCTTTAACCTCTATGTGTGACCTTGACCTTTGAGTCAGGGACCTAGCTGGGTCTTGCGTGTAACACATCGTGCGATTATGGTGAACATTTGTGCCATGTTCCATGTTATTTCAAAATCCCTCTTTGAATGAGAGTTATAGCCCGGAAAAATCAAACACACACGGTCAAGTCAAACGCTTTATGTCTCCGGGTATTGAAAACCAGGAGGTACAATCAAATTATTTCATTACTAGATTGCAATATAGATATGTATTTCCAGAGACAAATAGTTAAGTCACTAGTATTTCATCAGAGACATATAACTAAGTCACCAGTATTTCATCAGAGACATATAACTAAGTCACTAATATTTCATCATAGACATGTAATTAAGTCACTAGTATTTCATCTGAGACATATAATTAAGTCACTAGTATTTCATCGGAGACATATAATTAAATCACTAGTATTTCATCGGAGACATATAATTAAGTCACTAGTATTTCATCGGAGAATATAATTCAGTCACTAGTATTTCATCGGAGACATATAACTTAGTTTATAGTATTTCATTGGAGACATATAATTAAGTCACCAATATTTCATCAGAGACATATAATTAAGTCACTAGTATTTCATCAGAGACATATAACTAAGTCACTAGTATTTCATAAGAGACATATAATTAAGTCACTAGTATTTCATTTGAGACATAAAGTCACTAGTATTTCATCAGAGACATATAATTAAGTCAGTAGTATTTCATCAGAGACATATAATTAAGTCACTAGTATTTCATCAGAGACATATGATTAAGGCCCTGCACATAGTTGCATTAGTTAAATTCATATTAGTCCTATGTCTTGTATACTGTATTTAAACACACACTGAATTGAATTACAATACAATGCTATTTTAGATTTTTTGTTTTAATTATTTTACCAAAAACATTTGAAATTAACCAATTCTCAAATTGTATGAAACTGAATCTGTAAATAGGATAAAATTAGAGAAAACTGATCAAATGGGCATAGAATTCAATATGTCCTTACCCTCACTCAGTGAGTTAACAAAGCAAAAATCTTGTTTTTGATTGGAAACAACATTCAGTATTGGTAAGTTTACTTTAAACTTATTTATTTTACTTTGATAGTGAAACAAGTTATTACAACTTAAGACAAATCGAAGTAAAGCATATGTGGAAAAAGTGTCTTGCTGGTTAACCTGCCACGAAACCACAAATAGCCTTGGCAAAGGTCGAACCTACAGCCCTCCCAATCCTGGGGCCGACGCTCTACCACTGGACCACGCACTCTACTGTAATGAATCTACCCACGAAGCGGATTCATGACCCCAGTCCTACGATGTGTATAAATATTACAGTCATTCCATTACAAAACATTCAAACATATGCCAACTACTCTAAACACAGTGTGCCCATAACATATACACTTCAATTCAAATACAACTGTTTTCAGACCGATTTGTTCAATATTAAAATTTCCAGTATGTCAGATAAGGACATCTGCAAATTATCATGGTAAATGGGGCCGTAATGCAGTGGAGAGAGTGTATTAATGGCCGCTCAGGCTAGAGGTTGCAGGTTCGATCCCTAGCTCAGTACTGGTTCACCGCAGGATGATGACTCAAGAGTGGCTCATATAAACTCTGACCTATCTTCTCAATCAAGCTTAAGACAATGTAAAAACTCAAACTGCCAGGTCGAAATAAAATTCATTTGCTCAACCATTATGACCAATCTTTGAACAACTTTATTCGCATAATAGTATGCTGGTTCTACCCAAGATTGAATATTTATCATCATTTTATGCCATCAAGGGCTGACAGATGATCAGTTAACCTAACCGCTCTTTCCTTGGATCCTGGCAGGTTAACCAGTACTCAAGCACACCCCCATCTCTGCAAGTAACTGCTTAATCTTGAATGACATGCAATGTTGTATACCAATCATCACAGAGACTGTGACAGGGCGGGGATTGGAACTCAGGGCCCCTTGATTGATAATCAGCCATGCTACCGACTGAGCTAATCAGGCCGGGCCTACCTATGAAGACTTTGAGAGTGATTTGTCTAAATTAAAGAACTTGTTTCACAATCAATAGAATATAAATAAATTTAAGGGAATTTATCAGGATTTTTCAAACTTTTAAAATTGACTAAAATATTGTTCCAATATATCATGCCTATGTTTACTCTCTGACCACATATTGCCAAAATGATATCTATTTAAACATGTCACAATTAATATATCAAAAAGGGATTTCCTGACTTGGGCTACGTGCCCAGGTTAGACTAAAATAGATTTCCCGCTTAAAAGTGCAACATATTTTGTGATGTATAAAATGAGTCACGTGATTACATTTGGATTTCAATTTGATCCGTTATACACAGATGCTGACCCAGGATTTCAGTTTAGTGTGGTGCAACACAACATCTGGCAGGCACACATATTTTTTCAGTAGCAATATAGTGTATATTGTTTCATCTAAGAAAGAGTCTGAATGACGTTAAGCAGTATTAAGTGCTGTCTATTATCAGAATGGCAATTTCGTTTCAAGTTTACCACTCCAATTTAGGTATCAATTTTCATGTTTTGGTGGACTTGACATACCAAACCATTCAGATTTTATTTATCAATGATATTGAGATGCTTTTATCCATTTCAATAAATATTTTATTGTATTTTCTCCTGATATACTCCCTTTAAAAAAGAGCACACAAAAAAACGTCAAATACATTTTTGATAGAAAGATCCTCAGATAAAAACAATGAAACCTCGGTTTGGAATCATTGTCTCAACCTAATACCCATGAACAATTCTTGCAGTCTATATAATTATAAAACTGTCATACCATGATTTTTTCTAAAAATTGAATAAAGCAACTACACATACTATTCCATTTGTAATAACAACATTTTAATTCAAACAACTTTTAAGCAAGGACACAGTATATAACATGATTGCTATGTTGATTCACCATCTTAAACTAATGTTTCACAAAAACCAACTAGGCGACAAGAAACCAAGTCCTGGAACTTTCGAATTTTATTGGCGAAGTTAAGGCTCCAATCCAGAATCACAGTTGTGAAGGGTAAATCATCCTGTCACTATGACCTATCCCCGTGCCAAGTTTGGTGACGATTGTTGCCACATGATCACACTTCTTGTATGCAATAACAAGCTAAGCTCGAACAAATTTATAATATTGCATACTGGAAAACCAGTATGACTTTTGTTTTTACAAGCTATCATTCAGAGCTTGAACATAATCATAATATACCAGGTACACAGTTCAGGTAATGTATCACTGACAGTTTCACTCCTGACTGATAAAATAAGAGCACTTCTATGCATCCTTACATGTCCTTCCTTACATCATCTTTCTTTGGTTCGAATGGATTGGACCATATTCTGGCCTCTGAAAGAAAATAAAGAGTTTAAAATTAGCATCTTAAATAATTTTGATATTTTACTGGTAAAATGTTAAATAAAATATTATAATGCAATCTTATAAATTAAATTATTATACATAATATATATCATACGAAATGAAATGTATTATTTTGCATAAGACAATAAAATTCATGACACCTGGATTGATAGTCAGATACTGATGCGCTACCTATTGAGCTAACTTGACCTGGCATTGATATATGTAAAGATAGAAATATATATATATATATATATATAATCATAACTACTTGCAACATCAGTAGTGTTTACTTAGCACACAGAAGAGTTGGTTTCAGTATGCAAATCAATTTACAACATTTCATAAAATAAAGTACCTCCAGGTTGGGTCTTCTTAATATCAACATTTGCCCTGCTTTGCTGTTGTATTCGCTCTGGAAGGTGAATAAACAAAACATTATTGACGTATGCAACATAGGAGCATAACTTTATACAAAACAGTTGTAAGTAGGATTTGAAAATAACACATTTTGACAAGAAAACTGGATTACATCTGAAAATCAATTGGTGTGACTGATGTTTTGAATAGTGCTTTATTAGTTTACTATGTTTATCTCCCTGTGACATACACTTCAACCCAAACCAGGTTATTTATTTTGAACAGCTGCCAACTGTTGCACTCAAAAAGGTTAAATATAATGTGGAACGCATGGGCCTGGGGTAGAGCATCGAGCCAACGATCAGTGGGTTGTAGGTATGATCCTCCCCACGGCTATGTATGATGTTCTTGAGCAAGACACTTATTCTGCATGTGCTTTGTACTGTTTCTAACTAGGAAGACTTTGAGCTATGATAGAAGGTTTGTGGGTTTACTACCCTGCCCCAGCTTGTGAGGTGTCCTTGAGTTAACACACTTTATTTGCATCTAACCTATAAGTACTGGATGTACCAATGAAGACTAAGAGTGTGATTTATAAGTAAAAACTATGTTTCACAGTTATTGTAATTACTGTAAACAAAAGTTCAAATGATCTTAGCAATGAAGATTTTTAAATATTTTTTTTTTTAAAACAACACACTTCAAAGCCAATGTAATCATTCTGATGCTGTGAAAATTAAAGAAAAATATCATTCAGATTCTCATGACCTGTGGAGAACCAAATTTTACAATACCAAGGATCAAATAAAAAAATTTTAATTGAAGTTTCACAACTCATTTTAAACATCCCAAAATGCTCCTTGAATTTTGATAGAGAATACCATTTTAATCTTAACTTAGTGCACCAGCATTCTATAGGCTAAGTTAAAAAATTTTGAAAAAGATCAGACAAACTTCCGTTAGATCTACTATGCCTTGTATAAAAATAATCATTAGAATAAATTTGTTTTATGTCATTTTGATAAACACTGGTGTATATATGCCCTATTTGACAAATCATCAGTCCTGACTTTGATTCTATATACATGTTTTCATAATTCTCATATGTTTGATTCAGTTCTTAGGCCGATTCCTTATTCAGCTCTTGGGTGCAGGATGAAGCGTACCACTGTCTTTCTGTACCATTGCCTTTACATACCATTTCAGGATGAAGGGTACCACATATAGATTATATAGTAGTAAATACCTGGTGGGACCCTCAATAATACGTTGTGTGAATAACAAGTATCATTTGCACAAATCAGTTCTATATTAAAGCAAACCAACAAAAAGGAAGTAGTAATGGGTATTATCAGGTTAATTAAATGAAAAAAATCCTGAGTAATTGTAAAAGCAGTACAATATAGTAATTGTAAGTTAGGTTATAAAGAACGAGAAAACATATAATTATATCAATTAACATGATCTATATGTGGTATGCTTCGTCCTAGAAACTGGTACGCTTCGTCCAACATTCCAGCTCTCTCATCAATAGTCGTGTGTATATATATATATTGATTGGCTCGACTTGGTATTCCTTAAAAAATGTACCATGAGCTTGAAAAGATTTGAAAGGTTGTATTTCAGTGATGATTGAATAAATTGGAAAATATATACCTGTATGCATGTTAGTATAATTAAATATGCAAGCCGAAGTAAGATTCAAGGTCACACAAACACAATTCAGTATAAACATGTTGAAACACAAAATATTAATTGTAACTTAATGACATTTCTTTATATTATTTGCTCCTATATAACTCTGTAGATGTATGACTGTTATACTTTAAGGACTGGCTTACTAATATATTTTGTTGAAAACGATAGACATCCGACAACTAGATACATCCGAATATATCAATACAATGTATTACTAGCCACATACTATAATGTTCCTGCTGATTTATCGGCCTTATGATAACTGACATGACCGCAGCTCCTATGCCGATCACAAGCACAGCTACCAGCAAACATTCCCCAAGGAAACCTCTTTCGCGGCGGAACGGGTATTCCCATCACTTGTTTGTGTTTCAGATTTTGTTTTCACAAAATGCCAGCGGTTTCCATATTTGTTGTTGTTGTTGTGTTAGACAGGTGTAAAACCTGGCGGTACAGTTAAATTTGGGTTTTTCAGAAAGAGTAGCTGTCGGTGCGTACTAACTTTATCTATCAACTGATTTTAAAAATGTTTATACTTATAGAAAGCATAGAATATCTAGTTTCTAAAACTGAAACGATAATTAAAATCCATTATCAAATGAATGAGATACAGACAGTTGAAAAGAGAAGGTCACTGCCATTAAATTTACACACTATTTTTCACTCGATAAAACTGGCAGGTACTATTTGACTTTTCATTTATAACTGGAATTTAATATTTTTAATATTTATATATGTAACATAATGTAGTTTCATAAAGCTAAAGTTTTTAAACATCGATCAAGAGTTACGGAAGATACAGTCTTTCAAAATAGGTAATAAAATATATTATTTCGCATTAAAATTTTACTTGTGGGAAAACCTGGCGGTATCCCTTAAAATCTTTATTTAGTGTTTGATTTTAACTTACTTTACATGCTTGTCAGGCTGATGTTCTGAAGTTTTATGCGGTATAACAAAATTAAAATCGGATCAGAGAAAAAGAAGTTATGAAGTGTCGAACTTGAACAATTATTTTACCCACAATTGTGCCCATCGGTCAATAGTGGTAAACGGTTTCCTTAGTAAAGGAGAACGGTGTGAAACATAATCCGTAATACTAGGTTAATTAATATGAACACTAAGTAATTAAAAATGTTGATGATTATGGGTGATCAATATCTATTACTAAGTTATAAAAACATAATCAATACTATATGTATATCGGAACAGAACTTGTTCATACAGTATTAGGCCTACCTGGGTGCATAATAAAATAGTTTATGTCATATTGGATAACATATATAATAAATGATATTTATATAAATAAGTGACAATTAAGAAATAGGAAACATTACATAACTCATCGAAGAAGATTTAGTAGCGGTACATGATTTTATCTAACTGTTTTGTACAAATACAATATGTTTTGATATTTTTTAATTTTTAACTTGTGACATTTTTGGGCTGCTTTTCAACTTTTGGAATAATATTCGAAATAACCACTGTTAAACAATATAGTAAATTGGTCCTAATACTCTTGGATATCAAAACAACAAAAATACCAAAATCTAAGAATTTATTTTGTCCACAAATGTCATCGATTGATTCGTTTAAACGACTGCGGCATTGAAATATATTTTAAAGACAATTTAAAATTTATTTCTTAATTCCTAATAAAAATATAATTGTAATAATTATGAATACTAGATAAAATGTTCACTAAAATAATAACCATAAAGTTGGCTGCAGAGAGATTAGTGGGATTAGGTTGATACGATATGTTGTTTTAACTAATTACGTGTTTATATTGATTGTATATATTATATATTATGATGATGTACTTTGTACACATCCTAATAAAATATATGTTCTGTTCTGTTCTGTTCTGTTCTTTAACAAACTTAATAGGATTAATGACATGCCATCCAACAAACACTATCGGAACAGATTTGACGCTACTTGGTTTAACCTGTGACACGTGTGTGTGGTGTATACATTGTTGCCCCGTCGTTAATTTAGTGTTAAGCCAATATTCAATCTACGTGATTAGCTTATATGGTTAATGGTTAATAAATTCTTCAATGATTCGCCATTCAAACTAAGAAATTTAAACAAAAAACGATAAATGATAAAATAAGAAATTCTCATTCCCATTCCGTAACCAACAAATTCCCCCATGCTGTTACTTGTTCATTTACTTCTTCTTTATTTTCCACAACAACAAATTCACATCAAATTAGAATATATAAGACATATTTTACCTTTCTTTCCTTGTTTTTTTTTCAGTAATAATTTTAGTTTATATATATATATATATATATATATATAAATCTCTTGTTAAACTGTTAGAAAGCGCAGCAGACACTTTGGATAACAAGTCTAATATATGATGTTCACAGGTTGGGTTTTGAAAATTAATATCTTTACTCTTAGCAATGAGATCGTACATGGTATTGAAAATATCTCTTTAGTGTTGGTTTTGTTTCTATAATTCATTTAAAAGTATATTTTATTTTTCTTACATTAATTTTAACCTTTTGGAATAAATTAACTATGATTTAACTAAAATTAACTAATTTAACTAAATAAACTTTAAATTTACCATAATGGTTGAGATCTTTCTATAAAATTGTAAAAAAAATCCCAATTTATATAGCTCTTATAATATGCATAGGTTTATTACAAGGGTCGTAAGAGAACAACATAAATTCTGTCGAAAACGCGGTTCTGTTTAAAACGTACTCAATATATAATAATATTACAGATACACGGCCAGATAGTCCATATCGACTACAGTCCATTCTCAAACTATGTCATTTTCTTGCATATATCCCGTCAAGAATCATGTACAGCATTTTTATTGACGCATGTAATATACTTTACTTCATATAATAAAATCATATTTTTAAGCAATGTCAATTTACAATAAAACTTTAATTCATCCGGTGTTATTGGTTTATTTATAAAATGGTAATCATCAGAAGAATTAAAAAGTTACAACGAACTTATACATGCAATTTCACAAGACACAACATGGATTTCAAAATGGGAAAAAAATGACGGTCTCCTTTAAGGAACTATAGGAAGTCTCTAATTCCTTGTCTCCTTGTACTAATATTAATTTTCAATACTGTACTACATTCAATAAAGTTACAGAAATTAACAAAGCATTGTTCCATCTTTTATTTGAAATATACACGTATAGTAAAAAGCTAAATCATAAGGTTTTATTCGTCTGCTTGACAAAAATCATAACCGTCTGCTTTCATACATGGTTAAGGAAGTCGGATAACTGAATTCGCTGTGATTTTGATGATTTTAAACTTTAAATTTAATTTACATCGATTGTGAAACAATTTCTGAAAATCAGGAAACTCTCTATTTCACGTTGACTGGCGGTCATTTTCACAATTAAGACCATTTTCGCATTTGTGGGTCCTACACTTGTCATAGTAACTTTAAGAAGTCGTATTAAAACTAGTTTGTCGCAATTACGTATTTGGAACCAAAAGTTGGTAAACGATATCAACATGGCACTATTTCAGTCCATGTGAACTTTTCGAATGCTACATAGATCATGAATGTGTGTTTATAGGTCTGTATGTCTGTAACTGATAACGTCTAGCTGTTTGGTAATTGTGTCGAGGCAGAAGTTTGCGTTAAAATCTTATTCGTAATATACAAGCATCATTCACCCAGCATTAATTAAGATGACCGGGAAATTACGTTTACGTGAATATGCTCGGTTTACAATGGTATGTATTGTAATTATATCGAGTGTCCTCTCCGTGGAAGTTGACGAGGAGACGCTGAAGCGGTTGATTCAGGAGGAAGTGGAGAGACAGACCGGAGATAGACATGGTAGGGTTTAATATGTGTTCTTACAGTAAACGAATATCCTATCAAAACTAATACCAACAGAACAAAAACAAAAATGATTTGTCAATTATATATGCATTTATATCTTTGCATATATCTAGCAATCGTTCATTGTTATCTCTAATACATGTATTTATGCATAATTCGAATACGAGATTTTTAATTAGGTTAAACACGATAAATAATATAACTAAGTGACAAAATTGTTGACAGGACAAGACTAACACAATTAGTGGCAGGACAAGGCACTATCTGACAAAATTGGCGGCAGGACAAGACGCTAAAATATAACACAATAGTGGCAGGATAAGGCTATTACTGACAAAAATGGTGGCAGGATAAGACACTATCTGACAAAAAATAGCAGGACAAGGCAAAAACTGACACAATTAGCGGCAGGGCAAGACACTAAAATATAACTATCACAATTAGTGGCACGACAAAGCACTAACTGACAAAAATGGTGGCAGGACAAGGCACTTTCTGCCAAAAAATGGTGACAGGACAAGGCACTATCTGGCAAAAAAGTGGCAGGACAAGGCAAAACCTGACAAAAATCGCGACAGGACAAGACGTTAAAATATAACTAACACAATTAGTGGCACGACAAGGCACTAAATGACAAAAAATGGTGGCAGGACAACAACATCGATGACAGGACAAGGCATTAACTGACACATTTGGCGGCAGGACAAGACACTTACTGACACATTTGGCGACAGGACAAGACAGTAACTGACACATTTGGCGGCAGGACAAGACACTAACTGAAGAAAATGACAGCAGAAAAAAGGTCCTAACTGACAAAATGATAAGAGGACAAGGCCCTAACTGAAAGAAATCGATAACAGGACATGGCGCTTACTGACAAAATTGATACGAGAATTAGCCGCTAACTTACAAAATATGTCAGAGAACAAGACCCTAAATGACAAAATTGAAAAGAGACTAAGGCCCTAACTGATAAAATTGGTAAGAAAACAAGGCCCTGACAATATTGGTAAGAAAACATTGCTCTTACTGATGAAAGTGGTAAGAGAACAATGCCCATATTGACACAATGTGTAAGAGAACAATGCCCTTACTGACAACAGTGGTAAGAGAACAGTGACCTAATTGACATAATTGGTAAAAGGACAGTGTCTTTACAGACAAAATTGGTAAGAAAACAATGCCCTGACTGTCAAAAGTGGTTAGAGAACAATGCCCATACTGACAAAATTGGTAAGAGAACGATGACATAACTGACAAAAGTGGTAAGACAACAATGGCCTTACTGACAAAATTGGTAAGAGAACATCGCCCTAACTGACAAAAGTTGTGAGAGAACAATGTCCTTACTGACAAAATTGGTAAGAAAACAATGCCCTTACTGGCTAAAGTGGTAAGAGAACAATGCCCTTACTGACGAAAGTGGTAAGAGAACAATGCCCTTACTGCCAATATTGGTAAGAGAACTATACCTTTACTGACAAAATTAGTAAGAGAACATTGCCCTTACTGAAAAAAGTGGTAAGAGAACCATACCTCTACTGACAACAATGGTAAGAGAACAATGCCCATATTGACACAATGTGTAAGAGAACAATGCCCTTACTGACACCAGTGGTAAGAGAACAGTGACCTAATTGACATAATTGGTAAAAGGACAGTGTCTTTACTGACAAAATTGGTAAGAGAACAATGCCCTTACTCTCAAAATTGGTAAGAGAACAATGCCCTTACTGACAAATGTGGTAAGAGAAAAATGTTCTTACTGACAAAAGTGGTAAGAGAACAATACTCCAACTGACAAAATTGGTAACAGAAAAGGACCCTTACTGACAAACGTGGTAAGAGAACAATGCCATTACTGACAAAATTGGTAATAGAACAAGGGCCTTACTGACAAAACTGGCAAGAGAACAGTGCCCTTACTGATAAAATTGGTGAGAGAACAATGCCCAAACTAACAAAAGTGGAAAGAGAACAATGCCCTTACAGACAAAATTGGAACAAAAACAAGGCCCTAACAGACGAAATTGGAACGAGAACAAGGCCCTAACTGACAAAATTGGTAATATAACAATGTTCTTATTGACAAAAGTGGTAAGAGAACAATAACCTAACTAAAATAATTGGTAAGAGAGCAAGGCCCTTACCGACAGATTTTGTAAGAGAACAATGTCCTTACTGACAATATTGGTAAGAGAACAATACCCTTACTGACAAAAGTGGTAAGAGAACAATACCCCAATTGACAAAATTGGTAAAAGAACAGTGCCCTTACTGACAAAATTGGTGAAAGAATAATATCCTTACAGACAAAAGTGGTAAGAGAACATTGCCCATATTGACACAATGTGTAAGAGAACAATGTCCTTACTGACAAAAGTGGTAAAAGAACAGTGCCCTTACTGACAAAACTGGTGAAAGAACAATGCCCTTAATGACAAAATTGGTAAGAAAAACGGTGCCCTAACTCAAAAGATTGATAAGAGAAAAATGTCCTTACTGACAAAAGTGGTAAGAGAACACAATTCGCGCCAGATTAACCCGCTCATATACAAAAGTGTTGCCTATGCTAATCTACGTGAGAGTGTTTTCTGTTTCATATGGACAACAGAGTTACAACAACCTTCAAAATCTATATAAATATTCAAGCATTAGGACAAATTCTTGTTATGTTAGTCATCAATTTAACTGAAACAAATATTAGCAAAAAATAAAAAAATCTTGAAGCAATTAACCAAACACGCATTGTTAGACCCGTAGCGAGGTTAGGGAATCTCTCTTCAATATAGTTTTATAATTTAAATTCAGTTTGTATTTGAGTGGTAAACTTGAAACACTTAAATACTGCTTGACTATGTTCACATTGTCATTTGGACTCACTAAGATGAAACAAATGCTACAGCTGTAAACAGATTGAAATAAAAAAATAAGTCACGTGATTCACAAAATGTGTTGCAACTTCAAGCGGGAAATCTATTTCAATCTAACCTTGGCGCGTAGCCTAAGTTAGAAAACCCCTTTTAAATGTACTAGTCTGACATGTTTAAATAAATATCCATTTGACACTAGGGAGTCAATGAGTACACGTTTTATATTCATAAAAAAAATCTTGATATATCAATCCACCTCCAAAATAAGGCCGTCCTTGAAAAACATTTTTACCTTCTCACTCAAAATGAATTGCAGCTATCCAAACTTTTTATTGCCTTTCAAAGCGTTTATATTTACTTTCCATTTTTTTCTTTTAAATGACTATGCAAAATCAAATTCTGGCCAAATAAATAACTAACTATCTACCCACATGAGAAACGCTGGGTCGGAGCACAGCAAACTGACATTTTTTAAGGATGGCCTGAAATAAAATACAGGAGAGAAACTGTATAAGTATTTTGCTTCCGTTTTAATACTTTAATGTTATTGTATGTGTGATTGTATTAAATCAAATATGTTTTTTTACCAATTCTAACATTTTGAAACAATTCTAATATACGTCCTTTCATATGCAGACATTCCTGGCTGAAGTTTCACAAATATCAACTTAGTTAAGCATGGAATGGACACCGGAAAATGTTTCACCGACTTAAGCATTATTGTTTTAAACATTTTTAAGGGTCCTCCGTGGCCTCGTAGTCTAAGTCACCATCTCAAGATCATCTACCTCTCACCGCTAAGGTCGTAAGTTTGAGTTCCGCTCGCCAAACCGCATTAAATTTTAAAAAAATGCAAGTCAAATGCAAGTCAAGTCTATGTTGTAGAAACTTAATTCTCAGTAAAACAAGATGCCAGCATAAACACGAACACTTTAAGTTTGTAAGTATACGTTATCTACTAAGTTAACCTTGCGGTTTCCCCTTATATTGCAGGCGAAGCTAAACGTTAGTACACCTTATCTACTTAGATAACCTTGCGGTTTCCCCTTATATTGCAGGCGAAGCTAAACGTTAGTACACGTTATCTACTTAGATAACCTTGCAGTTTCCCCTTATATTGCAGGCGAAGCTAAACGTTAGTACACGTTATCTACTTATTTAACCTTGCGGTTTCCCCTTATATTGCAGGCGAAGCTAAACGTTAGTACACGTTATCTACTTAGTTAACCTTGAGGTTTCCCCTTATATTGCAGGCGAAGCTAAACTTAAGTACACGTTATCTACTTATTTAACCTTGCGGTTTCCCCTTATATTGCAGGCGAAGCTAAACGTTGGTACACGTTATCTACTTAGTTAACCTTGCGGTTTCCCCTTATATTGCAGGCGAAGCTAAACGTTGGTACACGTTATCTACTTAGTTAACCTTGCGGTTTCCCCTTATATTGCAGGCGAAGCTAAACGTAAGTACACGTTATCTACTTAGATAACCTTGCGGTTTCCCCTTATATTGCAGGCGAAGCTAAACGTTAGTACACGTTATCTACTTAGTTAACCTTGCGGTTCCCCTTATATTGCAAGCGAAGCTAAACGTTAGTACACGTTATCTACTTAGTCCCCTTATATTGCAGGCGAAGCTAAACGTCTTGTACTTGACACCGAGGAAGATTTATTTGCTAAGGTTAGTCAA
Organism: Panopea generosa; assembly: GCA_029582155.1. NCBI lineage: Eukaryota > Metazoa > Mollusca > Bivalvia > Adapedonta > Hiatellidae > Panopea > Panopea generosa. Next base: position 18,841,726 of record CM055896.1, on the reverse strand, counting down.
CTGACAGCAGCAGTTCAGGTTCTTCAGACAGCAGGAGGTACCAGTTCAATGAATTGTTTTTTATTTTGTGCAAAAATAAATGTATTAATATACAGTTTTATAAAATATCGTGTATATTCAATTGATAGCTACCGGTACAATGATTTTCAATAGGTATTCATTCGTTTTCGTATATCAATTGTAAATAACGACTGACATTTTCGTATGTGCTGACTTGGAAATTCAGAGTTAAAATAGAGAATAAGTATTTTGGTATATTTGAAATAGCATTTTATTTCATCAAGTGGACACTGAAATGGTATGGTCACCAGTGGAAAATTCGGGAGTAAGCTATCATCGAATACCCACGGGTAATCCATTGCGATACATACCATTCGTCACGGTGTTGGATGGAGACTATCGGAATTGCCAACCGGGGGTATCGGAATTGTATCCGACGATGTCATAATAAGCATGTCAATTGCAATGTTCACGAATACAATTTAGTTGATTTATGAATTTACACAAACATTTATTTTATGAAGACCGGATATTTTTTCTTTATAAATTTCTATATTTTATATTGGTTTGAATTCAAAAGGGATTTTAAGGGTTATTGCATATTACTTTACCTCTCATAAAGAGACTCAGATATTATGCATCAATAACTTTTGTTTTCAAATCTATTAAACTTCATATATGTGCTTAAACAATATTTAAAATATACTATGAAATCAAGTTGTGTTTAAACCAAGTAATATTTTGATTTTTTTAGTTCGTTCCACCTATGTACGATGGGGTCGAACAGACTGTCCTGGAAACGGTTCTGATTTGGTATATAAAGGTAAAGTAAGAAGAAAATGTCGTCAAAAAATATATTTGTTTTTATTCTATTCCTGTAAGTGCATAGCCAATCACCTACTCCAGATGTTATCACGTGACCGTACAATATATAGAAGTTTATTGGATCCAATAATATATTATTCCAAATATTGTACAAAACACAGTAAAATAACCTTATAATATTCGCCAATATATTCAAATAGTGACCAAATAGTTTCCTTATTCGAATATTTGACAACCGGTTTGAAGATTGTACTGCACGTCACTGGAACTAACATACACTTCTGCGTGATGTATTGCATTTCAAATACATTAAACAAATAATGGTATTAAAGGTTTTTGAATGTAGTTTTATAATATTTCAGAGACTAAGCTTTTGATATCTACTTTAATTACTTTATTTACTATTTTTAAAAAGATCCTTTATAATTACATATAAAAATCAGTATCGATTAACCGCCCATAAAGGGATTGTATATCGCACGCGTAGTGCTTTATTTCAAGTGAATGAGCAAAACACGTTTCCGTATATATATATATTCTTTATATCCTCCATTAGCGGAGAGCTACATATATGTTATTACATAAAGAACATATTAAACATGAAAAAAAAAACATAGCAAAAAAACATACAAAAGTACATCAATATTAAATAGAATAAACCATACAGGACACTTAACATTTGAATTGCAAAACGCTACACCCCTGTACTAACACTCGCAGATATACGCAATTACAGACATACATGAATCAAGCGTGATGAGGTACAAGCAGACACGCATACAGACTGAAAAGGAAACATGCACATATACTAACGCCTTCACAGACACATGAATATATACATCCACAGTTTAAGCGCCAACTCAAAGATTTGTTTAATCACTATACAAAATAAAGTAAATAAACACAGGCATATTATAATGGTTATTTCTTGTACAATCTTTTCACCGAATAAAAAGGGGAAAAACTGAAAATAGTTTTAACCATATCTGTAAATATTAAATGAAAGCTACATCAGTATGAATATATAACACTTAATATGCATTCACTGATGATATCTCGCTCGTTAGAAGATTAATTCATAAGCATATTGTGAAATGAATTTACGACTATTTTCAGACATAAGTCTTGCTCAGTTTTCAGCTGAAGTATTTTGTTTATCCCATAGCAAAGATGAGTTATTTGGGATTGCATATCGGTAGATATGAATCGTAGAAAACACTCAAATCCAAATACTGAATGAATATTATTCCAAAGCATGTGTCTGTTAGTTTCATTAACCGCACAGTCAAACACTAAATGGAGAGATAGATCATTTGTACTAAGTCCACACTTATGACACGTTTGCCGGTAAGCATGAGAGTAGGTAAAACTTAATATTTTTATATTGCTCCTACATTTTTCAAGTAAAAGAGGATATTCCTTTCTAAGAGACCAAATCGGCGAGATAATGCCAAGCGATGAGTGATAAAAACTAAAACGATGGAGATTCTCATCATCGCTCAATCTTAAGCTCAATGATAATTGCTCGGATGTATCAACATATTGTCTTATGATATATTTCCAAACATGTTTTGAAGGAAAGACACCCGATTCGATAAAACGTTCATAAATGTGTTCACTAAGTTGTAATGTCTTAATAAGTTATATATATCAGGAATAAACCCTCTTTTATTTTACGGGTTTTCATTATAACGTATAAGTCTATTTAAAAATATATCTTCTGCCAAGAAATGAGATGGTAAATTACACAATTGGCCGAAAAAAGACAGCTTTCTGTAATCAATTTCGCTCTTAATTGTATTGGACCCAATAAGACTTAACGCTACATCCATCCTTGTGTTTGAGGGAATGCCCTGTATATACTTTATACAAATTCTATGAGAACGTTCCAGTCTTATAATTTTTGCATTAGAAACATCGGACCAAAATTCACAACCAAATAACGCTTTAGGAAGCACAACTGATTTATATATTTTAATTGAAGTAATCGGGTTTAACCCTTTTTCATGTATACCACTACTCATTAAGCTAAAGAACTCTCCACGCAGTTTAGAATTAGCTTCACTGATATTGGGCATGCTACTCATATTGTTTTCACAAACAATACCCAGATGAACATACGTATCTGTTTCTTTAACATGCTCAGATCATAATTTCCAAACACGGTTACATACTTTAAAGTCACGATCAGATTCATTAAAGACAATAACAGTATATTTATTAGCATTGTATTCAAACCTTCATCGGCATAAGTACCTATAACAAATATCCATCATTTTGTCCAATGCATTTTTTGAAAATGAAATCAAACACATATCATATGCGACAGTTGGACTTGATAAATTTAAATCATGAGCTAATATCCGTAGACCAGAGTCGCGTAGTTCTTTTATTACACCAGTGATAAAAAGTACAGTGTCGGGCTGCTGACATCAACCTTGTCTGGTACTCTGTTTAACAGGGAACCAGTCAGAAAAGTGTTCACGAAATTTCATTTAATTTAAAAAATAACCCATCTTGCCATATTCTATCGAAGGCCTGTTTCGCATCTAAGAAGCAAATATATACTTTAGAATCACATTCTTTACCAAAGAGAATACACTCTCCTAGTGAAAACGATGTCATTCCACAAGACAACTTTTCTTGGAAACCACCCTGCTGTCTATCTATTTCTATATTCGCATTACCCTTTAACCTAACTTATAACATAAGTTCATATAATCTAGCAAAAACAGATGAAATTTTGATAGCCCTATAAATGTTCGGATAATCACGTGACTACTTGCCACCTTTATAAAGAGTAATTATAATACCTCTCTTCATATGTTTGGGTGTATATGAGAACTTTAACATAGCATTATATAATTTCACAAATAGTTGTCTTACCACGCCATTACTGTATATCAAATGTTCATAACACACTTTGTCATCCCCGGCTTTTGATTTCTTCACTTTACTTAATGCTTTCGTTATATCGTCATTTGAGAATATGAAACAACTGCGCCCACTAACGTTCTCTTGAAATAAGCGACTATGCAAGTGGTATATACAAGTCAGCAAAGTATTTGCCCCATTCATATGCAATGCTATTAGAATCCCCATAAACGTTACCACCAAACTTCATTTCATTACCTATTAAATTATTAGATTTGCTTTTTCTCAAATTAATAATTTTACAAAACAACTTACTGTTCATTTCAGCAGCCTGGTCTAGTTCGTGATTAATTAATTTTAAATAGTTTTCAACAGCGATCCTATGAACTCTTCGAAATTCTCTTTTTACATTTTTATAGTTAAGAAAACAGGATGAAGTCGAGATTCTTGGCCTACCGTTATTTATCCAAGTAGTACGAGCTTGTTTCATTTTGTTATGTAACGAGGATAAGTCGTTATTCTAGTAGGGTTTTAAAATATTTCTAAACTTTGCCTTCGGGAAACACATATCAGAAGCTTTCAATAAAGGGATTACAAGTGTGTCATATAAATTATCAATTTGTGATTGAAATACAATGTCAACTACGAGCAAGTTCCTGAGCATGATATCATTATCTAACATGTTACCATAGTCTACTAAATTCTGAGTAGTCGACTTTTCCCATTTAGTTCTTGGTATTGAATAATGTGTTATACACTCAGACTCAACATGCTGTATAGAGACTGCACATACAATTGGTCTATGAGTTGAAACATTTACTGCATCGTCATTTAGAATTTCACATCTTAACACAAGGTGTTAATGTTCTTCACATATAATTATATAATCTATCAAAGATTCATTAACAAGATCATATGACACATAGGTCGAATTAGCACCAGTACATAGACCCAAGGTATTAACAAAAAGTAAATTGTGTACATTTAAAAACGACTGAATGCAATTACCTCTTACGTCAACATTCTTAGTGAATTTTCTAGAGTTAATATGAGTGTTAATGTCTCCCATAATCATAATTCGACCTTTGTGCTATACACGTTTATTATATCAGATAGTTTTTCAATATAATGTTTATATCGCTCTACAGAGTAATTACTGCTTGGTAGATATACCTGGAATATGTACATATTACATTTTGAGAGCATTCATATTGTATACCAATAATTCTGTAATCATAACATGGCAATGGTACAATTTTATTACCCAATACATTATTCCATAATAATGCCACTCCCCCTTTTCGTACTGTACACATAAGCGGTGAACGCAAGTCATTTTCACATACAGAGTGACTTTTGCATTTACTATCAATTTTATCTAAAAAGTACAAATCAGATTCACGCAACCAATGCTCCGAGATACCACATATATCAATATTCTTATCATTTAAAGTATCACACAAATATGAGCTACTTGACAAAATACCAGTAGCGTTCCATGTCATAATGTTTATTGAGTTAGCCATTTGTAAGTGTATTCTACTTATTCATCAACCCCATACAGGTTCAAGTAAGGATTATAGTCAGTAACATCTGTCCTCTGATACAGTGTTTCTGTGTCCTCACAATTACTTTGGTTACCACGATTTTTCCATTTATTCTGAACCCCACCTGATCTACGCCATCTATTTGCACCCTTAAGTTTAGACCGTGGCAACCATTTTCTACATTCAATACCATTAGGCCAAAAGGAGGAATTTTCTAGCAGGTGAGCGTTACCGTCATCCTCAACATTTAACCGTATCACAGCTGAGTCAAACTTATCGTTTCTATAGACGGACACTTTTGTAACCTTTGGACATCGCTTAGCAACATATCTTGCGATAATATCTTCTGTGATTGATGGCTTAAATCCCCCAATAAACAAGCTGATTGGTCGTTTACATATATGTTCAACAAAATCCGACTCATCATCATTACGTATAATGTCATCAGGCATGTCATATACGTACCCATGGGGTCGCAAAGATGAATCACAATACCCATCTTGAGCTTAAAGTCCCTCATTATAATTTTGCACCCCCTTGATACTATTATGAAAATAACCTTGTAGATGAGGATTATCACCCATTGTGCCATGTGACTCGTTCTGTAAAACCCCACCCTTGACACTTGAGCCCGCTTTCCGTGTATTGCAAGACGCTATTACGGGAATTCGTTTGAAATGTTGAACTGGGTTAGAAACAACCTCTGAATAGTTTCGAAATCCATCCCCATTTATAATTTCACTACTTACATCAACTGTTTGTTGACAAGGAATGCGGTATCTTTTGCATAGTCGGGCGTATGTGTATTATCAACATGCAATGAATTCTGACAAAGAGGTACATTTTCAACGGAGTCAAATTGGGCTGTTTTTTTCAGAAGAGACAAGGTCATCGTCACTAACATAATGACTATTATCTTCCTTTACTGCCACATCCTCAACTAAAACTATTTTATCATTATCTGATTCACCGTTTGTTGCCGTTGTTTCTTGAATTTTTATTTTTTCGTCCGATTTTGAGTTTTTAGCACGTGCTTAATGATTTGGTAAACTACGTGCGATTTTGCTCAATGAGTCTAATCTTCCGGACATGCCTAAAAGCTCAGTGACAATGTTCTCCTCACACATCTTTACACGATCACTTAAGAGTTTTATTTCATTTTTTTTCCGAGTTGATTAGGATAAGGTCTCCTCTTCTACTCGCTGTAAACACAGCCGAAGTTCGTGTAACGTACCCGAGATGTACGTTTTGAGTTCTGTAAGGTCGGCCTTTACGTTCTGAGTAGTTTTAGTTATCATATTAATTTGTTTAGACAGCGCAGCCTCGTTTGCATTGTACTTCTGTTAATGGTTTAGAAAATCTGTTTTCAATCTGGATAGCGACTCCTGTAAATGTGAATCATACTCGGTATGTCTATTCAATTTAGAAGGAGTTGAATGTGCCTCTTCTTTTATAGCAGGCACTGACATTGATCGATTCACTGATTTACGATTACTCATCAGTTCTTTTATTCCATTAGAATTAAACCCGTCGTTCTCTAAAACAGACACGAGTGTATGAATGTCATGTGACAATTTATCAGCGAGAGTGTTTCCTTGCTTTGTTTGAATTCGCTTCTTCATCTCAGCACCAGGGTAAGGAAATCCTTTCACCCGCTTCACTAGATCGAATAAATCGGACCTAACTGCTTCCATTTTGACATCACATGATGCGTAGGCGCGTTTTATCCACTCAGTAAACATGGAAGAAGGGAGCCCACGAAATGTATATACAATCTGCTCTAGCTGGTCCTTTGATAAGCCGGGCACCTGTTTGCTCCAGGGTGTATTAGAATCCCTCACAAAATGGTAAACCGTCTGAGACAGATCACGTGACATGTCAGGTAACCTGTCACACATAGGTGAGTCATTATCAATACGACTGATGCTAACACTCTCAAATTCACCATCATCGTTGTGTATGGTAGCATCTAAGTCTATGACAAAAGGCTTCTTTAAAGATGTTTGTGAATCATCATGACACATTTCTGTATAAGCAATATTTGGCGACGAAACAGTACATTACAGTGTGTTGTCAAATACCCCGTGATCACCTACGACCTGGCCCGCACGAGGTAAACTGTTACTGGTCATATTTGTCGTAGTTAACAACTGATGTGTTCTATAATCGGTGATTAAGTACCATTAGTCAGTAAGATTGAGATTACTGTAACACTTGGTTCTCCGATGACTGATTGAAGCTCACATATCACATAGTTTACAAATTTGCCGTCCGGTAATTAGTAGCCCCAGGCTGCCTAAACCGCAATGCACTGTTATAATTCATATACTGGAGTCAATATATATGACCTCAGCAATATTTACTTCTTTTTTTTTACACAAAGGAAACCAGTTTCTGGTCCACCAAAACACACCAAGCAATGTGTATTTACCAAGTAATTTACCATAAATGAATAAAAACAGTACTTAACTTTACTATAGTCATCAGCACAACTTCTTGAAAAACGTATTTGTTATTTAAATCCAATAATATTCCATTTATCTGCTGTCCAAAAAAAAATATTACACAAATACTTCGCGCATAATATAGTACTATAGCCAAGACAAGCAGCGTCTTCACTATGCTTCAGCACTTGGGCTGGGTGGACCTCCAGACACGCTGACACCATTCCAAAGTTACCATGATGTACCGCGTTTTGCACAAGCTTGTGGACCCCTACAGCTCTATACCTTCAGTCAAGCGGCACCCAGACCAGAAGTCATGCTAGCAGGGTTCTTCCTTTCTTCACCAGCGTCAACAACTACAGTGACTCCTTCTTCCCTGGCATCAGGCTATGGAACTTCTTACCAGTCAGTCTTATCGACGAACCATCCATCCGAGCATTCCAGGCTAGGATGGTTGCAAAGATGGAGTGACCAGATGAATGATGCTTTTTCACCTTTTTAACTGCACACTAGGCCCTAGAAGAAGGAGAAGAAATTCAGATAAACATATTATTTTTATGTTTATAGTAACATTGAAGTGCTTATTACACTCGCTTTATGGCACATCATGTACCGGTTATGGTCACTGAGGGATTTTAAAAACTCATTCTCTAATTGAGAATGTCGGAGATGGGTTGGGAAGACGCATTATCGCTCGTCAGCCACCATCGAGAAACGTAACTGAGCTTTCCCACGCCTTGGTCCAGGAGATGAACAACATTTCCCAACAATGTATTACAAATATTGTGCTTTCATGGCGGCGGATATGTGTTGCCTAGATTGCTGTAAATGGTAGTTACAACGTTATTTATTGTAAAGTTGGTGATTTGGGGTATCGCTGTTTGAAACGTTAGTTCTCAGAGAATTGTCAATATTTTACAATAAGACCCACACAAAGTGTTAGGCCTATGTTCAATGTTGCCAAATCTTATAAAACTTGTTGGACAAAAAACTTTTAGTCCGACCTATGCGTTTTTTAAAGTCTTTCGGTGTATAATGAAACGCACTTGAACTAAAAAAAAATAATTAAGTTAATGAATTACATGCTGTTTTGATCTTTTACATGTAATACAATTTAACCTTATATGATTTATTCCTAGGCTATGCTGGTGGTTCGCACTACTCCCATACTGGTGGCGGTGTAAATTATTTGTGTCTTACCGATGGTCCAATCTACGGAAATGTTGAAAATGGTGACCAGACCTTAAGTGCTAGCGTATACGGTGCCGAGTACGAGCTTGATAGAAGTAATATCGGAGGGTTCATCGGGCAAAATCTTCACCAAGACAATGTCCCGTGCGCCGTGTGCACGACAACCAGATCCTCAATCTTGATGATTCCTGGCAGAAACGCGTGCTATGCGGGGTGGACCTTGGAGTACAAGGGTTATCTGACCAGTGGTTATTCAGGTCATGCGGCTGCTTCAGAGTTTGTGTGCCTGGATGACCACCCAGTACCCATTAATGGCGGACATGCTGACCAGAACGGCAAACTGTTCTACTTCGCAGAAGGAAGGTGCGGATCGCTGGAATGCCCCCATATGTTGAAGGGAAAGAGTTGACATGTGCTGTATGTTCCAAATAAACAATTGTAGAAAATAAATACTTTCGTGTGCATTTTCAGTATTAGTGTTTTGATGTTTAAGCATTTGTAATAATCTACCTTTCAGAATCTTTCTGAATAATGATCGACATGATTAGAAATCTAGTAATGTCAATATACCATTACAGCAACATAACATTGCAAACAGAGAAAAAGGTTAACATTTTATTTAGATCTACTTTTGTAGTAATAATTCACTAGTGTTTCCTTTTTAACTGTTTGACATATTGTACTTGTGTGACATATCATATGCAAAAGTACAATAATGCAGTGTAATCAGTTTCAAAGGACCGCAGCGATAGTGTAGTACATGAAGAAAGTCCGCCGACGATAGACATAATACATTCCGTACCGTACCGTACCGTACCGCAAACGAACTGGTTCACTCTACTTCCGGTGCAGAGAATGTGAGCAATTTTTGGTATTTGGTTACCATTCTGTTTATTTTGTTATGGAGTAACTAAGTCTATCCAAGAACCTGATATCTCCCAAATCTGGTCTATTAACCACCAATGAAAAAAAAACTGGGAATTATATGCATGTCCCACAGTTCATAGCAATTGAACGCTTACTAAACTATGACGTCATTCAAACGTTCTCTGAAGCAACTGACCAATCAGCGTGCTCGTAACAATTGCTAGTTAATGGACCCAATCAGGAGAGCTTGGTTCGTTCAACAGACAAGTGGATTCCTGGTTACTAGCTCCGTGTCAATCTTACATTGATTGCCGGGTATAATACGCAGCATCAGGATTCCGTTTGATTATCAAGAAAAAGCTAAGACACTCTCACTCTGTCCCATTCTGGCAGGTATTTCTTGCATCAGAATGTATCATTGTTTACATATATGTATGGTGCCATAATGCTTGTTCAGCACGGTACCGTCCCGTTGCGTACCATACCATACAAAGATCAGAATAATTATATCTGGTCACCGGATAACGAAATTGGCAGAGTATATACGATTAAATCAGAAATGTTACGATTATTTCCGTCAGTAATGAAGATCAATTGCATATTACAATTTACTGATCAGTAAGTATGTATTTAAAGTACGATTATCCACGTGTACGGACGGAAGGACGTACGGACTCATGGGAGGGATGTTATTGGTGTAGGTTTTTATCTGTTACAAAAACATCTTTTTTTCATAAAACAAAACAAAACCTATTTTCTTTCTAACCCTAATGTCACAGACCTTGAAATCTAACCCTAATGAAAATTGGTGAATAAAGATAAAAGAAAAATGTGCAAATAATGGGGAAAAAATGGAATAAACACCACAATTCCATTCCATACACATATTGCAGTATGTGGGTTGATGATTTTTACACCCACAAGTCCAACGCAACCCACAATGTACAAGGGCATGTACGGACGGACGGACGGACGGATTTTTTCTGCTCCGTTTGTACATTGTTGACAAAGTGAAATGAGACTTTTGAAATAATCGATTCATACCTCAATTTCCAAGCATCATTACCACCCCACGCCCCCTAGATTTACAATTCAAACTTTACAGTACTTTCAAAATGTTCAAAATAAAATGTCATTCAAATAAAAATGAGCATTACAAAAAGAAAATGCATTTTTAAAGAAGAAGAAAGAAGGATTATTTATAACCGCCATAATGGACAACCCCACGGAAGCACTTCCTGTTTCCAATGGTGGTACTTTGCCTATATTACAGCGAATATGCAAATTATAATGCATTTCATCCATGTACAAGTATTGGCGGTCTGCATCCTGTATATACATAATTATCAGTAAAACAGTTAAGTGAAAAGTCATTGAAAATGACATGTGTCTCTGCAGGAATTGTAAAGAATGTGTTTTATTTTTTATATATATTTAGCAAAAGCTGTTAGTATATTCTTATTTCCAGCATAACGGACGATGTCTATAGAAACTTTGCTGCCATGTTAATATTGTTATTCACTTTAAAATACTTAATATTTAAGCCACAACGCAGCCTTTTTAGTATTTTCATTGAGTCTGTTCACGACGGGAAATGGGACATACAAAAAATCTCATATCCCGCCCCCTCGCCCTAAGCACAACTCAAAATACTACTCCTTAATCAGCTGGGTCTTGGGTTGAGGCAAACAAATAGGTGTGGTTTTTATATTATCCACTACAGTCGACAATTTTCTGTGTTTTTACTCCCCACAAATTTAATGCTAACTTTGTTAAGAAGATCGGATAAATGATCTCATTCTTTGGAAGCAAATAACGCAACGAAAAAGAAAAAATGCCTGACTCCCCTTAGCATCGTCCTCAGTGGTATTCTGTTTTACAGCAACATCGAATAAGCTATATGAGTGTAAGAAATCAGAAATGATTTCAACTATGAGCGAATGTGTCCACCACATACCACACTGCTGCTCTGATAGTCAATACTATCTTTGTCTGTAGAACGGACTCAGCTTTCCTGATTGAGTCCATTAAATAGCAATGTTGGGAAAAGCCACATGTGGGCACGTTGATTGGCCAGTTGCCTCAACTGAAAGTTTGAATGACGTCACAGGCAGGCAGGCAGGCAATCTTATCTTAATGCCAATCTATAGTACATGCAAGTAAGGTGGACATTTTGTAATACGTTTATTGTTAAACACATGTTCTTATTCAAAGTTGGTCATTGAGGACTTCATGGTAGGTTGAACTTTGTACAACGAATTTTTCTCTTTTATTAAATAACGTCGAATTAGTATTAATATTATAAAAATATATATCAGTCAGATATATGTCGTATGACATTGTGAATAATGCTTGTTATATGTGCATTATAGTCACTATTTTGATAGAATTAAATAATATTTCAAATGAAAATAAAAATGTCATTAAAAAAAATATAATTTTTGATTTTTTTTCCAGTACCGACTGCGGTTTGAACATACGACTTCCTGAGTGACAGTTAAACGCGTTAACCACTGGTCTACGCTGAGCCCCATTTATAAGCAATGCTTTTAACACCTTTTAAAGTTGTTATTCTTGAAAGGGAGGTCATTCTAATTGACTGTCCAAAACGTTTTATAGTCGTTTGAATATGCAAATATGTGTAACTTATTAAAATTGTTTGCTGAGGCACATAAAACATCTCCAGATTCATGAAATATATCCAGTTTAAAATGGCGGTTTGCTTGTAAAGCAAACAGCCTGATTTTGAAATCCTCACAATAGTGAGGTCAATCCATCCCAGAATGTGATTGCAATCTGACAATTGTTCAGTCGCTGGTCGTGGTGAATTGAACGCCTTTCTATATTCTTGCTATCTTTCTATGCCTACTAGTGTTAAATTCCCCGTAATGGGAATAGAAGCACAATTCTTTTCTGAATTGCATAAACAGGTTAAGTGCATTTAATAAATTGCCCACCTTTAGTGCAATCTTTATTACCTCTCATCTCTCGACTACTGTCATCGAGGATTTCATTCTTGATTTTTTTTTCGTATGTTTCTCTCGACTCACTTTCTGTCCTGGAAGTTGTATCTAACTTTTTACTCATTTTTTTCTGGCTGATCAACTAGATGTAGTACTTACGCAGCTTTATTTTCTGATTTATTTCTTACCTGAATGCGTTTGGGTCTTACCGGATTTATTGATAGTCCTCATTTAAAACAATAACAGCCAAGTAAGTACATAAGAAGAAGGGCAGTAACTCATCTTGCAGTGTTTGTATATACAAGGAAACGTTATTTTTAAACTTCTCCCTAAAACGATACACGTGTTTACACATGTGTAATGTGTATTTGAACCAGTAAACGTTTATTTCAATCTGCTTCCTGAAACGCCACATTGAGGAGTTCGTGTATAAAGAAAGGCACTACGTCTCAAAACGTTCCGGACAACTATCATACCTTCGTACATGTCTACTACAATTGCAAGTAAGATAACTATCCATGTACAGTTATATAATAACGGTAATAACAACTTATTTAAAAAATAAATCAAGAATTTTGTATGAAAACAACTGTGTAATTTTCCAAGATACTATCTCGAAATTATGCGATTAATCTATACTAAACAATCATCATGACAAGTTACTGACTGCTTCCCTACATGTGCAAATGTGGGAGTTTCAAGTGGGTGGAAAAAGTACATGGGCAATCATCTCAGAGACTGTTTCGGTCTACGATTTGCATGAACGGTACCTGGATTCACAGTAAGAAAGGAGCATTTCTCAGTAAATTTTTTTTTTCTCCTTATATTTGATAATTATAGCATGGATATGATAATAGTAGGCAACTTATAAATACGGTTTTATAGGGTTAAGTATAACACATTTGCGACCATTAAAAACATCATATACGGTCTAAAATTAGTTAAGAAGTGGTAAGAGAACAATGCCCATACTAACAATATCGGTAAGGGAACAATGCCCTTACTGACAAAAATTGGTAAGAGAACAAAGACCTAACTGATAAAATTGGTAAGAGAACACTGCCCTTACTGATAAAAGTGGTAAGAGAACAATGTCCTTACTGACAAAAGTGTTAATATACCAATGTCATTACTGATACAATTGGTAAGAGTACAATGCCCTTACCAAAACAAATGGTAAGAGGACATTTCCCTTACTGACAAATGTGGTAAGAGAACAATGCCCTAACTGACAATTATGGTAATAGAACAATACCCAAACTGACAATATTGGAAATAAAACAATGTCCTTACTGACAAAATTGGTAAGAGAATAATGCCCTTACTGACAAATGTCGGTAATAGAACAATGCCCTTACTGACAAATGTGGTAAGAGAACAATGCCCTAACTGACAATTATGGTAATAGAACAATGTCCTTACTGACAAAATTGGTAAGAGAACAATGCCGTTACTGACAAAAGTAGTAATAGAACAATACCCTTACTGACAAAAGTGGTAATAAAACAATGCCCTTATTGATAAAAAAAGTAATAGAACAATGGCATTACTGATAAAATTGGTAACAGCACATTACTCTTACTGACAAAATTGGTAATAGAACATTCCCCTTACTGACGAAAGTGGTAAGAGACCAATGCCCTTACTGACATAAGTAGTGAAAAAACAATGCCCTTACTGACAAAAGTGTTCAGAGAACGATGCCCTAATTGGCAAAAGTGGTAAGAAAACAATGCCATCACTGACAAAATTGGTAAGAGAACATTGCCCTTACTGACAAAAGTGGTAAGAGAACCTTCTGACAAACTTGGTATGGGAACATTGCCCTTACTTACAAAAGTGGTTAGAGAACAATGCCTTAATGACTAAAGAGGTAATAGAGCAATATCCTTACTGACAAAAGTGGTAAGAGAAGTTACTGACAAAATTGGTAAGAGAACAATCACTTAACTGACAAAAGTGGTAAGAGAACAAGCCTTAATGACTAAAGAGGTAAGAAAACAATGCCCTTACGGACAAAAGTGGTAAGAGAACTTACTGAAATAATTGGTTAAGACAACATTTTCCTTACTTACAAAAGTGGTAAGAGAACTTACTGAAATAATTGGTAAGAGAACATTGCCCTTACTGACAAAAGTGGAAAGAGAACACTGCATTAATGACTAAAGAGGTAAGAAAACAATGCCCTTACTGACAAAATTGGTTAGAGAACATTGCCCTTACTGACTAAAGAAGTAATCGATCAATGTCAATACTGATACAATTTGTAAAAGATCAATGCACTTACTGACAAAAGTAGTAAGAGAACAATACCTTCATGACTAAAGAGGTAATAGAACAATGCCATTACTGACAAAAGAGATAAGAAAACAATGCCTTTAATGACTAAAGAGGGAATCGATCAATGCCAATACTGATAAAATTTGGTAAGAGAACAATGCCCTTAGCGACACACTTGGTAAGAGAATTATGCACTTACTGACATAATTGGTATGAGAACAATGCCCTTACTCACAAAATTGGTAAGAAAACAATGCTTTTACTTACAAAACTGGAAAGAGAACAATGTCTTTACTGACAAAATTGGTAAGAAAACAATGCCCTTACTGACATAATTGGTAGTAGAACAATGCCTTAACTGACAAAATTGGTAAGAAAACAATGCTGTTTTTGACAAAATTGGTAAAAGAACAATGCCTTTACTGACAAAAGTGATAAGTGAACAATGCCCTTACTGACATAATTAATAAGTGAACAATGCCCTTACTGACAAAGTTGGCAAGAGAACAATGCCTTTACTGTCAAAATGTGTAAGAAAATAATGCATATTCTGACAGAAGTGGTCATTGACCACTGCATTTACTGACAAAATTGGTAAGAGAGTAATGTCCTTACTGACAAAATTGGTAAGAAAACAAAGCCCTTATTGACAAAATTTGTAAGAAAACAAAGCCTTGAGTGACAAAATTGGTAAGTGAACAATGCCCTGACTGACAAAATGGGTAAGAAACAATGCTCCAACTGACATAATTGGTAAAAGAACAGTGCCTTTATTGACAAATATGGGAAGGGAACATTGCCCTTACTGACAAAATTGGAAAGAAAATAATTCCCTTACTGACAAAAGTGTTAAGAGAACAATGCCCTTATTGACAAAATTGGTAATAGAACAATGTCCTTACTGACATAAGTGGTATGAGAACAATGCCCTTACTGACAAAAGTGGTAAGAACCAATGCCTTTACTAACAAAAGTGGTAAGAGAACAGTGCTCTTACTGACATGAGTGGTAAGAGAACAATGCCCTTACTGACACTATTGGTAAGAGAACAAGGCCCTCACTGACAAAAGTGGTAAGAACCAATGCCTTAACTAACAAAAGTGGTAAGAGAATAATGTCTACCTACAAAATTAGTAAAAAAAACAGTGCCCTTACTGACAAAATTGAAAAGAAAATAATGCCCCTACTGACAAAAGTGTTTAGAGATCAATGTCCTCATCGACAAAATTGGTAATAGAACAATATCCTTACTGACATAAGTGGTATGAGAACAATGACTTTACTGACAAAAGTGGTAAGAGAACAATGTCCTTACTGATAAAATTGGTAAGAGAACAGTGCCCTTACTGACAAATGTGGTAAGAGAAAAGTGTCCTTACTGACAAAAGTGGTAAAAATACAATGCCTTACTGACAAAATTGTTAAGAGAACAGTGCCCTTACTGACAAAAGTGGTAAGAGAACAGTGTCCTTACTGACAAAAGTGGTAAAAGAACAGTGCCCTTACTGACAAAAGTGGTAAGAGAACAGTGGCCTTACTGACAAAAGTGGTAAAAGAACAATGTACTTACTGACAAAAGTGGTAAAAGAACAAGGCATGTTGAGTAATTGCTTTTAGATTTATGTTTTTGCTAATATTTGTTTCAGTTAAATTGATGACTAACATTCCAAGAATTTGTCCTAATAATTGAAAATTATATTTAGATTTAGAAGGTTGTTGTAACTCTGACGTGCATATAGAACGGGAAACAATTTTGTATATAAAGGGGTTATTCTGTTCTCTTACCACTTTTGTCAGTAAGGGCATTGTTCTCTTACCACTTTTGTCAGTAAGGGCATTGTTCTCTTTCCACATTGTCAGTAAGGACATTGTTATCTTATCACTTTGTCAGTAAGGACATTGTTCTATTACCAATTTTGTTAATAAGTGCATTGTTCTTTTACCACTTTTGTCAGTAAGTACATTGTTCTTTTACCACGTCGCGGAGCGAGGTTAGGAAATCCCTCTTCAATATAGTTTTATAATTTAATTTAAATTTAGTTTCTATCTGAGTGGTAAACTTGAAACACTTAAATACTGCTTGACTACGTTCACATTGTCATATGGACTCATTAAGATGAAACAAATTCTACAGCTGTAAATCTGTATAACGCATCAGATTGAAATAAAACAGAAGTCACGTGATTCACAAAATGTGTTGCAACTTTCAGCGGGAAATCTATTTTAATCTAACCTTGGCGCGTAGCCCAAGTTAGAAAACCCCTTTTCAATGTACTAGCATAGATTTGTTTAAATAGATATCTATTTGACACTACGGGGTCACTGAGTACACGTTTTATATTCATAAAAAAACTTGATATATCAATCCACCTCCAAAGTAAGGCCGTCCTTGTAAAAAAAACATTTTTGCCGTACTCCTACCTACTTCCTCAAAATTGCAGCTACCCAAAGTTTTTATTGCCTTTCAAAGCGTTTATATTTTCTGTCCACTTTTCTTTAAAATGACTATGCAAAATCAAAATCTGGCCAAAATATAGCTAACTTTCTACCCACATGAGTTTTACTGGATCGGAGCACAGCAAACTAATATTTTTTTAAGGATGGCCTTAAATGAAATATAAAAAAAAACAGGAAAGAAACTCCATAAGTATTTTGCTTCCGTTTTAATACTTTGATGTTAGTGTATGTTTGGTTGCATTAAATCAAATACGTACAAACCCAGGCTTCAAAAGCATAATGTTTAAAGAAAATGTTGTTTTTTTGCCAATTCTAACATTTTGAAACAATTCTAATATACGTCCTTTAATATGCAGGTAGTCCTGGCTGAAGTTTCATTAATATCAACTTAGTTAAACATGAAATGTATACCGGAAAATGTTTCACCAACTTTAGCATTATTGTTTAAAACATTTCTGAGGGCTCTCCGTGGCCGCGTAGTCTAAGTCACCGTCTCAAGATCATCTACCTCTCACCGCTAAGGTCGTAGGTTTGAGTTATGCTCGCTCCATAAACTTTATGTGAGAAAATTTGCCAGTTTCTTGCAGAATGAGTTGCTCAAATGAGTTGAAAAAAGGTATGGAACCGCATTAAATTTTTAAAAAATGCAAGTCAAATGCTGAGTCAAGTCTATGTCGTAGAAACTTAATTCTCAGTAAAACAGGATTAAATGCCAGCATAAACAGGAACACTTTAAGTTTGTAACTATACATTATCTACTTAGTTAACCTTGCGATTTTTCCTTATATTGCAGGCGAAGCTAAACGTCTTGTACTTGACACCGAGGAAGATTTATTTGCTAAGGTTAGTCAACTGACAGCAGCAGTTCAAGTTCTTCAGACAGCAGGAGGTACCAGTTCAATGAATTGTTTTTTATTTTGTGCAAAAATAAATGTACTAATATACAGTTTTATAAAATATCGTGTATATTCAATTGATAGCTACCGGTACAATGATTTTCAATAGGTATTCATTCGTTTTCGTATATCAATTGTAGATAACGACTGTCATTTTCATATGTGCTGACTTGGAAATTCAGAGTTAAACTAGAGAATAAGTATTTTGATATAAAAAAAAGCATCCTATTTCATCAAGTGGAGACTGAAATGGTATGGTCACCAGTGGCAAATTCGGGAGTAAGCTATCGTCGAATACCCACAGGTAACCTATTACGATACACACCATTCGTCATGGAGACTTTCGGAATTGCCGGCCAGGGATATCGGAGTTGTATCCGACGATGTCATAATAAGCATGCCAATTGCAATGTTCACGAATAAAATTAAGTTGATTTATGAATTTACACAAACATTTATTTTATGAAGACCGGATTCAAACCTACCCATATTTTAACTACTCATCCTACCATTAATTCTACCTGTGCATATTCGCATTGATTTTGACTTCAATGTTTCTTTTCCTTCTAATCTTACAACTGACTCTATGCAAATGTCAATTATCAGTGGAGTCATTACTTTGCTTATATTTAAACATCCTAAATCATAATATAACCTCCATTTTCATACAACAAATCCTGTCCTAAAATCACATTTCTATTCATGTCTGATACTACATGAAACGGGTGTTCAATTTTCTCTCCCTTCATTTCAAATTTATTCTACCTAACACATTAAATAAACTACAATCAACTGATTGTAAATTTGCAAATTTGTTTTCTTATCTCCGTTTATTCTTTAATTCTTTGTATATTCTGTAATGAATTAAGCTAACTATGACACCGGTATCTAATAAATATCTTTCCTACATCAATTAAACAAAAATTTTGCATTCCCGGATATTGGTAATAAGTGGGCAGTTTTTCATTTTTCATACTCGAGCCATAGTCCTTTACATGACTCGAGCGTCCTAGCTTTCCTGCTTATTATCATCCTTATGCCCATTATGCGTTATGTTATTCCCACGTGCATTATCCCTATCCCTATAATAGCCCCTGTTAGTGTTGGGAAGACAATCTCTTCTTATGTGCACTCTTTTGTTGCAAACCAAACATACAATTGTGCTCCTGTCATTTCTTGGCTTACTGATAACTGCATTAACCTGCCGCGACGTGATGCGTGCCCTACAGTATCTTGACATGTGATTGTTTCACTGACATTTCTGACATTTTTTATGTGGTTTATAAAGGTTTGTCTGCATATTTTTGTGTCTTTATTTCTATCTTTATCCTTATTTCCTGGTCTCAAGTCAACGCGTTTTGTTTAAAAAAGATTTGTGCTTGAATAGTGGAATACTTCTTCATCTTAATTCCTTGGATTTTCTCTCATTAGTTATTATTTTTTATAGATTCATCTAATATGCCCTAGGTGTAAAAAACTTCAAGCTGCATTTGCATTTCATTTTCTTCTCTTCGATATAAATAAACTTCCTCTGACAAGTTTAATATTCTTTCCGTAAATAACTGAACATTTTCGTCACGATTCTGTTTGATCTTACTTAATAACATAAATGTGTGAGATTTATATACCACTTCGCCAAAAGTGTTACCATACTCTAACCGCAAATCAGTTTTATTTCCTTGGTTATCCAGAAATCTTTTAACAAATTTAGATACTAACCCACTGTTTTTCTGGTACTCTAACGTTTTATCATCTCCGTTATTATTTAAAAACCAAAGTTTTCGAAATTACTTAGCCATTCTTTAAATAAGTTTAGATTGTTCCTTCAACCTTTTCAATATACCTGGTGGTATATTTTACAGCTAACTTGTTAGTCTGTGCTGACATGTTTTCACTAATATTCCTCATTCCTAAGTTACTAAATACTTCCGCTATATTCGATTTTCAAACAAAGAGAATATATTGAATTATAGAGCTGGCTAGTTGATAAGTTTAAATCAGTAGTAAAACCAGTAATTAGTACTTTGCGTTGACAACCTTGGATCAAATATCACGAGTCACGGTGCACCAATTTTTAAACTTCTCGCGTACATGTTCTAAAGTCTTCACAAGCTGAAACAGCGATTTTCTAGTATATGAATTTGACTACATTTTTGTACAAGCTCTATCTTTCGTTTAAATCACTATTAAACACACATATACGCTTCAAACATATTTCAGAAAAGGCTCCCACATCTTCACACCGACCCCCAAAACAGCATACACCTATCTTCAAACCGAGCAAAAAACAACACTGTTTATTACTGCGTTTTTATTCACGCTTTTCTAAGCCAGGCATCTCCCGTAATGCTTCCAATTCTCATACACGTGAAACAGAACAACAGTTATATACAACCGCTGTTCATCATAAACTGACATTATAACATACCATTTTATTTCCACAACCGGCTACATAGGTCATATGAACCAACAGGTAAATGTATTTAATATATATAAGGCGGGTACGTCGGACAGTTGGATTGATGCTAACAGGTATTTAATGTATAACCAGGTGCGATAGAACGTATATAAGCCTGGTCACTCGATATCTCTTGACAGGTTATCTATTCAGTACATCCATCTCACCCAGAGATAGATACTGGCGTATCATATACCAGTTTATCTCTTTTTTAGTCTCGCCTGGTTAGAAAATATCCTACATAAGTATCATTATCATTATTCAAATATTAAGCTATTAAACTAATGCAATCAATAATTAATGAGTGACCTTGAAACACAAAGCTTATTATTAGCGCAGTCTCTATCACATAATATTCTACATTGTACCCAAGTTACGATTTCAAGAAATTGTGTTGAAAGAGACACATTCTATCTTTTTTAATCACATCACCATTAGTTTAATACATGTATTCAACAAAGTGTTGATTATTCTGTGTTCTATAAATAACATCCCAGTATGAATATTAAAGAATGCCTCAATTGAAAATTCTGATTTTCCATCACTAACAGTGATACAAAACTCAGTACATATGTAACTTTCTAATATTTATATCTACGTATTCTTAATTTCCCTCCAAAAATTTCTCAATGAGTCATAATGGGGTAAACCAACTTGAATATAGGGATATTGGGCATATCAGTTAGACTGATTACAATGCTTGAATTGTGCTTTAAAATAAATAGACACATGTTCATATGCATTATTACATTGATGTCAACCAACCACATTATATAAGCAGTTACTAGTGTTGATAAAA
This sequence comes from Panopea generosa, assembly GCA_029582155.1. Lineage (NCBI taxonomy): Eukaryota > Metazoa > Mollusca > Bivalvia > Adapedonta > Hiatellidae > Panopea > Panopea generosa. The sequence continues at coordinate 18,820,125 of CM055896.1, read as the reverse complement.
CAGTAATTACCTGATAATAACTAATTAAAGATCCTGTTTTTCCTAATGCTAAAGTGGGATGTGATATTGACCCCAGAGTCAAGATTCGTGTATCAGTTACAATGTAAACCTTCTGCATTGTTTTACAAACTATTTTTTCGTCTGCAATTATTAGTTCTATTGATAAACCGTATGATACACTTCCACTTGGTTAAACATACTCCATGGAGTAACTAATTTACATCCGATAGTCTGATCAGATGTTGGGGCTTTAAACTTATCAGTCATATTCCGTGAAATCTCAAGTATAGACTATTCCAGTTTAAATCAACCCGGTCCAACTTCCTACACCACTTTTATTTATTTCCGATTGTTTTCCTTAGTGTTTTATATATGAATGTATTCTTATAAATTACATGAAATAAACTAACGCCACAAAAATGTACGGAACATTATAGACAAACGATTCAAAGAACTTAACACCATAGACAAAGGATTCAATAAACTCGACAACATAGACACATGATTTAATGAAATCAACATCACAGACAAATAATTTAATGAAATGAACATCATCGACAAAGGATTTAATGAAACCAACAACAAAGATAAAGGAATTAATGAAATAAACATCATAAACAATTGATTAAATGAAACCAACACCGTCGACAAAGGATTTAATGAAACCAACAACAAAGACAAAAGATTTTATGAAATCAACATCATAGACAAATGACTTAATGAACCCAACATCATAGACAAAAGATTCGAGAAAATCATAGACAAAGGATTCAATAAACGCTTGTTTGAGATTTGGTAGAGATACTTATCTTTCCATAATTCTTGGTTGATTTTTAACTTGGTTTACACACTTATTGTTGTGGATAGACCTTCAACTTGAAAACTGCACAAAATTAAGGTAAATTTATGTTGTTTGTGCTACACATTTTCTTTCAATCCAATGTTTTGTTTGTTTTTATAAAAATAATTCTAGTGCTATATTAATTGATACTATATCGGAAGATTTAAGTGGTAATCAAAAAGTTTATTAGAAAATACGTTTAACACCTGTTTCACAGCAAAAACTGATGTGTTAGGAATAATAGGATTAAAAAAGCAAAGTTGGCATTTTCGTTAATGTGCTAGAAAAAAATGATGATCTTAACTCGAATAAAAGGTTTTCGAAACAAACTATTTCGATTTTAATCGCTTTAATGTTTTATTCATATGGTACCTCTCTATAAATTTGAGATTATATCTTTGTAATCATTACAACAATAACAAAAAATGGCCGCTTAGTAACTTGCAAAATTTGAAATACATTTGTTCAACAGGATATGTAGCATTTAAAGGTCATATCCACAACAGCATAAACATAGTTAATATAAATAATAATCAAGGATACAATATATTCATAATATGCATGCACGTGTGTATAGTTTAAAACACAAAACAATGCTGTGAAAATCACATTGACAATGAATACTGTTATTATATTTCATACTGAGTTGAACGGCATCTGCGGCATTCAGTTCCAACAGAAGCAAACATTGTAATGATTAAACACCATGATGTTGAGCGGGAAATCTTTTTTATTAACTGAAAGGATTTACAAGTAATTGGTGTACAAGACATTCCTTCCAAATAAGCAGAACTTACGATGTCATATTGTTGTTGCGGGAATCGGAATTAAAGGTCAACTCATTATTGCTGAGTTGCGATATTGAAACTTATTTCGTTTTAAATTTTTCCACAAAGTTGAATTGAACGTGTTAGTAAAAAGATAAAAACAGTATGTTGGGTGGGCGGGCATCAACGAATTAAACCCAAATGAAGGTGAACAATTGCAAATAACATTATCAATAAGGACTATATTAATATTTCATATTGCAAAATTGTATTTATTCACATTATTGACCTTAGACGGGAGCGACTCTCGCTCCGCCCACTTGCTATGTGGCGTTGTTTATCCAAGTAAATATAATGAAATACAGCGTAATGTTTTCGTAGATACCGTTAACTTGTCTAAGGAAAATTGAAACAATATAGACTGCTTTTTGGATTATCCACTTGTTTGAATGACAGCTCGCATCAGGTCAGTTTTATAAGAGATATTGAATTTCGAAAGCGTAAAGGACACGAACATGAATTATATCAAATTCAAATAAATATGTACATGCTTAATCCCGTAAAATAAAGATATTTATAGTTTATAAATAATTTTTAGCGCATTAGAATGAAGGACGCATTGTTTATGGTTTTTAAAGTTGTCAGCTAGTTTTGACCTCATGACAGTGCAATCGGAAAATATGTCGGTTTTACAGGAAACCGAGTTTTAAGCTCCCGTGCGTAACACTCCTAAGTTTTAACTTAGAGAAAAACACCTACATAATAATTATATTAATACATATTGTTCATTTCATGACATACTGATTTAGAAATATATATTGCAGAATGAATCACTTAAACCTTATTTGAACAAATTTTTATGTACTCATTTTTCTATTAAAAAAAGTTTATAAACGTTACAGTAAAATTGACTTTATTACTAGTATACTAATATTTTATTGCATAAATAACTATTTTTAAAAAAACTACAGTAAATGTCCTTACCATCAACATAATCTGTTATCAGTAAACATTGACTATTACATTTCTAAAATGATAAATAGTTCCAACATAACAGCAATTGACAATACAACACACGACAACTTCAGCGCATCATACGACATGTTTATGTATTATCACTTTGGACCATCAATTAAAAGAGTAATAGGTTGGATATACTTAGCAATAATTGTGTTGGGTTTGTGTGGAAACGTCCTGACAATTACTGTTCTTAGAATGTCACAGAAAAGATCACATTCCTCTATAGCGATATATTACACAGCACTGGCTATATCCGATATTTTGATCATTTTATCCGGTTTGACAGAGACTTGGGTATATTATACTTGGGGCATCGAGATTTATAATGCACACAACCGCATATTTGTGAATTATGCTGGTACTTTATTAAAGATTTCAAGTTCACAGATTTCTTCGTGGATGTTGGTTGCCATTACAATTGAACGATAGATCAGTGTTTCTTCCCCATTAAGAGTTCGAATATATTGTACATTGACCTTTCCAAGGTAACTGTTATACTGATATGGTTAACAATATTTGTCGCAAATTTTGTTGTATTTATATGTAATTATTGTCGAATTTACAACATAAATGTACTTCTTTGGCTAAACTTCGCTGTGAAGTTTGCCATTCCATTAATCTTTATTTTCTTTGGAAATTCTATTATTATTTTCTATCTCGTGTTACGGTTTCGGAAAGTATGCAAGTTAAACAAGACAACGAAAGATTCTCAACTGAGAATGTCAATAACACTTATTATTATAAGTCTAGTTGTTGTTGCCACGCTTGGACCTTACAATACACTAGAAGCGCTCATTATTTATTCTAACAATATCGAAAAAAATCCGTATTGAATTATGTCGCTTTTGTACTCAATACAACATTTAAATGCCGTGCTGAACTTCTATCTCTACATTCTAAGTGGATCCAAATTCAGAACTGTCTTGAAATTTTACATGTCTGATTTGTTCAAACCATGCAAATGTTCTAATTCTCAATCTACCAATACGACATGACTAATGGAGGGAACATATTTTATTGCTTTGTATATTACAAATTAGCAAAAGGGTTGGGCCACAAGTTCTAACAACATTTGGGCTAGTCATATACTATATTTAACTTTTTCACTAGGCTTTGGATATGCTTGGATTGCTCAATGTGTTGGTGAAACCAGTTCGTTCATTGAATTGTTTAAACAAAGGATACGCGACTGTTTTTATTGCAGACGTGGTACGGAGCATTGAATGGTACAAGTAAAGCCGATGCATATAGAAACTTTAAATCAGCCTGAAAAGTATTTATCTTTAGACTTATTATTTCCTGTAAGACAAACGTTGGCTAAATTTAGAACATCCACCATGTCCATTATGTACTCAGAAAAAGTGTTTTTGTAATTGAATCTTAATTTCATTTTACATGGAATGTACAGTGTATGAAAATTAAGGAAAGGATGTTTTTCATGAAAACTATTTTAAGAGACACAAATAAATTTCGTATGTTAATGATGGTAAAACTGACACATGCAAAAATGCGAGATTCCTGTATAGGGCTATCGAAAAACGAAATAGTGTAATATAAGTGTGAGGTTATAAGTTAGCTAATGTTTAATGATATGTCAAACAATATTTTTATGAAAACTATTATACATATGCTTACATGTGTTGGTCATTCTTGTGTATGTTCTTATTGTATATTTGTATGATGGGCCAGTGACCTACGTGTAAATGAACAAAATTAACTAACTAACTTACTTTGTCTTTCACTTTAATACACTATATATGAAATTCAGAGATTAAAACATTTTTAATAATTTAAGTGTTTCTAGAGAAAACTATATATACAGAATGAAGAGAAAAGTAGAAAAAAACTGTTTTTATTAACTGATAAATGAAAAGAAAAATGATGTAATCTATTATAATTTTAAAAAATATATGTGTTTCATATCATATGTAATTTTGTAACGTATAGAAGGATGGCCAACCCCGACTCTCATACACCTATCACGGGGTGATTAAATGGACCGTCATTTGTTAGTTGAAAATATAAATATAAAGATTATTTAAAAAAATGGAGAGTGGTTATTTAAATACACCAATTTAGATCATCTTGGAGATTGAACTGTCTTTGAAATATATACATATATCTATCATCTTGTAGACTAAACTCCGAAATATTATTTTACAAATAAACATTGGAAATAAAGTTTGTTAAAATTAAATATTTACCTGTTTTATGTATTTTCTTGTACCCATACAACAAATAACGGTTTGTAAATAGTCATCTCTGCAAAATCACTTTCCATCAGTTTGCTTATATAATGCTCCGAGATATATCTGACCCAAACTTTAGTAGTTCATTTCTACTTAACCAGTGTTTTGGCAGGTTTCAGTACTTGTGTACTTTGATTAATAATAGGTCATTGTGGTGTAACTTAAGCAGAATATCTGTGTACATTTATACTTTCAGCAAATATAGGTTCAGGTCTATAAATGGCCATTTTCCTATATGGAACATGCATGCAGCCAAATATAAGAGTTTATGGTGACTCTGCTGTAAGGTTCCAAATGGCATAATAAGAATGATTAATTAATTTACGGATATTACATGATTTATATTCCAGAAATGCCAGACAAATGTTTTGTTTGTAATAATGAACTGAGAATGTCAATAACACTTATTGTTATAAGTGTAGTGTTTGTTGCCACGCTCTGACCTTACAATACAATAGCTGCACTAAAGCATTCGAATAAAATCGAAAAAAAGTCCGTTTCGAAATATGTTGCCTTTTTACTCAATACAGTATTTAAATGCAGTACTGAACTTCTATCTTTACATTTTAAGTGGATCCAAATTCAGAACTGACTTGAAACTTTGCATGTCTGAATTGTTCAAAACATGCAAGTGTTCTAATACTCAATCTACCATCACGAGACAACCAAAAGAGGAAACTCGACTATGAAATGAAAACATTGAAACTCTGCTAATTCCTCTCGGCTACGAGGTTTAAAATCACATACTGGTCCCCTGCTGATAGTAGGTACTTTGTGTAGTTTTAATTGGTATTGAAACCCATAGGCATTTTGGATGGCACTTTTATAAATACATGTATATTAAATAAAACAAATTTAAAGAAAAAAAAAATCATTAAATATCAAATATTAAATTTGTATTGATAGCATGTTGTAATGGGCGCTTTCTGTTACTGTGTAAATAAAATATATAATTGGCGCCTTTGTATATAACAAATAAATAACAATGTCATACTGAAATCGACATGTTTGCGCCACAAATTGATCAAAAGTCATAAAAGTGCTTATTTCTAGTAACTGTCTAGGTTAAAGTTTAAAAAATTTAGTTGTTAAAATTTGTAATATTCAGTAAACGTATTATTTATTAATATTCAATACGCTAACAAACAATGACCGTGATTCATATAACCAGTAAAATACTTTTGTTATTGCACGAGTCTAGTTCAATTAACGTGTCTCTGAAATGCTTTTATTTTTTTATTTCAACATATTGGAAAACTACGCAATGCCATCCCAAAAGCTCTTTTCTGAAGTTGAGCATCCAAAATTATCTTTTGAATTGTTTGAGGTAGATAAGAGAAAAAAAATTATGCTCTGAACAAACAATTTTGTCGATATGATTTTTAAGTATTTTTAAGTTATTAAAACATTATATAAACAAGGAATGTCTCTGATAAGTGTCATATGCCCCTCAAATGGTCTGTGAAAATAACGATATATTTTATAATAGGCAGCGATGTATCCATGAATATCAAAAGTCATGGACTGACGTTTTTAGACTAGACATGCAATTTTATGTTTTTCACATTAAAGTGTGACTTTGATCTTTGTGTAACCTTGACGTTGACATCAAATGTAAAGGACTGGTTATTTCTATGCAGGTAAAACATCATCATGCCATGTTGATCACTTGTGTTGAGCTGTTTTAAAATCCCTCCATGTAAAACATAGTTACAGACCAGACATGAACTATCAAAGAAAGAATCTAAAAGTGTGACTTTGACCTCTTGCGTAAAGTTCTGGGCCTTAAAGCGACACTTTGTCATGCCATGTTGATCAATTGATAAATTGAGCCGAGTCTTTTTGAAATCCATCCATGTATAATAAAGTTACAGACTGGACTTGAAACCTCAAACAGACTCAAAGTGTTGTCGAGCAAACTCAAAGTGTGACCTTGACCTTTGAGGTACGGGGTATTGGTCTGAGTCTTTACGTGCGACACATTGTCATGTCATCTTGATCAAATAAGCCAAGTTAAAGATAAAGTAACAGACCAGACACGAAATATTAAACAAATTGAAAGTGTGATCTGACCTTCGATGAAGATTCTGGATCTTACACGCGACATTTCATCATGTCATGTTCATCAACTGAGTCTAGTATTTTTGAAATTTATCCGTAGGTGACAAAGTTACAGACCGGACACGAAATCCCAAGCAGACTGAAAGTGTTGTGAAACAAAGTTAAATTATGACCTTGACATTTGAAGTTCGAATCTGGGTGTTACGCACGACACGTCGTCATGTTATGTTGATCATGTATAGCTAGTATTTACAAGATACTAGCTATGCATGACAAAGTTACACACCGGACACGAAACTTTGTTGTAAGTTATGTCATCAACTAGAACAGTTATCTGTTCTCTTTAAACTTAGTATCACTGCCAGACATTTTTACATTTCATTTGTATTGTATGTAATTTAGAGCAGAATAAATTATCCATGTAATACACGTAGCCAGTTCAAGGTCGTATCGTTTTTTAATAACGGGAAGTGGTATCCACAATTTATCTTTATTTCTCTACAAAACAAATTATTGTTTGAAATACGCTTATCTGAAATAATGACATTCTATTTATAGCTTGAGTTGTGCAAAACAATTTAATACTGATATATATTCAGATAAATGTACTGTCATACAACATCACTGATATATCTTGAATAGGATGACGTAATTTAACAGTGACAATCACGTATTGGATTGATAACATCCGTGTAGTTTATCAATGGCAATACGTGTTGGATTGATAACCGTTCATGTTTAGATTGCGAACTGCAATTTAAGCATAGACCTGAAGAGGATACGTTCAGGATTATTTGTTGGCTGCATGTGCACTGATAAAGGTATTTCTATTGCCAAACATTAATGTTATTTTTCTATGTCAGCTTACATTCCATTTTTCAGTATGTCGAACAAGTTTAAAGGATACGTATCCCTGTGAGTATACAGCAGTGTGTATTATAGTCAGTCAAGTTACTCATTTATTATCGTATTTTATTAGTTTGATATTGTAAAATCAATATGGGGGAGATAAATTAGCTGTCACCTTAATTGGAAGAGTACAAGTTACAAGTTTTTAAGGTTAGATTAGGTTTAGGCAGGCGACATATTAAGTCAGGTTTTTAGCTTATAGAGGCAAGATGGAAAGTCGCGTTTAAGTTTAGGAAGATTAGTTTTGGAGACAAGGTGGTTATGTTGCATGGTTTGATCAAGATAATGGTTAGGTTTTAAGTAGGAACAGTTATATTAAAATGGGGAACGTATTTGAACTATATTTAGAAGCGTGCATATGTGTTCATAGAATTCATTAAAGTTTAAATGACAGTTGTAACAATGTAAGAAATAAATATATATATAAAAAGTCCTGCTTTATGTATGATGTTGAAACAAGTGTACAACCATTCAACTGGTCCCTTTCCATTGACGATCTCGAGCAATATTTGAGATGCCTTAAAGCACTAAAACTCCTTTCACACTGTATATGGGCCCACTGACAATGCAAACAGTAATTTAAAAAATTGTACTATTATTTGGATAATAGCGCTCATTACACACATTAAGTCTACCCACCGTACATCGGTGTTTAACACTAATAATTTGGTGTTTCCATCGGACATCTTCATACTCAAACTGATTACGAAATAGAATGTCAGACGCGAACTACTTTCCCATCTTATTCTTAAATTCTGCAGTTAATGGAAACCGACTGATCATGTGTGAAAAAATGCGAGAGATAAACGGATACAAATGGTTTATTTTAAAATGTTCAGCAACGGATATATTTTGTCTAGTGTTCGTCCTGTGTCGTTGGTGTCTAGCAGTTCTAGGATTCTGTGAGACAGCATACGACTTAAGAGGACAGTCGGCTCTGCTATATACAAATGTAGTTAAGTATCGCTTTCTTTTCCGGACCATATTTCAGTAAAGATTTTAATTATTTTTTCCGCTTTTTGTGAGCATAAAGATCACAGTTGGTAGTTTGTATATATTTGGACAAAGGTCTTGTAAAGTTCGAGATATACAATGTCATGGTATTTCTACAAAAATTCAAAATTTTCTACGGCGTGTGAATAACTGGTGGCATAAGCAGCTGAATTTCCAGTTGGTTCGTCCTTAATATCACTTAAACCACCAGTTAAATTTGTCATAATATACGAGCAGGGTCGTGATAGAAACAAGGCGTGGCATTCATCTTGTGTCAGATAGTGTTGGTAAGATCGATACCCCCCTAATTGCACTTTGGATTATGATACTTCCGTTTTCGTCGCTTATGCTTTTTGGTAAATCTGCAAGTAATTGTGATACAGCGTTTGACAGTCGATTTTACCAAATAGCTTTACCAGACAAAAAAATTAAGTTTTTGAAACGCAGACATAAAGGTATTAAGGTAGCTCGCGGGTTTACACGTGGATTTTCGAAATTTAATGATACTTTCGGTGATTGTTGGAACACATCTTGTCTTTTACATGTTGTTAATTTTTTGGCCGAAAATATGGCGATTTTGACGTCAGTGGCGCCCCCTGGCGACAACCCATATATTCGCCGTTTTCTACGTTTCAGCAGTCTAGTTCGATCATTAATCGGCCGATTTTTAAAATATAAGCACTCACTTGAATAGGACACTATCCTATAGGAGTTTAGGTACAGTTGTATGCATTAATAAACATTAATAAGCGCAGTGAACGCTTGTTTATGAATGAAGGTGATCATTTGCGTATTTATTATGACCTCGAAATGTGTTACAAAATTCCATATCACGCGAAATATACGAGGTAGAAGTTTTTTTTATTTTCTGTATGGTCTTCTACGACGAGCGAGAAACTTGATGAGGGAATAAAAAAGGGGGGTTTAACCGTGACATTTTTTGCTTAAACCTCTTGAAAGTATTTGAATTACTTTAATAAACGCCGTTTTTTACAGCGTCACGTCGACAACGTGGTGACGTTAATGTTTTTACATAATGACAAATATACTGTTGATATGAGTATTATATTTTCTTTTTTTGAATTTATATATTAGATTAATAATCAAAGGTTAATGACTTATTTTATAATCAATTAAAAACAATAAGTTTATAATAATAAATAACACACTAGTGCCTGGTTGGTTCTTCAATATAAGGAGTATACTCACCAGACGGCGATTCAAAGTTTCCTGTTGGGGATTCGCCGCGAATCGCCAACTACCAACCAGCTGCCAGTTGGGGATTCAGATTTTCTATTAATTTAAATACATTTTTATTGATTATATTTTTAAACATATAACACGAGTAAAATATGTAAACCAAATAGTAATTATAATAACGAATCCGAATCCCCAACTGGCAGCTGGTCGGTAGTTGGTTATTCGAATCCCCAACTACCAACTGCGAACTACCTACTAACTTTACAGTCATAAAATTACCGAGTGTTCAAAAGTACTGGAGGATTGTTCAGATGAGACCAAACAAAATATTTTTATTTTATTTTTTTTTTTTATTTTGTATTCCAATACATTACAATATATTACAATATTACAATTTCAATTTACAGAATATATAGCATTTACACAAGTGTTATTCTTTTAATGACAATTGTAAATAAGTAGTTGTTTTGTTACAGACATCTCCCAATAAGGGATGCCATCCATTAAAGAGAAATATCTGTAACAAAAAAAAACTACCCATGGTATGTTTTAAATAAATATCATTTAGAAAGTTTAATCCATTCATCATATAGCTATGGTGTTTTGTGTTACGATTATAACCGTAAGTTTATCATTTTTAGTCGATATTCTATGTTTAAATTTAATGTCTCATATAAACAATAATATTTGAACTTGGTAACAAACACCGTATTGGGTTTGTTTTGTTTCTTTTTAAGACAAAAAAAAATACATTTTAACAAAGAGTTTCATAATCAATTGTGTACCAAGTTTTTTCACATAAAACAGCAAAGCAATAGCAACACACACACACCATATCAGTATTTACACATACATACACATATATCTTTTTACAGTTACCATTTGTCATTCATAAAAAGGCATTATATTCATTATTAGCTAAGACTGTAAAGAAACATTTAATAATAACAACAAATTTATTTACAAATACGCTATACATAGTTCATGTATTGGGTTTACTGGTTTTTATTTCAGATTAATATAATCATTTTTATAATCTAAAAACAAATTATATGGGATTTTTAAGATCAGGTTGAAAATTGGTTGACTAATTACTAAAAATTTGCATTTTTCATAATAATAACAATAATTATATGAAAAAAATAGATTGAAAGAATAAAGTCTACTGTATGTGATTGTATATTTAGGACAGTTTAACTACAAAACCAGTATAAAACTTCTTTTTCTATTCCACTGGATTTTTTTTTCAAATGTCAAACTATAATTATAATGAAAATTATCAATTGAACATCTTTATAAAAGAAAAAGTTCAATACAAAAAAGACAGAGTAAAGTTTACTGTATGAGATTGGATAAATATTTAGAATAGTTTAACTGCAAAACCTGTATGAAACTTCTTTCTTTCAATCCATTGGATTTTTTTTCCTCAAATATCAAACCTTAATTATAATGAAAGTTATAAATTGAACAGCATAACAAAAGAAAAAGTTCAATACAAAAAAGACAGGGTATTTCCTTGGAGATGTGGTTTTCATTTCCAAGTAGGAACAGCAGGGAACAAACAAAGTGTGACAGCTACTTTTTATAGTTTTAAAGTATGCATTGTATTTTATCTAGACGTGCTGTAATTTAATACTTCATATGAGAAAAAAATATATACAAAACAAGTAATATTCAAAGTAGTGATTTATACACCAAACAAAATATTTTTATAACTGTTGAAAGCTATATCATACATGCTGTAAATACAATTTGTGAAACATGTGGTAATGTGTTGAAAATTTGAAATAAAAAGAAACAGCAATAAAAAAATACATGCGATTAACAAAACAGCCAGAGGTTGGTTTATAATAAGTGGATTTGCAACTAGACCGGACATGAAAAGCATGAGTATACATATCTACTATCTTTACGTTTACGTTTTCAAGAATATCTAAAACAAATGTTTTAAAAATTGATTAGGATTTATGTCATTTTCGTTTTTACCTTTTTTTTCACGAATTCCTCAGAAACCTGGTGGTGGGGGATGGGGTTGCAGTGAAGTTAAAACATCAACAACATTTTTAACATGGCGAATGATCGTATCGTTATTTGGGCCTCACATCATCTCGATATTGTATCTAATTTTATTTTTATGGGTGGCAATACACACTTGAATGTATATTGCAATGTCACCAAGCTCAACTGATTTATTTTTTTTTCATATTCCCAGAGTATTTTAGAAACTAGGCTATGTTCAGCACCGTTAAACAGCAAACAAGTTTGATATCTGGTTCCCATAATTTGTTGCGTGTTGTGTGCTAATTTGAGGTTAAGCCAGTATCCAGAAAAAAATATGTTGGTTAACGTTTAACCGAACTGAACGCAGTCCTTGGATTTGCTACACTATTTGTAATATTGGACGGATAAACAAAAAATGATTATGTAGTTAAGTTTGCATACAATTTATGCATCAATAATTAAACCTAATATTTCATACTGATGCTTACATGGATATTAACGATTTCCTAAAGTCGCTTAGATATGTGGGCTGTCCGGACGTGGAGCTTACTCATATTAGAAATAAATACATCTTAACATATTGTTGATATGAAAATACAAACATAGAACATATTGTATACAAATGCTATAGCTTCTATTTTAGATAACAAAACACATAATTTTGGTTACGTTGTCAACCTGATATAATGTTTTTTCTCGTATTTACATTAGCATAATTATAATTATTGTTATATTCAGTTTTGAGTCACGTATATATTTTATCAACAACATATACATGATTCTTAACTTCCGTGATATATTATTATTGTAAAGCATGTGCGTGCATGGGTGCGTGCATGGATGCGTGATACTTGAATGTGTATTGCAATGTCACAAAGCTTATCTGATTTTTTTTTTCAAATTCTAAAAATACTTTAGAAACGGATTCGATGAAAACATCCTGTTTTTATAGATAAAACATCCTGTTTTTAGATGGGAGTAAAGATTTATAATGTGAATATTTTCCATATATATACAACACGTGCAGATTTAACTGATTTCATTTACTTCAAGTTCTAACAATTTATACAAATTACGCTCGAAGTCTTCCTGTGTATAACCAGTTCTAAGAATATGCGGAAAAGGTGTCTTGCTCAAGGAAACCACGCATGACCGTGGGGAGGATCGAACCCACCACCTTCCGATCATGGGTTCGGTGCTTTACCACTGGACCACGCGCGTTAACGAGATTTAAAGGACATCTAATATTATGGTGATAGATTTTCACTAAAAAGAAGAAGAAAATATTCAGTTTGCGAAGAGATAAGATCTGGGAATGTTTCCGTTGCTATGCTGACCTTGCAATCAAGTAAGCGTCTGTGCCTGTAAACAGTTATAAAATATCTGTCTTGTTTAACTATGTGACTTTACAGTGTATATTGGAAGACTGGTCTTTCATCTTCTAAATAAAAGTGTTTTTTTTTTATTTTGCAACTCCTTATCAATATTGAATTTTAGCCATTATTTACCACCACAACCACTACCACTACAATCACTCCTACCACTACCACTACCACTACCATTGCTATTACAAATACCATTTACAATTATATTAGCATTATCATTACCATTACCACAATCACTGCGACTGTCACTACTGCAACCACCATCACAACAACTACAATATTAACTGCCACTACTAATGACACTGCCACTACCACTACACCTACCGATATCAATATCATTATCACAAACACTATCACAATTACTGGGTTTGGTATGTATTATCGAAGATGTTAATAAAGGAACTATCATTTCGTTAATTGATTAATTTAATATGATAACTAATAAATGAGCGCAACTTTTATTGTTTCATTTGTTAGCATGATTGATAAGTTATAAGGTATATATATATATATATACTATATATCGCACTTCATTTTGTTGCATTTCTTAGCGTATAGCCGGGCCCGATAAAGCTCAGTCGGTAGCGAGTTTGACTATCACTTTTCAACAGTTTCCGTGATGATTGATATACGACATTGTGTCTCATTACCATTTGTCTCTCACCGCTGATTCAAGTTTATAACTGTAGAAGAGGTGAACTATAAAATTCAACGGATTTTAAATGAAAAGAAATATTTTGATACCTACTCAGATTGGATAAGCAAAAAGTTTGTAACAAAAGGAAACGCGAAATCCCTCGCAGCAAGTGGGTTAAGTAAAAACCACATAGAACTGGTGTTGAGACGGTCCGGACTTGACGGACTTGCAGTTTTATTTAAAAATGTATTGTCAACTCCAGGGAAGACTGCTTTTAATTTATATTCTGCTGTGAATTCCACAGAAAAATGCTGATACATTATGTCGTAATATTTAAATTGTTTTCCCCCGTAAATGTTTCATACGTATAAGTCATTATGTCGTTATCTAACCTTTGAGCATTAATCTAATATATAAATTCAAAAAAGAAAATATAATACTCATATCAACAGCATATGTGCCATTATGCAAAAACGTTAACGTCACCATGTTGTCGACGTGACGCTGTAAAAAACGGCGTTTATTAAAGTAATTCAAATACTTTCAAGTTGTTTAGCAAAAAATGTCACGGATAAACTCCTTTTTTATATTCCCTCATCAAGTTTCTCGCTCGTCGTAGAAGACCATACAGAAAATAAAAAAACTTCTACCTCGTATATTTCGCTTGATATGGAATTTTGTAACACATTTCGAGGTCATAATAAATACGCAAATGATCACCTTCATTCATAAACAAGCGTTCACTGCGCTTATTAATGTTTATTAATGCATACAACTGTACCTAAATTCCTATAGGTTAGAGTGTTATTCAAGTGAGTGCTTATATTTTAAAAATCGGCCGATTAATGATCGAACTAGACTGTTGAAACATAGAAAACGGCGAATATATGGGTTGTCACCAGGGGGCGCCACTAACGTCAAAATCGGCATATTTTCGGCCAAAAAATTAACAACATGTAAAAGACAAGATGTGTTCCAACAATCACCGAAAGTATCATTAAAATCCGGCGACTGTCGAAAATCCATGTGTAAACCCGCGAACTACCGTAATTTGTGGTAAATTTACACAAGTTGCGACGTCAACACGAGTTTGCATTTGTATATAGCTTTGTTATCATTGCCTGTGCGCCACTGATTTTCCCACTCATTGTTGAAATACCGTCAAACCCCTAATCATGCCATTTTAACAAGTCTAGAATATATTCTGTTAAGGTTGATATATTAACGTCAGTGATTGTTTTTGTATTAGTTTTGGGGAAATCAACGAAACCAAGAAAATCTTCTCTAACTCCGGAAGTTTCAGAGACATGCCTTACACACAAACTGATTTGCCTAACAACTCCCATGCCATGTTTCATCAGCCATAACACTGAAACAAGTATTTGAAACTTCAGAACAATCTATTCTAGATAACAAAATTGCCGATCAAGGTAATGAGTTCTTCAGAATACATTTCATCAAAGTGGCTTTTCCACTCAAGAAAATTATTAAAGTTGCCATTTCATCATGCCTCTGCCTCGGTTTGCCTCAGTGTGGCTACGTCACCGCGATCATCGACATCTGAATTACCCAATGCTTTCTCAGCACACGCTTATGTCAACCATTGTTTTTGTTTATATAGAAACCTAATTGCGCGGTGTTGTTGGTTATGAATATAGGAGTACCCGATATCTCCCGGTTATTCAAGGCCAGTATAATATATGTACTATGATATATTGATACTTGAAACACCATATGTGCATGAAATGACAAATATTAATTTTATTATTGCAGGATTAATTCATATTTTTGGTATAACTATTGTTTGTAACAGACAAAAATACTAATTAAAAATAATTCGAACCTCCACAAATTTTACAAGAGGCAAGTGCCCTGTTAATCATAGAGTAAAGCAAAATACAATATCGAAATAAATTGTCGGTTACTTCTTGATTCGTGAATGAAATTTCGGACACTTCCGAAGAGGTGGTTTATGTTTTTTAAATACGAATGATCTTCTGAGCGGATAGAAAGTCTTATTTTTTGTAGCAGATTATTTTTTCGTTGTACAAAGAAAATGCATTTAAAAAAACAATATTCTGCATTTTCCACTCCTTAGGTACAGATACATGTTGGATATTTTCTATATGATTAATGTAAAGATCAAGTTTTAAATTACTAAAATTATTTTTAGACTTTGGCATACTGTGCAGATAATATTCGTTTACCGTGGTTAAAGTATTTTGGAACTATACCTGGCTTCATTTTCACCAACATCTTAGTTAAGTTTAGATTCTAAACTTAAAATCAAACTTAACTAAGTAAGTTTACTAAACTTACCCAAAACCTGTTTCACAAACATTTAAAACTTAAGTATTTAAAAACTTAACTAAGTATTCCGCTAAGTTTGTTGCAACAATTTTAAAGATTTATTTTTAAACGAAAACGAATACGTTTGTTTTCGTTCTGAAACTGACTGGTCCAACGTTAATTTACAGACCGGAAGTAAATAAAAAAATATGTAAAAGTTGCGGTAACCGGCCGTTTTGAAGCTCTTCAACAAGGAGATATCACTGCAGACGACAACAACTTCTGCAATGGATCCAGCATCCGAGTCCGTTGTGTCTGCGAAACGGCAAAGGAAGCCGAATTTTACTATAAGTGAAGAACTTGCCTTGGTACACTCTTTGGCAATTTTTTCGGTGCAGACAGGGGTGTTGCCGCTAAGGACAGTGCCTGGGATACCGTGGTGCAGCGTGTGAATGCGTAAGAGTATTGTAATGTTTTCATGTCTAATAACAATGTATCAGGCAAGTATAATAACAAATTGTCTGCTTCATTAATTATTTTTTATATACAATCTAGTGAATCTACCAATAATACTAATGATAAAACATGCACACTGAGTCTGTAAGTTCAAGCACTGGGATGCCCATATGCTGAGATGGCCAGTGGAGAATGTATGTGCAGAACTTGTAAGGAGAGAAACATCTGTAAGCAGTCTGCTTGGCTCAGTCGGTAATTCTACTTCATTATTTTTATACATGTACAATCCACTAATAATACATATGATAAAACATGTACACTGAGTTTGTAAGTTCAGGCACTGTGGTCAGAGCATGTACACTCAAAGGTCATTCCAGGAATATTTTCAAGGGCTAGGGGCATACCAATTCTGAATTTCAAGCACTGGGGTGCCCATATGCTGAGATGGCCATTGGATAATGTATGTGCAGATCTTGTAAGGAGAGAAACATCTGTAAGCAGTCTGCTTGGCTCAGTCGGTAGAGCATTTGCCCTGTAAGCAAAATGTCCCGAATTCGAGTCCAGATTGGCTGCATATATTCCATATGTAATCACTGTTTATGATGGACTTGTTAAAAGTAAAAGTTTACTTGAACTCGATTGGGGACATGGGTTGTTAAGTATACAACACTACTTCGGTATGTTGTATCGCCCAGTTATATGTCCTATAACTCTTGGCAATGATAGTGGCTTTGCAAAATAACATTTTCTAGCAGTGATAATAATTCTAGCCAAATAATTTTCCTAATGGTAATGATAATTTTATGAAAAAACAAAATTTAATTCTACTTCTTTATTTTTTATCCACCAATAATACTAATGATAAAATATGTACACTGAGTTTGTAAGTTCAGTCACTGGAGTAAGAGCATGTACACTCAAAGGTCATTCCAGGAACATTTTCAAGCGCTTGAGGCATACCAATTCTGAGTTTCAAGTACGGGGGTGCCCATATGCTGAGATGGCCTATGGAGAAGCATGTAAATGTCAATACTAGAAGCACACATAAACCGATTATTTATTATCCATGATGAGGTCACTGCTTTTTCTCATGTTGTAAATGTAATTTTTTTGTTTCAGAAATACAATGACTCAACGGAGCAGGGAAAGCTGTGAAAGTTTTTTTAACAATTTGAAGCAAAGTGGTAATTTATTTTGCATTAGTAAAATTTGTACCAGAGACAAATGAGAGAAGTCAATAAACAGAATTACATAGTACAACATGTACAATTGAACAAAATTTGGCTTTTGTAACATGATTATAGATACAAACATTTTATATTGTAATGAATGAGGTTTTACGGCTTACCAACAAATAATAGGTTATTCAATGCCAACAGGAAGGAAGATTCCTGGTTCACTTTTCATGTTAAAAAACAACAACAAAATAACATACCAATTAAAAATCCATCAACAATTGAATATGCTTCTAATAAATCGAGAACCTTGATACCTACAGAACTGCCGAGTTTCAGCTAATTCTATCGTATTACTCAAATTGTCACTTCTTACAACATGCATGAGCCACAATGTTCATTAATATGATCCGTGGAACATATAATTTAACCACGATAACGAACATAACAAAAAATGGTATTGTAAAAAAACTGTTGGAGTGAATATATAAATATTCCATTAATTTCATATAATAGCACTTATGTCATTAAATCATCAAGTCAACATGTGTCTGTTAGTTTTAACAATTGTTATAATAAGGTAGAACAACACATTGGAATTGAATTGTTATCATTCTGTGATTGATTGATTGTGTAATTTGCATTATTGTTATTTCTTTGAGGACTAACATACATTCAGCTAATCAAATCACTCTGTCCTGAGATTGCCCGGTAGGTTAAACAGTACTGGAGTACACCCATCTCTATGACAAATAAGATCATTTTCCTACTTGAATCAAAACTAAGAGATGAAAGATAGCGAGACCCAATGCCGTATATCAATCATTAATGGAGACAGTTGCTGGTCAGTTTCAAACTAATGGCCTCTAGATTGATAGGCAGACACTTTACCGACTGAGCTAACTGGATTTTCTAAAAATTAGTTTAATGCCATTAAATGGAGATGTATATAAAGGTTTTGTTGCAAATGCAATGTATGTATCCATTCTGAATGGCTAAATTTTACTGTATTTGTATATGATTATTCAAATTTTGTCTGAATTGAAAATAAACACTTTTTTTCATTTCTATTTCTGTCATAGCACAACACTTACATTATTTTTATTCATCAGCCAAATCAAAGAACGATGTTATGAGGAGACCACCAACAGGTGGTGACATTCCACCTGTTTTATCCACAGCGGAATCTTTGTGGGTGAGTGAGTGCGATAGAAGAAAGAATCCAACATTAAATGGTATTCCTGGTGGAATAGATATCGCAGGTAAAAAAAAACATTTATGGTTAAAAATAAATTTCTTCTATTCTTAGGTTAAAGATTTTGGTGCAAGTGTAAATAAGTTAAAATATTCAAAACAAATTGAAAATATTATTGCCAGCTGATAGGAGACTTCTTATTGCATGTCAATATTAAATTTACTTAAAAGTATTGTTTATATGTTTTGTACTCGATAATCATTTGTGAATACTCTGTAAATTATCATTTTTATTCAAACACACAAGAATTTATGTTAAACTTAAGGTCATCTTGAATTGAACAGAATGTGTTGACTAACAAAGATATTGACTATTAAACATAAATTTCAGTTACTAACATTAACATCTATACCTGAAGATTAGGATGTCATAACCCTTCATCTCCCACCAAGTATTTGCGAATAATATTTTTTGAACGTTTAAGTGGAAAATACTGTCAGAAATTAAATCGGGTATAAAATGCAAAAACAACATAAATTAAATTACTCCACTTAATTTAAATGAGGATGTAAATACAAAACAGCCCGAATTGTCCCTAAATTTTAAAACTTTCTATAAAACAAGTGTTCCAAAACGTGTGGATATTTGATAGAAATTAACTAAGAAGGGATTTAAATTTGTTGATTTAAATTTCTATGTGAATTATTTAACGCTAGCTTAAAGAA
The DNA here is from genome assembly GCA_029582155.1 of Panopea generosa. Taxonomy (NCBI): domain Eukaryota; kingdom Metazoa; phylum Mollusca; class Bivalvia; order Adapedonta; family Hiatellidae; genus Panopea; species Panopea generosa. The sequence continues at coordinate 18,800,222 of CM055896.1, read as the reverse complement.
TTTGCTGTTTGTATTTTACTTTCAGAAAACTGTGACTTTCTGGAGGAAACATTCAATGGGCTGTTGGAGGACGCAATTAATGGTATAATTAATTAACTACTAAAAACTAGGTTAATTAACTAGAAAAGACAATGACAATTTATGCTGTAGATTTTGTATTGATTTCAATTTTCGTAAGGAATAAAATATATAGAGAAAAAAAACTAGGACGAGGCTGTGCCGAGTGATTTTTTATTTCCTGCTGAACCTGATAAAGTTGATAATATTAGACACAAACATGGTATTCTATTTATCATGTCAACATTTCTATTGCACTTTTTATTCATTTTAATAGGAATAAAAATAGTTCAGTCTCGGTCAAAATGTATAATTTCACATAATAACATCATGTGCCAGATAAACTTGCATTGACCTGATAAACCTATTTATCAGGCAGGCAGTTTATCAGAAGAAATAAATGGTTACTTTTATTCAGCCATCTTTTTAAAGATTTTGAATGAAATTGAAATATATTATGTTGTTCTCCAAATAAATGGCACAGTCTGCCATTAAACAATAATTATATATATTGAGTATGATGTGGTGACAACCATATGACATTGTTATAGACCGAATAATTAACAAATGTTTTATTATATTAGTCTATAGATAACAAATATCTGAGTAGACCATACAAATACTTGCATCATATAACAAACAGATGGAGTGTTTTCGAATATACATTATATGAGGTTCTGCAGTGCATTTATAGCTTTTTGCCAATGATTTTATTACATCAAATAATGAATAAGATCTTTGTTATCACATCAAAAAATTGTCATTTACCATTTATTTAACAGATCACCTGTGTAATGAACAAGAACAAATAGAGTACATGTAATGGGTTTATTACACTCTTGCATTGTAAATTAGGTGATAAATACATATATTTATGTTATTTACATGGATTGTGAAACTACCAACTAAGGTTATTTTAATAAATTGTCTAACTCGAGGACTCAACATATGATCATGAAAGAGATTGGATCCACTACCCTCTATTCATTGGTTAGATGCTCTACCACTAAACCATTAACTCTACATAACTATATATCTAGCTCTTGTCAGTGTTGACTTGAAAAATGAATATTACAATCAAATAACTATCCTTAAGTTTGCTGACTAATTTTATAATGTCCAAGTTGCCAGTGATTTATGTATGTTGCCATATTGCATGCTCAGGTTATGGTCTGGCACATAGTTTTGGTATTGCAGCAAACTTACAAGAGATACCGGTAACACAATCAACAGATACTATTTCGGCAAGCACATCACAAGCTAAATCAACTAAAACGGCAAGAGAAGCACGTAGAAAAAGGCGAGTCGTGGAAAATTCATGTCAGAATATAGAAATGGAAATATTACAACTTGAAAAAACAAACTGCAACTTGAAATTAAATTGATGGAGAGTAGACAATTAGCTATGGAACAAAAACAAAAAATGTGGGAAGTAAAGGAAGCATTTTACAAAAAAAATGCTTGCAAACAGTTGCGAGACATAAGTCATTTACTAATATGGGGTATGCAAGTATTTTTTTGTAAAAAGCTTCCTTTTATATTATTTCTATTTCAATCATAAACAGCTAGAACAAATTTCAGATTGTCTTGTTCTACGAAATCATATATTGTGATGTACCTTCGCCAGTCGTCTGTCGTTAACTTTTGCTTCAAATGACTTTTTCTGGGGATATGTCAGTTTAAGTTAGGGAAATTTACATTTAAAAATCTTCTCAAGAACAATCCAATCAAATTCATTCATATTTTTGTATAATTTTATAAAATAATTTAATTTGAATTTTTTTTATTTAACAAAATACTTAAAGCTTGGATTAAAAAAATGTTTGCAAATATTACTCAAACAGTGATCTTGAGATGTGGTCTCTCTAACATTTAATCCTGTTTCCATATTTGTCAGTGCATTGTCCTCAAAGTGGTCGTCGGAATCGTAGTCAATATCGTCTTGTTGTGGTATAATATCATTTTTAAAAATTCCAATATTGTGAAGAATTGAGCAAGCCACAGTTACTTTGATTGCTTTGATGAGTTTGAGGGGCATTGCATGTTTTAATATGGCAAATCGTTTTTTTTAAATTCCAAAAGTTTGTTCTATTGTTACTCTTGTTCTGCAGAGTGCTTTGTTGTATCCTTGATGTTGAGCTGTTGGAATGTTGTATGGTGTCAGCAAATAATGTTTAGAAGGGTACGCTGAATCTCCCAGTAATATGCCAGTGTTTGTACCTAAAACATAAAATAATGTTTGTAAATCTCTCAGCACATAACATGTAACAGTCTTAATATTCATATCTATGTATTTTTAATTTCACACCAAACTGTACTTAATGGTTCATAATGGGCTATAATCCAACTTGAATATAGAGATATAATTCATGTCTGCATGACTGATTATAATGCTTGAATTGTGTTTTAAAATAAATAGACACATATGTTCATATACATCACTACTTTGGTATCAATCAACAGCATTATCTAATCACTTAATAGAGTTCATAAAAACTGCAGTTGCCCGATATCATTATTTAAAGACCCTGTAGTCCCTAATGCTTAAGTGAGATGTGATATTGACTTCAGAGTCAACATTCCTGTATAAGTTACAATGTAAACCATCTGCATTTATATTCAAAGAATGCCTTTAAACTAATTACTACCTAGAGTTACGCCTTTTCAAATAATGCTGTTGAATCATCAAAAGGAAACAAATTCTTGTTAAACTGATAGAAAATTATACTAAATTGTATACTACATAGAAAATGTTTCAAGAATTGATTTCATCTGAATATTTATCCCAATTGTATGATTTCTTTGCCATCTAAGTGTTTTATACTGTGTTCATCTTATTAATATGCCAAAATGTACTGATGTTGTGTTGTATTCATAATATCTACATCATATATCTGATTCTGACTGGAATTAGTTATATATTATTTGTGATTAAAAAACAGAGCTGTGATCAATAATAAATGCATTAATCTTATAAATAAAGATTAATTCTTCAATAATTTTTCATAATATTTGTATCATGTATATATAACTTCCCCGAAATGGAGTTGAGTGAAACATTTTCAAAATTGCTGTGTGTCCCTTTAAATTGAAAATGGGCAGTATTTTCTGAATATGTCTTAATTTATTTCCATGATATGCTGTTTATGTAAAATTGTTATATCTTCAGACACTTAAATGGATAAATAAATTGGGGTAATATGGTATACCAATGACTATAATAGATCTATATATAGTTCTTTGGGCAGCAGACAAAATAAAGTATTAAATTTATTTTATATATATTATATATCTGCAATTTCAATGAGTTGCTAGAATAATCAGTGTAAGACATTTATAATTTATCTGTTAAATAATAAAAAAAAAACCAACTTTGTTACCATTTTCGAAATCTCTGCAAACTTTGCTATTTCTAAATACACGGCTATCATGGGCTGAGCCAGGCCATTTTGCAACGATGTCTGTAACTTTGAACTGATTGTCACATATCATCTGTAATATAATTACATAAACAATAACTTCAAGCCACACTAGCTTCAATAATACATCAAATTCATATTTACTCATCCAATTCTGTTATTGATTGTGAAACTGAATAATCGTAAATGTTGTATTTTAGTTCATTTGTCTTGTTATGTGATAATAGGAAAACTAGTATAACTAACAGACTATTAGAAGAACTATGATAAAGGACACGAACTAAAGCAAACATACTGTATTAGAATGACTATAATAAATAACATGAATTATGTTCAATGACAAGATTTTAAAGTCTATAATTACACCAGCAAAATAAAAAGTGAGCGTAAATAACTAATGGCTTTTCAACCAATTATACAATCTCAAATCAAAGTTTAAAATTGTTCAAACTAGCAGCATCATAATGATGAATTTGTGACGAAAGCAAACATTTTAATAAGTATGATGCTTAAGCTATAATTTCATTCTGTCAAGATGTTGGGTGGGTATCTTGAACTTAAGATGGGATCTTCTTTAAGGTGTATTTGTCTTCTCTGGATAAAGCTGTGAAACAGCCTAGCTTGAAACTATGTTAAACAATTTAGTTCAAACTATATAATATATAAATTGCCCTCAGGCCTCTTCCCTCATGATAAGAATAAAGATAATAAAATGATTCTAATACTTAGAAATCATACAGACAAATGATCATACCAATCAACTATATACAGTTTAATGTTTCAAACCCTGACGAGTTGAACTAGAGACCAGCTGTTCAGACGTGTCTGGACAGCATACGTTTGAGACTTGTTTCAAACTCAATCAAAAACTATGTCTGGAACGCTGCTCATTTCTGCATTAAAGTACATCTATATGTTTGAAGACTGTTTCAAATCCAAGTCTTCAAACTAACCTAAAGCGCAAGAAACAAAACCAAGTTCAATTATGAAACTAACCTTCTATGTTTGGTTTTTGTCGTTCTTATTTTTTTATCATTCATCTTTTTATGATGAATGATCTTTTAAAAATTATTTTGGTATAATATTGTATAATAGTGAAAAGAATAGATTTATTACTTCTCCTTATAATTGCTATATACAGACATTTATGCTATAACTCAACCACATTATTTTGGCACATTCCCCATATGTGTACCTGAACATTGAGTGATGCAAACCCCTTTCTGTTCATATATTCGTGGGTGGCAAGACTTGGTTTCTGAATGAGTAAACACATCCAACAACATTGGGGAATTCTGAAACAAACTTTAGTATTAGATAAAAACAAAGACATTTACACAATAATTTATCAGTGTTCATCTTTTCTTTATTTAGATATCAAACTTAAATGTTATAATGCAAGTATAACAAATACACACCTTTGCCTCCATAGTTTAGTGATTCTGTGTCATTGAACGTTTTTGATCTTTTCCATGTTCAAAACTTAAAAAGTAACTATTAATTTTTAATTTAAATCCAGGGGACAGCAGCACCCTCCTGTTCAGAAATATCATATCCCTGCCCTGCTTTACCTACCCACATATCTGAAATGCTCCTATACACATGTATCTAATGACAAAATAATCAATATCAGTGCACACAACTTATTCAAATTCAATTGAAATGTGTCGCCAATATTTTTTTCCTTATATGCATAGTACCACCATTGGCATTGTCGAATACCCACAAGTACCAATTCCGATACTCTCCATACAATTACGTTAGCTGTGTCGTTTTATACAGCTAACGTTAAAGTCTTATTTAAACGGCGTTTATATGAATCTAGCGTTGCGATTGAATAACGTTCCTTTCATTAAAGCGTGAAGGAACCAATCATATTGCTGCATTGTAGCTAGGTAGAAACAATGCAAACCTAGTGTAATATCCCACGGGTGATAAATGGAGAGTATCGGAATGGATTAAACGTGGGTATCAGACGATGCACCATTGGACAAGGCAGTGCTTCTGTGCGGTAGTCGTAAACTGGCAGTTATAAATAGTCATTGTTTCTTCTTTAAAAATGCATTTTCCATACTTTAATGCTGGGCCTCGTTTATTTATTTGAATTGCATCATTATTGATGTATTTTGAACATTTTGAAAGCATTATCATGTTTGAATTATGGATTAGAAAACATAATGATACTTTGAAATTGGGGTATGAATACATGTTTTTTTGAAGTCTACCTTCACTTTCTACACACCGAGCTGAAAAAATGAAACACCTCCTACTTTTTTTATCATTTTTTGGTAGTGCTGAAGTTGACGAACAGTAGAATGCATTTCGTAGAACAAGACAATCTGAAAGTTTTCTAGTTGTTTATGATTGAAATAGAAATAATATATATAGTTTCACAATCCATGTAAAATACTTAAATATATGTATTTATCACCTAATTTATAATGCAAGAGTTTAATAAACCCATTACATATATGTTTTATATGACTAATATACATGTACTCTGTTTGTTCCTGTTCATTACACAGGTGATCTGTTAAATAAATGGTAAATGACAATTTTTTTATGTGATAACAAAAATCTTATTCATTATTTGATGTAATAAAATCATTGGCAAAAGATATAAATGCACTGCAGAACCTCATATAATATCTATTTAAAGACACTCCATTTGTTTGTTATATGATGCAAGTATTTGTATGGTCTACTTAGTTATTTGTTATCTATAGACTAGTATAATAAAGCATTTGTTAATTATTCGGTCTATAACAATGTCGTATGGTTGTCACCACATCATACTCAATATATATAAATATTGTTTAATGGCAGACTGTGCCATTTATTTGGAGAACAACATAATATATTTCAATTTCATTCAAAATCTTTAAGGATGGCTGAATAAAAGTAACCATTTATTTCTTCTGATAAACTGCCTGCCTGATAAACAGGTTTATCACGTCAATGCAAGTTTATCTGGCACATGATGTTATTATGTGAAATTATACATTTTGACCAGGACAGAACTAATTTTTATCCTACTTAAAATGAATAAAAAGTGCAATAGAAATGTTGACATGATAAATAGAATACCATGTTAGTGTCTAATATTATCAACTTTACCAGGTTCAGCAGGAAATAAAAAATAGCTCGGCACAGCCTCGTCCTAGTTCTTTTCTCTATATATTTTATTCCTTACGAAAATTGAAATCAATACAAAATCTACAGCATTAATTATTATTGTCTTTTCTAGGTAAATAACCTAGTTTTTAGTAGTTAATTAATAATACCATTAATTGCGTCCTCCAACAGCCCATTGAATGTTTCCTCCAGAAAGTCACAGTTTTCTGAAAGTAAAATACAAACAGTAAATTCTTTAAGCTAGTGTTAAATAATCCATATAGAAATTTAAATCAACAAATTTAAATCCCTTCTTAGTTAATTTCTATCAAATATCCACACGTTTTGGAACTCTTGTTTTATAGAAAGTTTTAAATTTTAGGGACAATTCGGGCTGTTTGGTAGTTACCTCCTCATTTAAATTAATGGAGTAATTTAATTTATGTTGTTTTTGCATTTAATACCCGATTTAATTTCTGTATTTTCCACATATACGTTCAAAAATTATTATTCGCAAATACTTGGTGGGAGATGAAGGGTTATGACATCCTAATCTTCAGGTATAGATGTTAATAACTGAAATTTATGTTTAATAGTCAATATTCACCCACAAAGATTCCGCTATGGATAAAACAGGTGGAATGCCACCACCTGTTGGTGGTCTCCTCATAACATCGTTCTTTGATTTGGCTGATGAATAAAAATAATGTAAGTGTTATGCTATGACAGAAATAGAAATGAAAACAATGTTTATTTTCAATTCAGACAAAATTTGAATAATCATATACAAATACAGTAAAATTTAGCCATTCAAAATGGATACATACATTGTATTTGCAACAAAACCTTTATATACATCTCCATTTAATGGCATTAAATAATTTTTAGAAAATCCGGTTAGCTCAGTCGGTAGAGTGTCTGTCTATCAATCTAGAGGTCATTAGTTTGAAACTGACCAGCAACTGTCTCCATAATGATTGATATACGACACTGGGTCTCGCTATCTTTCATCTCTTAGTTTTGATTCAAGTAGGAAAATGATCTTATTTGTCATAGAGATGGGTGTACTCCAGTACTGTTTAACCTACCGGGCAATCTCAGGACAGACTGATTTGATTAGCTGAATGTATGTTAGTCCTCAAAGAAATAACAATAATGCAAATTACACAATCAATCGATCACAGAATGATAACAATTCAATTCCAATGTGTTGTTCTACCTTTTTATAATAATTGTTAAAACTAACAGACACATTGTTGACTTGATGATTTAATGACATAAGTGCTATTATAATATGAAATTAATGGAATATTTATATATTCACTCCAACAGTTTTTTTACAATACCATTTTTTGTTATGTTCGTTATCGTGGTTAAATTATATGTTCCACGGGATCATATTAATGAACATTGTGGCTCATGCATGTTGTAAGAAGTGACAATTTGAGTAATACAATAGAATTAGCTGAAACATCGGCAGTTCTGTAGGTATCAAGGTTCTCGATTTATTAGAAGCATATTCAATTGTTGATGGATTTTTAATTGGTATGTTATTTTGTTGTTTTTTTTGTACATGAAGAGTGAACCAGGAATCTTCCTTCCTGTTGGCATTGAATAACCTATTATGTGTTGGTAAGCCGTAAAACCTCATTCATTACAATATAAAATGTTTGTATCTATAATCATGTTACAAAAGCCAAATTTTGTTCAATTGTACATGTTGTACTATGTAATTCTGTTTATTGACTTCTCTCATTTGTCTCTGGTACAAATTTTACTAATGCAAAATAAATTACCACTTTGCTTCAAATTGTTAAAAAAAAATTCACAGCTTTCCCTGCTCCGTTGAGTATTTCTGAAACAAAAAAGTTATATTTACAAAATGAGAAAAAGCAGTGACCTCATCATGGATATTACATAATTGGTTTATGTGTGCTTCTAGTATTGACATTTACATGCTTCTCCATAGGCCATCTCAGCATATGGGCACCCCAGTACTTGAAACTCAGAACTGGTATGCCCCTAGCCCTTGAAAATGTTCCTGGACTGACCTTTGAGTGTACATGCTCTGACTCCAGTGCCTGAACTTACAAACTCAGTGTACATGTTTTATCATTAGTATTATTGGTGGATAAAAAAATAATGAAGTAGAATTAAATGTGTTTTTTTCATTAAATTATCATTACCATTAGGAAAATTATTTGGCTAGAATTATTATCACTGCTAGAAAATGTTATTTTGCAAAGCCACTATCATTGCCAAGAGTTATAGGACATATAACTGGGCGATACAACATACCGAAGTAGTGTTGTATACTTAACAACCCATGTCCCCAATCGAGTTCAAGTAAACTTTTACTTTTAACAAGTACATCATAAACAGTGATTACATATGGAATATATACAGCCAGTCTGGACTAGAATTAGGGGCATTTTGCTTACAGGGCAAATGCTCTACCGACTGAGCCAAGCAGACTACTTACAGATGTTTCTCTCCTTACAAGTTCTGCACATACATTCTCCACTGGCCATCTCAGCATATGGGCACCCCAGTGCTTAAACTTGCAGACTCAGTGTGCATGTTTTATCATTAGTATTATAGGTAGTCGCATAATGGCGGTTTTAAATAGTCCTCATTTCTTCTTCTTTAAAAACGCATTTTCCTTATTTTAATGCTCATTTTTTTATTTGAATGACATTATTGATGTATTTTGAACATTTTAATAGCATTGTCATGTTTGAATTGTGAATTAAGAAAAAAAATTGATGCTTGGAAATTGGGGTATGAAAACATGATTTCGGAAGTCTACTTTCACTTTGTCACCAGTGTACACACTGAGCAGAAAAAAAATCTCTTATATGACACATGACCCCTACTTTTCTCATCATATTTTGACAGTGCAGAGGTTGACAAACAGTAAAATGTAGGTTTCACTTATTTCATTTGGGATTCTCCATGAATGATAAGCCTTCAAACTTTTATTATTTACTATAGAATAAAGAACAAAAATCAATGGTGGGATGACACCTTCTACCAAGGCAATTTCTTCACTTATAGTAAAATTCGGCTTCCTTTGCCGTTTCGAAGACACAACGGACTCGGATGCTGGATCCATAGCAGGAGTTGTTGTCGTCTGCAGTGATTTCTCCTTGTTGAAGAGCTTCAAAACGGCCGGTTAACGCAACTTTTACGTATTTTTTTATTTACTTCCGGTCTGTAAACTAACGCTGGACCAGTCAGTTTCAGAACGAAAACAAACGTAATCGTTTTCGTTTAAAAATAAATCTTTAAAATTGTTGCAACAAACTTAGCGGAATACTTAGTTAAGTTTTTAAATACTTAAGTTTTAAATGTTTGTGAAACAGGTTTTGGGTAAGTTTAGTATACTTACTTAGTTAAGTTTGATTTTAAGTTTAGAATCTAAACTTAACTAAGATGTTGGTGAAACAGAAGCCAGGTTGAATTTAGAAGGTTTCATTTATATTGATAATGGCGGTGCTTTCTTTAAAGCAACTGGTGGTTAATTTCATAACGAGGCTGTTGATAGAATGAAAGAATTTACAATGAACTCACTTCGTCTGACTATGATATGAAAATTTTGGGAACATCTTCTAAGAGTGTATGTTGTTCAGTGACTATCTATATACTTAACTTGTGTAATAATATTGTTCTTGATATAATTGTTAATACATTTATTTAGGTGCCCTTTTCACAGTCGGTGGATCTTTTGTAGAAGCCATTAATATTATTTTATGTCAAGCACAATATACTACTTTTAAAATAAATAATCTCTCCGTTTCTATCCACATCGCCAAAGCACAAGATAGATATTTCGAGTTACACCAAGATGCTACTTAAACAACAGTAAAACAAGCAATCAGTGATTATTGAAAACTGACAGTGTTTTAACAAGTAGTATTTTGCATTCATATTATCAGATTTATAATTCAGCTTTACTTAAATTGCATGAAACTTTATCAGTTCATAAAAGCTTTTGCTCAGCCTCGAGTTTCATAGCATCGCCTAGAAATTGAGTCAGGTTGTTAGACATGTAAAATAAGAACATACACGTTTACAAACGGATGTGTAGAGTATGTAACACACGAGAATATGAATATCCCTTTACTATTGAATGTGGTCTGTATTCTGATCTAAGAAATGTATATGCATGATTGAAATAGACATAACATGCATATATTTATTAAATTCAGAAAATAACAGTACAAAACAAACTTAGTACCTCTATATTAAAAGCTTTTCGAGTAAGATATATAGATAATATATCGGATACAAATGGATATTTATATCAAGTAGTATCAAGTTGTAATATAATTCTTTGTTGACATGATTTCCATCATTTTCTTTTTTATTTTAGTTCTAAAATATTTAGTACGCTGTACAGTGCCATGTTATTGATTAAAACTATAGGAATAACATGCATACATATCCCAATTTGATTTAATACTGTCTAAGAAAATGTTTCAATGGAAGCAAAGAACGCAACCAGAAGACGAAAAAATAATACTCGGTTTTATCGAGTGTAGACAGACTCTGTTTTATAAAACATGTCATACACATCAGGCTCCCTAACTAGCTGTATTTTATTCTAAAAGAATAAAAAAAATACACAACACTTATTCAAAGTGCGGGGCGATGTTTTACGGCCGTCAAAGGTAAATATATTTTAATATTCAATTAATATTCCAACCATTACATTTACTATGATACAAATATCTATGTCAGAAATACTGTTTCATTGCATCTTCAAAATGTCAGACGAATTGGCGAAAAAATATCCTAACATCAATAGTAAGTACATACATTATATTGGTTTCGATTACTTATATAGCTTGAAGCCTATACATTCCCAATGATCAATTAAAAAAATATATATCCAACTTAAAATGTATAAAGAAGAAGGAATGATTATTATATTTAAATATCATTAAATAATAACTTATATCTTTTAAGATATGTACAAGATACACTCATAACATGAACCTTTGCAATCAACAGTCACACTTATCAGAACTCCACCTATACAAATAGTGCATATAATATGTACGTAAAGGATAATATGCACATGCAGAATACAGAGTTTCCTTACATTTCACATACACTCACACAAAAAACAGTTCCTTTTATATATATATTTAATCTACATTATTACAGCCAAACTTTATATTTAGAAGTCAGTTTGCAAACCTGCTTTTGAAGGAAACCATTTTGCTTGCTGGCTGAATTCAGTCAGTATTAGGCATCTCACAATACAACATGAAAACTACGGAAAGTCTTTTATACATTTCATATCGTTCTTCTGTAAAATGTACTTGGCTGAATTCAGTCAGTAGGATCAAATTTGGTTATCAGACAATTTTGTTAGCGTTCTTTATGTTTTATGAACGTTTAATATATAAAATGAAAAATGAACAAATGATATTCTAGAACAAAATTTTATAATCCATCTTTTTATTATTTGATAATGTATTTTAATAAGATCCTTAGCCTGTAATATGCTAATATACATTATACAAAAATTCAATGTCGCCAAATTTTGCTCTAATGAAATATAGCTGTTTGATTTAAATGAAGATAAAATAGTATCTAATAAATATAAGCTGTACTAATGGGAAGTGATCATTTAATCCAAATATGAAACAAGAATGTGAAATCTATAAAACAAACATCAGAATAGAAGAGGATTTTATGGTTAAATCTCTGTAGGCTTATGATACGTTCGAATCACTTAACAAGGTCAAATCATGATTTAAACAAACTATTAGGTGATCATAATTATGTTTATCCTTCATATTTATATACAAAAAATGCACACACGCACACACACACACACACACACACACACACACACACATATGTATATACAGTATTATGGTTTAAAACATCTCTAGTTTTAGAGATGCCTTTTACTTTTTAATGATTGACACTTAAAACCATATCAATATTATCGTGGGATCAGACTAAACAACTGTACTACCTATCGAGTAGTTATATCCTGTCATTTGTAGTTTCTGAGAAAAATTATTGTAAAACACTTCTCTAAATAATTATGCCAGAGTAAATATTTGGTACCATGTGGCTGGGGTGGTCATTACAGCTCAAAGGTGGGATTAAGTTAAATCTAAGATTCATTATTAATGATTGAAATACCTTTCGTATATAGTATGATGACCTATGCAAGTTTAAAGCTAATTGTCTTAGACATGGATATGAAATGTAAATAGCTTTAATGCAGTTTTTAAATTAACAAAAAATATAACCATACAATTCATGATAAAACTACACAAATGGACACTTTCAAAACAAATGAATCAAAAGTGGGATATAAAATAAAACTTTTTAAGAATTATATTTTTATGACAAACTGAAGTAGGTATATTGCAGCTTACAAACATTTAAAACATTTACAAATAAATTGACAAACATATTTTTAATGAAAATCCTATTGTAACATTTTTGTTTGTATTTTGTAAAATATGATATACCATGTTATTCCCTGAACATTTTCAAGAAACCTTAGGGCAAGCTCTTTTGAGCCATCTTATGAGGAATTTGATCATATGATTTAGTATTATGTGGATGACTTAATTGTTTATAAGAATAATACAAATATAATAGTACTTTTATATCAAACATATAAAATTTCATTTTAAACACATGTTATTGTTTAGAATATGTCATTACATGAAATAGCAAAAGGGTTTTGGCCGCAAGTTATCCAACATTAAAAGTGGCCCTTTCAAACAACAAATTATTTACATAAAATATCCAGATGGCAATAACACAATCATATTCTTAAAGAAAAATATAATATGAGCATTAAAAAGAGGACGCTGAACACTATTTCATGCATTGTCCTTAATTTTCGTGCTACATGCCACCTTCATTCTTTAGGTGTTATATGGGAGTGATAATAAAACATGTAAGCAGATGACCGATAATCAATCTTATTGCATTACTTTGAATTTGTATCGTTAGTGGAAGAGAAGAAATTGTTTCCCTCTGTTGAAAATAACACATACAATACATATATAAAGAAAATAACCCTTGTTCCCTGGCTGCCATGTTTTTAAACGAATCAAGTTGATTTGGGTAGAGAGTCTCCTACTGATGTTCATTTGTACAAAATTATTTGAAATCTGACCACCGGTTAGTTATTACATGAAAAACTATATCATATTCATGAAACACATATGTGACTTTGAAAAAGTGCAACATTTGCGACATAAGTTGAAATATTTAAAATGAACCATTCAATTGCAATACAGTTTTAAATGTCAAACTGAGTTTGATGACACATATGAGAACAACCTGAACTTCTATTTTCTGGTAATAATCATACATATTTATTTCGTTTCGTGTTTTTAGAGTTAAAACAATTTGCTTCAACAGAAGTCGATGTCGATATGATACTTTCTTTGCTTCCACATCTTTTTCCTGAATATACCTGAAATAACAACAAAAATAAAATATTTCACGATTTATTACTGCTGACCTATGCATAAATTTTACTTATATATCCTATTTATAATTATTTTATTTTCGATATATTTCTGCTTTTACATTAGATTAACATGTTAACTACAAGCAGTACTAAATAACAAAACACATCATGATATATTTCGAATCAAGCTTATTTTGCATATTATTATGTACATATTATAATATAATTTAGATTAAGAATAAAAGAGTCATACTTTACTAAATAAGATATTGTGCAGATTTGAAAAATGAAATTATCAAATGGACATACTTTTAGGACAAGGACAACATGATACCTTTTTAATTAAATAAAATACTGGCATAGTTGTAAAATTTAGCACAAATGGTGGCTATTTGGATGGATCATGTCTAGTACAAAATACCATTGTTTACCTTAAAAACATGTTTTTTAAACTTGCTATTATCCCAACATTTGAATTTGACCTGACCCGTTGAGTCACATAAATGATTTAGCATATAATGATCTCAATTATAGCCAACTCGTTCAAAATATTCCAGGCATCATCGAAAATCTATTCATACTACCGAACGCAGTGGTAATATCTATGGAGTATGTGATCCGGGTTCAAATCCCGTGACATACATTATGGTTTATTTTTGGTTGATTTTCCGAGCCACACTATTTTCCCAACAGAGATCCACAAATATTTTTAATTGTTATAATGTTAGTACTGAATGCTTTGAACATTTTTAGAAGCACTTTTTATTGAATGTGTCATTTATACAGACAGACTAGCCAATAGCAGTATTATTTTCGCTAAACTATATATGAATATATGTAAATTTGCGTACAACTCTGTCTCCTCTCATAATATTATCAATTCATTAAAAAGCGTTTGCATCTAATGGAAGATATTTAAAATGGAATATAAAACTTATCGACGAAAAACACAAATAAACTGCACAATTTCATTGCATGTATTGAATGAAACAACACGTTTGCTGACGTCTCTTTGATGACTGTGACGTCACCGTGCGTCGGCTAACATCAAAGAGATATTGTTCGGGCTAAACGTACATGATTTCAAGTCTTTGAAAAAAGTGACATGTTTATGTCGTTTCTTTTTGAAAATTGAAGCATGTTTTTGGATTGCTAAGTTAGTAATATGGAGGAAATATATCAAATTAATGGATGAGATATATCAACGGTATGTACTCTGTGAACAACTATTTTTCCAAACGTTATGGCTAACGCAACTAATTCCAGTCCGACATCATAATAAAATCGGTCCAGGTCACTTTCCTAATTAATGTCATTAATATCATAATTAAAGTCACTGTTAAAAAACTCAAACAAACAAGTAATACTGTGCATTTTTATTAAATATTTTAAAGACGCAAGCCATTTTCGGTCCGAAGTCTCAGCTTTGACCACTTTGAAAAAATAAACGTCACGAGCAAACAATTTAACACATTACGGCAAGCAAAACCGTTTTGATGAACCGATATGGGTCGCAAATCACACATCGAAGGCCTGTTATGCAGCGAATAGACGCTTCCAAAAAACTCCAGGGGCGGATCAAGGATTTCAGTTAAGAGGGGGCGCGCATGTGCGGATCCAGGAATTAATGTTAGGGTTGGGGGTTATGGGGCGGCAAATTATACTTAAGTGAACGTATATATATTTATAACTTAATTCTTTTGAATAAAGGTAAACATAATAACACGTATACCTTGATTTTTTTTTATAAACGTATTTATTTACAAAAAAAAATGTCGCTAGGGAGGCTCGAACGTTAAACCTCTAGATTGACAGGCGCACACCTTACCTATTACGCTACTGCACCACTTTAGATTTGTCTTAGACACAATCATAGCACATCACTATCTTGTTAGGAGCAGGCCGATGGCATATTGTTTTTCTGGCTAAATCTTTTTTTTTTAATATAACATTGAATGAAAATAGATGAAAGTTTAACATAGATTTCAGTGATGTATTGATTATTTGTTTGCCTCATTTTGTCTACCAGTTTGGTTGTTTCTGTATCGGTGCTTTTGAAAGTTTGGTCTACGCAGTGTAGATAATTTAATTGTATACATGTTTTAGCAGACTGGTCTATTTAAAATCATTTACACATGTCATGACATGCAAATATACATACATTTTCTTCTGCGTTTGACTTTCTGCAGATGAAGATCTACATGTAAAAAAAAGCTATTCACCTTTTTTTTTTTTAATTTTTGCTCGCGTTGATGGTGCCGCCATAACAAACTTTTTTGCGTAAAATTACCAGAAACGATATAGATCTAACGACAAGGAAAAAAACTTTAAAAAACGACCAAACTCTGGGCGACAGTAGAATATACTCAAGCATCATGCTAGAAGTAGTAAGTTTGTACATATTTTAGGTACATCAAATATGTGCTTAATTTGTTTTAACACAAATCGTTTAGATGGTTACTTGAGTTCAGGGTGAATGTGTAGAAGAAAAACCTATGCTTACCAAATTTTAGGGGGAGCGTGCGCCCCCCCCCCCTTTGAATCCACCCTTGAACTCCCTTACATATCTGTAATGGCTTAGTCAAAATTGACCTCCTTTTGCACAGCGGGTGACAAAACAATAGAATGTTATTACCGCAAGGCATATTTCACAGCTTAGTAAAGCATGATAGGGGTAATTTATACGTCCGATAGAAAATATTTAGACCGATTTTTTATTAAATTTTGAAACGAAAACCGGTTTTGAACGGTAGAAATCGGTCCAAAAAACCGAAAAAACGGTGATTTTAGAAGCCCTGGGCCCGGTTTCTCGAAAATACTTAAGTCTTTTATTTTACTTTAACTCAAATAGTGTGCTCAATTTAAGTATAAAATTGAGCACACTATCGAGTTTAAGTAACATAAGAGACTTAAGTATTCTTTTGAAACCGGGGCCTGGTACTGATGTGTTAAATACTTTTATATATTTCTATTGTTGATTGATATATTTGTAAGTATGTATGCCTAGTTTGTAGATATTTACAGCTATGTATTATCAAAGTGAGAAGGGCGGAGTTAACTTTATCAAAAACCGGTATGGTTGGCCGTTCAGCATATTTAAAACAGAAGGTTGGCTAAACTACTGGTCTGCTTGCTCTTATCTCTACATGTGGTTTGGATTGATAGCTGTGGGAACTATTGATGTATGAGAGATAAGATGACTGGTCACTTGGGGCCGGTCACTATTTATAATATCAACATTATAATGCATACATATAATTCTGTTCTCATTGGTCAAAATGAATTAGAAGTGGCTACATGACGGAGTGTATTTTGCAAATGGATACACAATGATTTCTAAATTAACAAAATGTTTCTTACATTAATAATGAAAATTTGCCTTTTTTAATGTATACTCGACACAATGCACACGATCCTATAATAAAAACTGGCAATATCTTTATTTGAATTTAAAAAGGTTTTCAAAGAATTTTTTTTTTTTTTATTTATAAACTTTTAAATCAACATGACATACACGCATGTATTCATCAACAGTTTTGCTAATTTTCAATCAAATAAATTAAGTATGAATTTTAAATTTAAAAGACATCGTCACTATTTAAGCAAATACAGAAAAATCAGTGGGAATGGCCATTTTTCATTGCTGCTGGCATTTATACCGTTACTCCGGTATTTAATGAGGTGTTTAATTAAGATCTAATGGGAGTTGTAAATAAACAAAATAGCCGTATAGATTAAGTACCATTGCCCACCATGTGGTGATTACTGGTATCTTGCTCGGTGATCAGATAAGAACTGCCATTTGAGTTATGTATAAATCGGTTTTTGCTTCAAGTAATCTAAACATCATTCAATTTCTTGGATGGAAATTGTAGTTTGTAATCATTCTTTCTGCATATTATCTATAATAATTTCATCAAAATACATCATAACCAAACAAATAGTTTTGAAAAGCATAGCTGCTATATCTCATGTTGTTTTTCAAAGGTATGTGTGATTAGTCAAGAAAAATAATATATCCCTGGTATATAAGGTTGCTAAAGTCTGCCCTCAAAACATAAGAATTTCTAGAATACCATTTACATAATCTTGGTTAATTAGATTGAATAAATTTATTGAATATTTTGCGTCATCTTAATGCCATCGAGGGCTAACAGACGATCAGTTAACCTAACCACTGTTTCCTGGGATAAACCAGTACTCGAGCACACCTCGTCTCCGCATTTAACTGATAACTTTCCCACTTGAACCAATGGTGAGGGACGAATGATAATGAGATACAATGTCGTATATCAATCATCACGGAGACTGTTGCCGGGCGGGGGATTCGAACTCACGACCCCTGGATTGATAGTCAGACGCGTAACCGACTGAGCTTATCAGGCCCGGCTGGTTAATTAGATATGTATAACCAATTGTTTATTCTCAGTGGAATTGTTGGTAATATATATTATTATGAAAATGAAAGTATTAACCTTCTCAGTCTTTATATATTACAACATATATATGTCTCGTAATTTTATTGCTACAGTTTAAAATTATTATTGGCTGACATCATTATAAATTATGTTCCGGAATAACTACTACTACTAATAATAATAATAATTTATATATCGGTCTCACCGACTCAAAATCAAAAATATCTAAATATCTTGATTTATTAAGTAATCGAATCAGTGGATGTTAAATAATGCGTTCCGAACTCTATACAAATGAATCTGCCGACAATATTTTTGATGGAGTTCTACTGGATGTTAGTCCCATTATTATATATATGTAATATGTGTGTCTAACTTTGAATGAGATATAGTCATGCTCTGAACACAACTTAGTCATACTTTTTTTTATTAATTCTGAATGATGACAACTGGTAAAAACATTTCTCTTGTTAAAATTCCTATGATTATTATATCAAATTGCAATAGGTTTTTTGTTTTATGTTAATGTTCCAAACAGAAAGTGATACCTTTTTGTCTTTTTCTGATGTCCATTCTCGGTCAAACACATGTACTCCATCCATATACATTTTCTTTGTTCTTTTGTATGTTTTTTCAGACACCTTCATGACACCTCCATGCTTTACTGTCATAATACAAATTTAATAGTATTTATTATTTATCAAGTAGTCACTTTTTCGTCTATTATGTATCTATTTATACGTATAATCAATTTTTACATATTATAATTTTGTTGTATTCATTGTAGTTTTGGTCGCATTGAATACAAGAGCTGTAAGTGAACAGCGTTAACTCGACTTCTCTAGTGTTGCCACAAAACAAAATTTAATATCAGAAGTATGTAACATATAAAAATATCAACACTATAGTACTAACATGTATGTGAAATGGAGGTGAGGAAAATAACAGACGCAAAGGAGTAAATCTAATTTAATAGAAAAACAAAATTGAAAAAAAGAAATATGATGGGGTAGAAAATAGGGTATAAGGCTCAGAAAAGATTTAAACATAGCAAAGTATCTTAATATAATAAAATAGAGGGAGGCTCTTTGGTAGCTACCAAAATTACAATCAGGCAGAGTATTTCATATTTAATGCAAAACAAAATAAAAAATGGGTAGGAAAGGTATGGTTGGGGTCAGACGGCTCTTGGTAGGCAACACAAATGAAATTGGGCAGAGCATTTCTTTGATAAAAAGCAAAAGATAATCTATGAACATTGGTATTGGAGGATATTTCATGTGATATTAAACAAAATTTGACCTAGAGCTGTAGGAGGGACAGCGCGCTCAACTATTCGAATATTTGTCACAAAAGTACAAATTTGATTGAGACTAATGACAACTCCAAGCTTACACGATTTATCTAACTTACTAAATTGAGTAGAGCTTATAACTGCAAGACTGTGAATGAAATTTCAATCCATCCAATACATGGAAAGACTGTTGAGTTTCAATTAAATACATTGAATGTTTGTTGTGATATGGACTTGATGGTACTTGCACGCACAACTTTAACCATAATTTTTAAGTAAAATAAAGGCAATACTTTTGCATTATAACCACCGAAGAGTTACCTTAACTTAGTTATTGGAGTAGGTTTAATGACTGGGAAGTCTTGTATAAAAGTTCAAGTCAATACATGCAATGGTTATTGAGATAGGCACTTGCATGCATAACTTTAACCAATGTGTGACGCCGATGCCCAAGTGAGTAAAATAGCTCTCTTTATTCTCCGAATAGTCAAAAAAACGGCTATTCAAATTATATTGTGACAAAGTACAAACTCAGATACTGATGGCTAATCCAGATAAAAAGAGTTATTTATGGAATTACATAGCTTAAACCTTGTATGAAGTTTCAGTCAAATACATGCAGTGGCTTCTGAGAGATATATTTTAACCAAATATTCTAAGTACAAAAAAGGGCCATAATTTAGAAAATAATAGCAAGAGTTACCCCTGTTCATTAATGTAGTTTGATTTAGACTGCAAACTCTTTTTTTAAAGTTACATCAAATACATGGAGTGTTTTATGAGATATGAAATTAATTGTATTTGCACGCAACACTTTAACCAGAATTTCTACATTATAAGTCATACAAGGGCGGTAATTTGCATTATATAATGCAAAAGCTTGATTACTGTGAAGTCTTGTGTGAAGATTAAGCCAATACATGCGATGGTAACTGATATAGTTACTTGCACTGTCTCAGAATATAAGCACGCACAATCATGTCAAGTTCCATCCATATAACTTCACACTTATGTACAATTATGAGACAATAAATGTGACATTTTTGCACTCAAATACGACATTGACCTTGAATTTTGTAGCCTGATATGTTACATACTAGGGTCCTCCATGGCCGAGTGGTCTAAGGCACCGTCTAAAGATCACTTCCCTCTCACCGCTAGGGTCGTAGGTTCAAGTCCTGCTCACACCAAAACTTTATTTGAGAAATATTGCCAGTTACTTGCGGAAGGACGGTGGTTCTACTCAGTCTGAGGTCTTCTTCCACCAGTAAAACTAGATATGCCATATATAACATGAAATGTGTTGAAAAATGGCGTTAAAACCCATTCAAAAATATACTGCCTCAGAGCATAAGCATGCACAGTTATGCCAAGCTATATGCAAATAACTTCAAGCCCTACATATTAATGAACAATTTTAAAAACTTTTTAAAACGAAGATTGGAAGCTGACATCAGAGCCGATGCCGGGTGCGTACAGAATTTCATCTTTTTCTAGAATTTTCAAGCCGAAGTAAGAAAAATTCACACCAATGGTAACTATAAATGTAACCACTGCAAATAATGATAGCATATATCTCCAGTAGCATATACATTGAATGGATATGATTTTTAATCTCAAAGATATATTGTAATCACCAAGACTGCCTCAATATAAATTTTGTGTACTGGTACTTCTGCCCATATGCACAAATACATATTCCAATATATTGCGATATCAAATGATTACTTACCTGCAAACAACCTTTCCTTTGATGATTTGATTTCTGCCATTAAATGTGTCTCGGAAAAGTAGCTTCAACATTTTCAAACATCCTTGGGCAAGTAAATGTTATTTCTGGCGCCATCTCAAAACACTATCTACAGTTAACGCTTCAGGAATACATCGTAACAACACTTTTCTTGAAGACACTTTCCAATTTTTTCAACATCAAGTGCAACATCTTTTCAGGAAACTGAAATTAAAATGTGTGATTGAATACCTACAGTATTTCATTGACGTTTTCAAATTTGAAGTGTTCATTGACTCCTGCTAAAGATATCTTAACAATATACAATAAAGTTATATCAAGATTGCATTAAAATATTTAAAATAATTAAGTATATCATGAGTTCATGTATTTAATAGGTAAACAAATATACATGTTTATATAGTTCTTTTAAAAAAGCGTTACGCTAGTAAAATTCGCTGTTTGAAAAAATCATTGTGGAATGTTTTGAATCAACTTAACCATTGTGAGCTGTTAGTCTGCATAATATATGGAGTTTAAATTTAAAGAACATACGTTTAAGAAATAATTTTCGCAGTTTTGTTTATTTTGAACATTTAGATTTTCAAGAGTAAATAAATAAAATGTTAATTGAATATGTAGAAATTTATAACTGTATACATACCATTTAAACATTTGTTTCCTGGTGAACTCCCTTGTGTATATATTCCTGGCTCTGAGTTATTTGTATCATCACTACTCATTGAAAATGAACTTGTCTCCAAAAAAACATGTATATTTTATTATCAAAATAGCATCATAAATTATTTCATTATCAAAAGTGGTAACACAGGTAAATGACAACTATTCCATTTAATAGATTTTATACCAATTAACAGTATACTTCATATTGCAGTTTACAAACATGAACTACACAACCAGTAATGTTGTCTGAAGAGGGTCAGTACTCTCTGCTCCAGAGAGATACACTACACTGCACACGTATCATTGCTGATAAATTGTTGCTAATACACAAATTGCTGGTTCTTATTGCTTTGTTTATGTTCGTATATTTGTCGAATCGTTTCCATCAACATAATTATAAAATGATATTGATACAAATTGTTCAAATATATTAACTTAGAAATTGAAAATACATTTTTAAGGTTCATAGTAGAAAAGATATTATTTAAAGTTTCAGCAAATCATTCATTTTTATTTAAAAGAAAAACTCACTAGGCGATGTTTGAAATCGAAATAATGAATAGATTATTAAGTGCAAAATTTTTCAATTTGTGTTTTGTCATGTTAAACGTAATTTATTTAGCGGAAGACCAAACTACACAAAACATAATTCAATATTAGTTACATCAGACTGCATGTATTGTCCTTAATAAATTTACAGTGTTGAAGTACTTACATGTACTTAAATCATATCTATGTAAAATGCATTTTTAATTGTACTAAAGCGTCTTCTTTAAATCTGGGACACATAACACCATATACATATGTATATACAATTTAGCAACATAAATGTTAAGTTGGAACAAGAAAAAGAGTTATACAATATAGCAACGTTTGGCCAGCCGTATTCTGAAAAAAAAAGTTCAACAATCAAGGTTTAAGTTTCGTTTCGAGTATATTTCCAACCATCTTTCAACAAATCCCCAAAATAAGAAATCATAGAATCAAATAAATTTCCAACCAATATCAAATTAAATGAATATTTTGAGAATTTCTTTATTGATTATAAAGTAAATAGTTCAACACAAACATGATAATTTTATTCATTAGTGATTTATTACATCAACGTATCTGCTCTCTTTTTTAATATATTCTCAAAATTGTAGAAACTATTAAAAAGCGTTATCATTCATAACTCTTTGCTTGTTCGTTAACTTTAAGTACCACGAGACGGTAATATTTCGTCATTTGTAATACCTTTTTATGAACTAATAAACACAGAACTTTCAAGTGTCTAAGATTTTGAATATTTTTAATTAGATACAACATTTGATTTACGTGAAACACTTTGCTATTAGAAAAAGTAACAATCATATGAAAAGTGCAAATTTAAACATTCTAGAAGTTTAAACGACTTCGAGCAATATAATTAAACAATGTTGGTTTTCTTTCATAACGTATTTGTTGGACATTGTTTGCATTTGACAGATTGTTTTTATTATTTTCAAAAGTGTTCTTTACGCATTCCTAAAGAACAATAATATATACACATATATTCGGTTTTATTTTTTTAAAGTTTTGAATATTAACTTACCAATGTCACACTCTGGTATTTTTAAACCAAAGTTCTTATAGTTGATATAAATTGTAAATACAATATCAAAATTCTAAACCAATGTATAATGAATGACAATTTAGATTGTGGCGGATTATAATTTGCATATTATTATATAAAGTCCGCTCATCAATTAAGTAAGTCACTTCACAAGCCCATCCACTACATTAATTTTTCTATTGAATTTATAACATATAAACTAACACCAAATCACTTTCTCTTAATATGCCATTGCGACAAAAAAAGCCATATCAGTAACAACATACGCATAATAATTAAGGAGAAACCTTGTACAGTGCAATATCACATAAATATCCATAACAACTATTTAAAAAAAATTTGGTTTGTCATATTGTGTATTGCGTTACATATTTGTTTCTGTTTGTACTACATGTATGTACATCAGCATATATTTACAATAACATTATATATCTCTATGTATACTTATTAATAATTTCTTAATTTTGCTAGTCAGGTGAATTTCAATTAACGGTTCAAAGACACATCTTTTGACCATGCTCTGGTATATTCTTGCATAACTAACATTATTCTCTCTAACTTTAGAATTGACAGTTAATACAAATAACAGGAATGTTTTCAGTCTTTAAATTTCTCCATCTGACGCTAATGGCTATTGCAATGATTATAATAGCAGTTCTCTGCTATGGCAGTTGATTTCACGAATCCCTACTGACCCATATATTAGCTGACACTGATAGTACTTTTGCAGATGTTTCAGTTATTTGCACAATACCAACAGGTATACGAATACGAATACGAATATTTTATTCAGCATAAAACATCAATACAATGTTTATGGCCTACACACATTGAAAGATGGGTGAATAACATGAACTAGATCATTTAACAGAGAAGCAATATATATTATCTATGTGAATTACATATATTTATATATGCATATATGATAAGAGTCACATTAACACATTGTTAGTATAAAGAATGTCAGTCGCTTTTATATGTAGATACTGACTGTTGTATATATATTAGTTTGATGATGTATGTTTATAATGATCGGTTCATTAATTGTTATCTTTACTGCATTGTATATGAATTTTGCTATGTTTGTTAACAAAGATTTTGAGTTTGTGGATATCAGTGATTGAAATTTGTTTATTGTTGGCCAACTACAGTAGTATTTTTTAAAGTAGGTATTCCTCAAGTGTCTATATGCGGGACACACCAGAAGGAAATGATATTCATTTTCGATTTGGTTCAGCTGGCATTTTGTACAAATTCTGTTTTCTCTTGGAATGTTATCTTATCTTCCTGTTTCTATCGCTAAGTTATGTGACGATATGCGAAATCTTGAAAGTGCAAATTTATATTTATTTTCTTTTATTGCGTCTAAGTATTTTTCTGTTTTAAAGTCATGTTTAAATAAGCTATAGTACTGTAGTCTGGATGAGTTGTTTATTTCTGAGTACCAGGTTTGTTTATATGTATCTAAGATGCGCTGTTTTATGATGGGAAAATGTATATCTATATCGAATTGCTGTAACCATATATCACTAAATCCATGGTTTTGGAGAATAGTTTTTATTTGATATGCCCAGTTTGTGTTTTGGTTATTTGGTAAATTATCGGCATCATGTTTTAGCATTGAATAAATATTTTTAACTATGGAGTTTTTGCTTAGTTTGAGGATTTTCATCCAGTATTTTATCATATTAATTTTTCTGAAAACTTGTAGTGGAACTCTTCCTAGTTCTCTATAAAGTGCATTTAAATTTGTAGATTTTTTAGCACACAATATTCGTCTCAGAAATTTGGTATATAATAGTAAACTTTTCAATTTTCAGAAGATTAGGTTCAGGCACTTATTGTACTAGGATTGAGTGCGAATCTGAGTAAACATCTACCTTATATGTTAAATAAAAGAATGGTAGGTAAATTTTATTACTTCTTAATAAAATGTAGTGAAACTAACTTATAGATTAAAAAATAATGACAGATACTAATCCTCCTGAATTGGTAATGTACACTCAAACACAGAGTAAAGTGAATATATTTTAATCACGAAAGAAAAATAGAATTAACAGTCAATTGAAGAACCATATGAAAATGTGTTTTTTTAGTAAAGAAAGTGAGTTTCGAGTAAGGCAAATAAATTTCGAGTAAGAAAAGTGAGTTTTGGGTAAGGATATAAAATGAATAACAAAAAATGATATTTAACACCATATTTGTACAAGTTAACAACATATATGTTAAGTTGGAACAAGAAAAAAGAGATATACAATATGATGACATGACATTGTGAAATGTAGATAGCGCATTGAAAACAAACTTAAAATTAGCAAATTAGACCAAATCTCATCAAAGTTTAAAAAATGCCAGCTATTTTATTGACTTAAAATCTAATTCTAAAAATGGAACTGTTCAGAAATGTTTTTTAAAACAATGTCATGATATATATAATAGATATAAAAGAATATATCACGGATAAACCTGTTTAGGGGCAGCAATGTAAAATAAAAGCAATAACACTGCTAAATTAAACTTGGTTTTTTAACATTTATATTATTGAGTCACGACCAAATCAAGGTCATTAAATTCTAACTCTTATTTTGAGAAGCCGGGCCCGATTAGCTCAGTCGGTTACGCGTCTGACTATCAATCCAGGGGTCGTGAGTTCGAATCCCCCGCCCGGCAACAGTCTCCGTGATGATTGACATACGACATTGTGTCTCATTATCATTCGTCTCTCACCACTGATTTAAGTGGGAAAGTTATCAGTTACTTGCGGAGATGGGATGTGCTCGAGTACTGGTTAATCCAAGGAAACAGTGGTTAGGTTAACTGATCGTCTGTTAGCCCTCGATGGCATAAAAATGACGCTAAGTATTCAATCAATCAATTATTTTGAGAAAAGCTAGGGCTTTATCTTTGTTGGTATGTCGTATATAACATAAGGAAATACAACTGAATTTAAGAAGAAAAAAAATATTGTTCAGGGACTAATCATATATTGGCTGCAATATTTTCACCTGCATCCCTTTTCTTACAAAATACATAAGATTACTTTTCAAGTAAATTACATTATTTGTTGCAGTGTCTTATTAAAGTGAAAACAACCAAGCTCCACAATCCAAAATATGAAACTTGGATAACGGAGTTTGTGAAAGGGATGAACATAATATTATATAATAGCTATAACATGTCACTCGCCCTTCTTTTCTTGTTACTACCTGAAGTTGAATGGATGTGTTTGTCATAATAGTAAATATAATCAAGCACTACTAATAAAAACCTTGGTAAATATAATGCTTACCAGAAACTATCTCTAGTAGATTATTAGCAAAGTTTGTAATAAAAGTGAAAAAAAACAACAATATGAAACTTGGGATTATAGAGTGGTAAAAAATAATATTTTTATTATTTACACTCGCCGCCACTCTTTTCTATAATAATATTGTGTAACTATCTCAAGAAGACTATTTTGTTTGTTGAAGCATAGTTTGTCATTATAATGGAAATAGCAAAGCTATACTTTTGAAAATATAGGGATGAAAATAAACTGGCTATAGAATCCCCCACCCCCTCTGTTTTTTTCTTCATTAATCTGGTTTGATCATCTAGTGTCATCATAGCATCATCTATCTACATTATAATACTTGGGTGTATTAATAATTAAACAAAAATCTGTGGGGTAGTATATTGTGGTAGGGAGAGGTGTGTGAAAAGATACCAAAGATGAAATTGGTTAAATTATTTGATTTAATACAAAACAAACTTTAAACAAGTGACCTATTGGCCTCAACGGTCACCTGATAATCTTTAATGGCATAAAGCTATATGAATCTATGATCCACCCTAAGACCTCATAGGGATGGAGACCATGAAATTCACATAGATATCAATCGTCATGTCAGCAATAACAAATCACACAAAAACACATTCACATAAGTCTATTCAGTCATAAGAAATATCTTTTTTTTTTTCATTTCTCTTATATAGATTTAGTAAAGTATGCCCACCCCTAGGGTCAAGCTAAAATAAGACAGAGTATTTCTTTTAACACAGAAACAAAAACTCTAGAAAAAAATACAAGAGCTGTTGGACGGACAGCACGCTCGATACTGTTCTAAAACAACAGCTTTTTCAGGAACATAAAATGCAAATCCAGGTCTTAGATCGTAGATCAACATTCAAAAAAAAAGTCAAAATTTGAATAACGACCCAGGTCAGCAATCGTAGATCAACATTCAATGCAGATCCAGGTATGCAATCGTAGATCAAAATTCAAAATAAAAGTTGGAATTTGAATAACAACCCAGGTCTGCAATCGTAGATCGACATTCAAAATAAAAGTTAAAAGACGGAGTTAACTTGAATGCAGATCCAGGTCTGACATCGTAGATCAACATTCAAAAATAAAGTCGAAATTTGAATAACGACCCAGGTCGGCAATCGTAGATCGACATTCAAAATACAAGTTAAAAGACGGACAAAATTTGAATACAGACCCAGGTCTAAGATCGTAGATCGACATTCAAAATAAAATCTAAAATACGGACAAAATTTGAATACAGACCCAGGTCTGAGATCGTAGATCAACATTCAAAATAAAAGTTAAAAGACGGACAGAAATTGAATACAGACCCAGGTCAGAGATCGTAGATCAACATTCAAAATAAAAGTCGGAATTTGAATACCGACCCAGGTCTGCAATCGTAGATCGACATTCAAAATAAAATTGAAAATACGGACAAAATTTGAATGCAGACCCAGGTCTGAGATCGTAGATCAACATTCAAAATAAAAGTTAACTGACGGACAGAACTTGAATACAGACCCAGGTCTGAGATCGTAGATAAACATTCAAAATAAAAGTCGGAATTTAAATACCGACCCAGGTCTGCAATCGTAGATCAACATTCAAAATAAAAGTTAAAAGACGGACAGAACTTGAATACAGACCCAGGTCTGATATCGTAGATCAACATTCAAAATAAAAGTCGGAATTGAATAACGACCCAGGTCTGCAATCGTAGATCGACATTCAAAATAAAATTTAAAATATGGACAAAATTTGAATACAGACCAAGGTCTGAGATCGTAGATCAACATTCAAAATAAAAGTTAAAAGACGTACAGAACTTGGATACAGACCCAGGTCTGAGATCGTAGATCAACATTCAAAATAAAAGTTGGAATTTGAATACCGATCCAGGTCTGCAATCGTAGATCGACATTCAAAATAAAATTAAAAATACGGACAAAATTTGAATGCAGACCCAGGTCTGAGATCGTAGATCGACATTCAAAATAAAATTTAAAAGACGGACAAAACTTGAATACAGACCCAGGTCTGCAATCGTAGATCGACATTCAATATAAAAATTAAAAGACGGAGTTAACTTGAATGCAGATCCAGATCTGACATCGTAGATCAACATTCAAAAATAAAGTCGAAATTTGAATAACGACCCAGGTCGGCAATCGTAGATCGACATTCAAAATACAAGTTAAAAGACTTACAAAATTTGAATACAGACCCAGGTCTGAGATCGTAGATCGACATTCAAAATAAAATCTAAAATACGGACAAAACTTGAATACAGACCCAGGTCTGAGATCGTAGATCAACATTCAAAATAAAAGTGAAAAGACGGACAGAAATTGAATACAGACCCAGGTCTGCAATCGTAGATCGACATTCAAAATAAAAGTTAAAAGAAGGAGTTAACTTGAATGCAGATCCAGGTCTGACATCGTAGATCAACATTCAAAAATAAAGTCAAAATTTGAATAACGACCCAGGTCGGCAATCGTAGATCGACATTCAAAATACAAGTTAAAAGACGGACAAAACTTGAATACAGACCCAGGTCTGCAATCGTAGATCGACATTCAAAATAAAAGTTAAAAGAAGGAGTTAACTTGAATGCAGATCCAGGTCTGACATCGTAGATCAACATTCAAAAATAAAGTAAAAATTTGAATAACGACCCAGGTCGGCAATCGTAGATCGACATTCAAAATACAAGTTAAAAGACGGACAGAACTTGAATACAGACCCAGGTCTGAGATCGTAGATCAACATTCAAAAAAAAAGTCAAAATTTGAATAACGACCCAGGTCAGCAATCGTAGATCAACATTCAATGCAGATCCAGGTATGCAATCGTAGATCAAAATTCAAAATAAAAGTTGGAATTTGAATAACAACCCAGGTCTGCAATCGTAGATCGACATTCAAAATAAAATTTAAAATATGGACAAAATTTGAATACAGACCCAGGTCTGAGATCGTAGATCAACATTCAAAATAAAAGTTAAAAGACGGACAGAACTTGAATACAGACCCAGGTCTGAGATCGTAGATCAACATTCAAAATAAAAGTCGGAATTTGAATACCGACCCAGGTCTGCAATCGTAGATCGACATTCAAAATAAAATTAAAAATACGGACAAAATTTGAATGCAGACCCAGGTCTGAGATCGTAGATCGACATTCAAAATAAAATTTAAAAGACGGACAAAACTTAAATACAGACCCAGGTCTGCAATCGTAGATCGACATTCAAAATAAAAGTTAAAAGACGGAGTTAACTTGAATGCAGATCCAGGTCTGACATCGTAGATTAACATTCAAAAATAAAGTCGAAATTTGAATAACGACCCAGGTCGGCAATCGTAGATCGACATTCAAAATACAAGTTAAAAGACAGACAAAATTTGAATACAGACCCAGGTCTAAGATCGTAGATCGACATTCAAAATAAAATCTAAAATACGGACAAAATTTGAATACAGACCCAGGTCTGAGATCGTAGATCAACATTCAAAATAAAAGTTAAAAGACGGACAGAAATTGAATACAGACCCAGGTCAGAGATCGTAGATCAACATTCAAAATAAAAGTCGGAATTTGAATACCGACCCAGGTCTGCAATCGTAGATCGACATTCAAAATAAAATTGAAAATACGGACAAAATTTGAATGCAGACCCAGGTCTGAGATCGTAGATCAACATTCAAAATAAAAGTTAACTGACGAACAGAACTTGAATACAGACCCAGGTCTGAGATCGTAGATAAACATTCAAAATAAAAGTCGGAATTTAAATACCGACCCAGGTCTGCAATCGTAGATCAACATTCAAAATAAAAGTTAAAAGACGGACAGAACTTGAATACAGACCCAGGTCTGAGATCGTAGATCAACATTCAAAATAAAAGTCGGAATTGAATAACGACCCAGGTCTGCAATCGTAGATCGACATTCAAAATAAAATTTAAAATATGGACAAAATTTGAATACAGACCAAGGTCTGAGATCGTAGATCAACATTCAAAATAAAAGTTAAAAGACGTACAGAACTTGGATACAGACCCAGGTCTGAGATCGTAGATCAACATTCAAAATAAAAGTTGGAATTTGAATACCGATCCAGGTCTGCAATCGTAGATCGACATTCAAAATAAAATTAAAAATACGGACAAAATTTGAATGCAGACCCAGGTCTGAGATCGTAGATCGACATTCAAAATAAAATTTAAAAGACGGACAAAACTTGAATACAGACCCAGGTCTGCAATCGTAGATCGACATTCAATATAAAAATTAAAAGACGGAGTTAACTTGAATGCAGATCCAGGTCTGACATCGTAGATCAACATTCAAAAATAAAGTCGAAATTTGAATAACGACCCAGGTCGGCAATCGTAGATCGACATTCAAAATACAAGTTAAAAGACTTACAAAATTTGAATACAGACCCAGGTCTGAGATCGTAGATCGACATTCAAAATAAAATCTAAAATACGGACAAAACTTGAATACAGACCCAGGTCTGAGATCGTAGATCAACATTCAAAATAAAAGTGAAAAGACGGACAGAAATTGAATACAGACCCAGGTCTGCAATCGTAGATCGACATTCAAAATAAAAGTTAAAAGAAGGAGTTAACTTGAATGCAGACCCAGGTCTGACATCGTAGATCAACATTCAAAAATAAAGTCAAAATTTGAATAACGACCCAGGTCTGCAATCGTAGATCGACATTCAAAATACAAGTTAAAAGACGGACAAAACTTGAATACTGACCCAGGTCTGCAATCGTAGATCGACATTCAAAATAAAAGTTAAAAGAAGGAGTTAACTTGAATGCAGATCCAGGTCTGACATCGTAGATCAACATTCAAAAATAAAGTCAAAATTTGAATAACGACCCAGGTCTGCAATCGTAGATCGACATTCAAAATACAAGTTCAAAGACGGACAGAACTTGAATACAGACCCAGGTCTGAGATCGTAGATCAACATTCAAAACAAAAGTCGGAATTTGAATAACGACCCAGGTCTGCAATCGTAGATCAACATTCAAAATAAAAGTCGGAATTTGAATACCGACCCAGGTCTTACATCGTAGATCGACATTCAAAATAAAATTAAAAATACGGACAAAATTTGAATGCAGACCCAGGTCTGAGATCGTAGATCGACATTCAAAATAAAATTTAAAAGACGGACAAAACTTGAATAGAGACCCAGGTCTGCAATCGTAGATCGACATTCAAAATAAAAGTTAAAAGACGGAGTTAACTTGAATGCAGATCCAGGTCTGACATCGTAGATCAACATTCAAAAATAAAGTCGAAATTTGAATAACGACCCAGGTCGGCAATCGTAGGTCGACATTCAAAATACAAGTTAAAAGACGGACAAAATTTGAATACAGACCCAGGTCTGAGATCGTAGATCGACATTCAAAATAAAATCTAAAATACGGACAAAATTTGAATACAGACCCAGGTCTGAGATCGTAGATCAACATTCAAAATAAAAGTTAAAAGACGGACAGAAATTGAATACAGACCCAGGTCAGAGATCGTAGATCAACATTCAAAATAAAAGTCGGAATTTGAATACAGACCCAGGTCTGCAATCGTAGATCGACATTCAAAATAAAATTAAAAATACGGACAAAATTTGAATGCAGACCCAGGTCTGCAATCGTAGATCGACATTCAAAATAAAAGTTAACTGACGGACAGAACTTGAATACAGACCCAGGTCTGAGATCGTAGATAAACATTCAAAATAAAAGTCGGAATTTAAATACCGACCCAGGTCTGCAATCGTAGATCAACATTCAAAATAAAAGTTAAAAGACGGACAGAACTTGAATACAGACCCAGGTCTGAGATCGTAGATCAACATTCAAAATAAAAGTCGGAATTGAATAACGACCCAGGTCTGCAATCGTAGATCGACATTCAAAATAAAATTTAAAATATGGACAAAATTTGAATACAGACCAAGGTCTGAGATCGTAGATCAACATTCAAAATAAAAGTTAAAAGACGTACAGAACTTGGATACAGACCCAGGTCTGAGATCGTAGATCAACATTCAAAATAAAAGTTGGAATTTGAATACCGATCCAGGTCTGCAATCGTAGATCGACATTCAAAATAAAATTAAAAATACGGACAAAATTTGAATGCAGACCCAGGTCTGAGATCGTAGATCGACATTCAAAATAAAATTTAAAAGACGGACAAAACTTGAATACAGACCCAGGTCTGCAATCGTAGATCGACATTCAATATAAAAATTAAAAGACGGAGTTAACTTGAATGCAGATCCAGGTCTGACATCGTAGATCAACATTCAAAAATAAAGTCGAAATTTGAATAACGACCCAGGTCGGCAATCGTAGATCGACATTCAAAATACAAGTTAAAAGACTTACAAAATTTGAATACAGACTCAGGTCTGAGATCGTAGATCAACATTCAAAATAAAAATCGGAATTTGAATACCGGCCCAGGTCTGCAATCGTAGATCAACATTCAAAATAAAATTAAAAATACGGACACAATTTGAATGCAGATCAAGGTCTGAGATCGTAGATCAACATTCAAAATAAAAGTCGGAATTTGAATACCGACCCAGGTCTGACATCGTAGATTGACATTCAAATTAAAATCTAAAATACGGACAAAACTTGAATACAGACCCAGATCTGAGATCGTAGTTCAACATTCAAAATAAAAGTTAAAAGAC
Organism: Panopea generosa; assembly: GCA_029582155.1. Classification (NCBI taxonomy): domain Eukaryota; kingdom Metazoa; phylum Mollusca; class Bivalvia; order Adapedonta; family Hiatellidae; genus Panopea; species Panopea generosa. The sequence continues at coordinate 18,766,414 of CM055896.1, read as the reverse complement.
GGACAGAAATTGAATACAAACCCAGGTCTGAGATCGTAGATCAACATTTAAAATAAAAGTCGGAATTTGAATACAGACCCAGGTCTGCAATCGTAGATCGACATTCAAAATAAAATTAAAAATACGGACAAAATTTGAATGCAGATCCAGGTCTGACATCGTAGATCAACATTCAAAATAAAAGTTAAAAGACGGACAGAACTTGAATACAGACCCAGGTCTGAGATCGTAGATCAACATTCAAATTAAAATTTAAAAGACGGACAGAACTTGAATACAGACCCAGGTCTGAGATCGTAGATCAACATTCAAAATAAAAGAGAAAAGACGGACAAAATTTGAATGCAGACCCAGGTCTGAGATCGTAGATCGACATTCAAAATAAAATCTAAAATACGGACAAAACTTGAATACAGACCCAGGTCTGAGATCGTAGATCAACATTCAAAATAAATGTCGGAATTTGAATACAGACCCAGGTCTGAGATCGTAGATCGACATTCAAAATAAAAGTTAAAAGACGGACAAAACTTGAATACAGACCCAGGTCTGAGGTCGTAAATCAACATTCAAAATAAAAGTCGGAATTTGAATAACGACCCAGGTCTGCAATCGTAGATCGACATTCAAAATAAAATTAAAAACACGGACAAAATTTGAATGCAGATCCTGGTATGACTTCGTAGATCAACATTCAAAATAAAAGTTAAAAGACGGACAAAACTTGAATACAGACCCAGGTCTGAGATCGTAGATCAACATTCAAAATAAAAGAGAAAAGACGGACAAAAATTGAATGCAGATCCAGGTCTGACATCGTAGATCAACATTCAAAATAAAAGTTAAAAGACGGACAAAACTTGAATACAGACCCAGGTCTGAGATCGTAGATCAACATTCAAAATAAAAGTCGGAATTTGAATAACGACCCAGGTCTGAGATCGTAGATCGACATTCAAAATAAAATTAAAAATACGGACAAAACTTGAATACAGTCCCAGGTCTGAGATCGTAGATCAACATTCAAAACAAAAGTTAAAAGACGGACAGAATTTAAATACAGACCCAGGTCTGAGATCGTAGATCAACATTCAAAATAAAAGTCGGAATTTGAATAACGACCCAGGTCTGCAATCGTAGATCGACATTCAAAATAAAATTTAAAATACGGACAAAATTTGAATACAAATCCAGGTCTTACATCGTAGATCAACATTCAAAATAAAAGTTAAAAGACGGACAGAACTTGAATACAGACCCAGGTCTGAGATCGTAGATCAACATTCAAAATAAAAATCGGAATTTGAATACCGGCCCAGGTCTGCAATCGTAGATCAACATTCAAAATAAAATTAAAAATACGGACACAATTTGAATGCAGATCAAGGTCTGAGATCGTAGATCAACATTCAAAATAAAAGTCGGAATTTGAATACCGACCCAGGTCTGACATCGTAGATTGACATTCAAATTAAAATCTAAAATACGGACAAAACTTGAATACAGACCCAGATCTGAGATCGTAGTTCAACATTCAAAATAAAAGTTAAAAGACGGACAGAAATTGAATACAAACCCAGGTCTGAGATCGTAGATCAACATTTAAAATAAAAGTCGGAATTTGAATACAGACCCAGGTCTGCAATCGTAGATCGACATTCAAAATAAAATTAAAAATACGGACAAAATTTGAATGCAGATCCAGGTCTGACATCGTAGATCAACATTCAAAATAAAAGTTAAAAGACGGACAGAACTTGAATACAGACCCAGGTCTGAGATCGTAGATCAACATTCAAATTAAAATTTAAAAGACGGACAGAACTTGAATACAGACCCAGGTCTGAGATCGTAGATCAACATTCAAAATAAAAGAGAAAAGACGGACAAAATTTGAATGCAGACCCAGGTCTGAGATCGTAGATCGACATTCAAAATAAAATCTAAAATACGGACAAAACTTGAATACAGACCCAGGTCTGAGATCGTAGATCAACATTCAAAATAAATGTCGGAATTTGAATACAGACCCAGGTCTGAGATCGTAGATCGACATTCAAAATAAAAGTTAAAAGACGGACAAAACTTGAATACAGACCCAGGTCTGAGGTCGTAAATCAACATTCAAAATAAAAGTCGGAATTTGAATAACGACCCAGGTCTGCAATCGTAGATCGACATTCAAAATAAAATTAAAAACACGGACAAAATTTGAATGCAGATCCTGGTATGACTTCGTAGATCAACATTCAAAATAAAAGTTAAAAGACGGACAAAACTTGAATACAGACCCAGGTCTGAGATCGTAGATCAACATTCAAAATAAATGTCGAATTTGAATGCAGACCCAGGAAGATGCAATTCGCTGAGCCTTATTGAAAAAATTACCGATATTGTAACAGGGTTGTTAAAAAGCTTTTTATTAGTTATTATCGTGACTCCGTTGTTAAATGAAAAATTAACGTTATTCATATGAACAAAAATTTTCTGTAATTAGGATATTGAAATGTATGTATTCTATGAAAAGAATCCAATACACGTGTTTATTTTATCATAGTTACTAATGCATAATTATCTTATGTTAATTTACAGGATATATGGGGACCTATTAGGGAGACATAGAAATAATATGAGAAACCAGTTAATTTTATTTCTATCATTTATTTTAGGAATTGTTTTCATCATCTTGATATCTGGAGAATTGTTTGATCGGAGACGGTGGGACTATAACCTTATAAAGAGAATTTAAAATCGATAACGAGCCAGCAGTGGTCCAAAATGAATAAAATTAGGATTTAAAAAAACAACAAAATACACTCTTTTCTCAAGAAGTTAAACAAGTCATTTTTGGTATATTTTTGTATAGATATTTGGTATAAATTGTCTATATTTAGAACGGATTTCAAACGAAGAAGATAGGGTTAATAAGAGCCCATTGAGGAGTTGTCTTTGATTTTGACACTTGAATGTTATGAGGAAACAGATGCATCCCATTCTTATCATAGGCTTTTCAGAGGCTTTTTCCAATAAAAACATTCAAGTGATCAAATTAGACCTTTTTGGGTCTCTTATTTTGCTTTACATATATTTAGTCTTATAGCTATTCCTGAGCAGAATGTGTGTATATGATATGTGTAAATACATGACGATACATCTCTAGCATAATCATGACTTCGATATCGTTATAGTCACAGTTTATGAAACAAAAAACTCGTTATTATCTTTTTTTATTTACCATTATTTTAAAAATGGTTACATCTATTTTAATTTTTGTAAATGTTAGATAAACATAGAGTCTCACAAATTTATAAACAAATTAATATGTTATTTTACATGCCACAATAACAAGATGCCCTTGTTTTATTTTATGATACATACTCTATAAAGTAGTGTTTTAAAGTGTCAAATGAAATTGATTAATCCCATTGGTTATTAATGAGTTATGTTTGGTTGGTCAAACACGCATGCTCTAGTTATTTTGGTCATGAAAAGTTTAAGTGTAAGATTTGTCTATGTCAATTCTTTAATGATCACAATTTGGATATTTTGAGTTTTAATCTCTTATTTGTTTTGTATAAAAAAAATTGACTGTCTTGTATATGCAATTTTAACTGTTAAAGTACCTATCATTTGATATGACAATCTCACGCTAGGTGAGAAAGTTTCACAATTATAATGCAAACATAATCAATAAGTGGATTTATATTATTCAAGTCATTCAACAAATGATTATTATTTTGGCACACGATCACAGTCTACGGGCTAATTTTTTTTAATTAAAAAAATAACTTTGATTATTGTCTTTGAGGTTATAACTTCCTTTTTGAACTATATTTTAATACTTGTGGGTTGCCATAACAGTACTATCGTTTAAAGATAACTATAATAATATAATTTAAAATTTGTTAGCAAAAATGTCACTTAATTTATGTAAGGTGTAGTTGACAGAGAGATCACAACGGCGATTGAGTGTAAGTGAATGTGTCCGGCCATGTGTCGTATTGGCGTCAAATATTCAAAAACAAATAGAGAAATTATTTACCGGCCATTCACCGTGATTTAAAGATATTTATCGATTTTACTAGCTTTTGAAAATCAGCAGAAATTCTTTCCTTTCAATGATTTCAACTAACGTTCCTTGAAAATATGTACGTCATGCTTGCACAGGTCTTATATCTTATGTAACAACGAAACATTCTTAGAATGAATACTGAACGTGCATTAACAGTCTAATAGTTATGTAGAGATTTTTCTATTTGTTTGAAATGTACCACTTATATCTATTTGAGCAGTTTGTTACTCACGTTCTGTCTTCCGGTATTCAAGTAAAATAACTCTTCAACATTGAGGGTAATCAAGATTAGGATTATGCCCAGTTACCGAAAGAAGAATATCTTAACTAACTTGAGTCTGCCATTTTACTTTATTCTATTATTACGCGTTTTTCATTTTTTATTACGTTAAACAACTTTCTTCTATTGGTATTTTGTTCATGATATACAAGTATAATCTTTAAATCATCAATTTAAAGTTCTAAGGAGAGGAGTAAGGTAGCAAAACAAAGAAACACGAAAATACACTGTTTTCTGTTATAGCTGTAATTCCATAATCTTCAAACGATAATCTCAAATCAGAGATTTTTCTCGAATGTTGATCTCCAGTTGTTTCATATCGATTTGAACGTTTTGCGACGTTGATGTCAGATTTGAACTTATTTTTTGATGTTATTGTTCGATCTTTAAATATGGATCTTCGATCGAAACTTCTATTTCTGAAAGTCAATATTCGAACTGATCGTTGAAAATTCAGCTCCGACCATGACATTTTAAAATTTGTTCTCCGTTCTGAGCATTATAAATGAAGTTTTTACAAATCGCAGACATGGAATTGTATTCAAATCCAACTTCTTACAATAACTGTGAATGCTGATGTATTATTGTAGAACTATGTATCGAACTACTACATTAACAGTTTACGTCTCACACACCAATTAATTTTGTACTGTTCTACATATAGAGACATGCACTTCTGGAACACTGGATACATTACCAATGGTTCTAAAAGTGCCTTATTCCCATAGATAGTCCTCTGTTGGTCCAAATATGCAGAAAAAAACATGGGGTTGACCAGGTTGCTTTTTCACAATTTCGATGGTTTGATGGCACCCCTTCACATTTTTGACAATTCTGCCCATTTGTTGCAGTGTATCACTACGCATCTTTAAACTGTTATAGCATCATCAAACAGTTCCCAGGGTCACCCAAACTTTGCAGAAATCATGAAAATGTTCCAATGTTCCCATATGCACAAAGAAATATGACATTTTATGCATTTTTAAAAAAAATTACCCAACCGCTTTACACAGCTCTAATTTCTTGGGTGTAATAATCTTGCTACCGTCATGTAAGGGAGGTAATTGTTCAGTGAGACCTTGAAGAGTAGAAATTGTCACGACATTTGACTGAAATTTTTGTCGAACAAACCTTTACCATTTCTAAATATAAAAATACGCCTTTTGAATTCATCGCGCAACTGTTTTCGAATTCATGCACCAAAATAAGATGGCGGTCACACATGCATTAATCAGTTTCGGACGACTCGAAAACAGGAAAAACTGCCAAAATTTTTTAGCCATTGTACCTTAATAAAAATAATTCTAGAAAAAGAAATACTTTGAAAATGTCCTTGTATTGGCTCCAATAGTGTATCTATCTGACTGCATATTCATTTTATTTTATATGCAACATTACATAACTTAAGTGTCAAAATACATGACCATATATGGATAAATAGTTGTTTTTGCTTCAAATAATGCTCTGTTTTGTTCCAAAACTATATATTTGACTTTTTTTTTATATTTATAACAAACAAATATTAATGTTTGAAGGTGCCCAGCAATAATTTGCATGTCACTGACACTAACCATGCCCCCTTTTTCAATACATGAATGAATAACATACTTGTGTTCATGCATTAGATTCATTATCAACGATGAATATTTCCCTTACCAATTGAGGTATCTATTAGGCATATATTAAATTCCAATACTATTTTGTTTATTTTATCAATAAAAAATAGCAAATGAAAGTAAACTGTGCATGAAAGTCACTTTAAAGCAAGAAAATGAAATGATGACTGAAAATGAGACAAAAAATGGATACAGCATATTTGGCTAGACCGATAAGCTCATTGCAAAAAGACGGTTTGCTAAAGCGCATCTCTTTACCACAAATTAGTTTGAAATAAATATATCAAAGAATATCGCGATAAGAAATACTTGTCGCGAGATGACTCGTTACTTTACAGATTTTCCAAAACTGGCATAAAAAATGGGCAGTTAAAATACAGTTGTTGCAATAATTATATGAAAATTAGAAATTGTCATATTGGAGAATGCTAAACTGTTGAATGTGGAGAAAAATATTGTACACATTCAATAACAGACAGTGAAAAAACATCATCTTCAATGAGAAAAAATCTATATACTATAGCAAGCATCATGTATTTTTATTTGAAATAAAAGTAAGAAGAACAACCGAAAGAAATCAGATGATGGTACAAAAGTTTCAAGCACAGGTTAACTAAACGCTGAGAAATTATTACGCGAATCTGTTTCGCGTCATTTCAAAGATGTCGCATTTTACAATTTAACTGAATGTCCAAGAGTAGGTAAATACTGTGTATAAGCCAGACCCAGCCGCATAAATATCAACACTGAGGAGAAAAAAATGACAGTAAAACAAAAATGGCAGTCATACGCCATACCATTAAAATGAAACGCGACAGTTTGGCGGTCGGTATATCGAAAACTGGATACAGAGCTGTTGATAACAAATATCAATGACAAAATAATGAAACAGGAAATTTCTCCATAATTCATGATCAATATAATATTAATTGATAAACAGCGACATAAAAACAATATTGCTCATACGCGAGCAAACCGTATTGTCAAAAAGCATGCGCTAAAGAGTGGAAACAGTATCGCGACAAATGTTACCATTTTTATGTGGGTGGGGTATGAATTATACATAAATAATGAGTTTCTAACACAAAAAAAATGGTTTAACTCACATGAATCATGAAATCTGGATGCAGCGAATGCTCTAGACATGCTTTTGTTGTGATATATTAGCATCACTGTCTCTCTGTGTGACTTTCAAGTGTTTTTAAGTGCAAACTTCTATTCATTTTAGCCAGGATTTTGAGACAGATGGCTAAAATCAAGTCTTATCACATGATGAAGCAAAGCATATTTGCATACATGATCATTTCTTTTTCAGTTAAATAGATGATCTCACTTTGTGTTCCTTCCATTGAATTGAATAAATCCAGATTCCAACATTTCCATGACAAATTTTCAGCTGCTCAGTCTCATTGCCCTATTTGCTTTACTGTTTTAGCTTCAAGTTTGGTTTTGCCTGTGTGACACTTCTCTATTTCACTCAAAGTCATCCATTTTTCACAAAAATAAATTTATTTTTCCATTTAGAGGTTTCAAATACAGTATTTCCCATAGAAAGTGACATATTTTGAAAAAGAAAGTAAATCTGAATCACAAAGATGCAGTTTCCTCCCAGCGTCTACCGAAAATGATCTGGTTCTTGAACGTCTCACACACCAATTAATTTTGTACTGTTCTACATATAGAGACATGCACTTCTGGAACACTGGATACATTACCAATGGTTCTAAAAGTGCCTTATTCCCATAGATAGTCCTCTGTTGGTCTAAATATGCAGAAAAAAACATGGGGTTGACCAGGTTGCTTTTTCACAATTTCGATGGTTTGATGGCACCCCTTCATTTTTGACAATTCTGCCCATTTGTTGCAGTGTATCACTACGCATCTTTTAACTGTTATAGCATCATCAAACAGTTCCCAGGGTCACCCAAACTTTGCAGAAATCATGAAAATGTTCCAATATTCCCATATGCACAAAGAAATATGACATTTTATGCATTTTTAAAAAAAAAATTACCCAACCGCTTTACACAGCTCTAATTTCTTGGGCGTAATAATCTTGCTACCGTCATGTAAGGGAGGTAATTGTTCAGTGAGACCTTAATATACCCATATCAACATATAAACTCATATCACTATTCGTATACTCATATCACCATCTATACTCATATCACTATTTATATACTCATATCATCATTTATATATTCAAATCACTGTTTAAATATTCATATCACCATATATACTCATATCACTATTTAAATATTCATATCACCATATATACTCATATCACTCTTTATATACTCATATCACTATTTATATACTCATATCACCATATATACTCATATCAACATATATACCCATATCACCATCAATACTCATATCACTATTTATATACACATATCACTATTTATATACCCATATCAACATATATACCCATATCAATATTTATATACCCATATCACCATCTATACCTTTACTCCTATCACTATTTATATACTCCTATCATCACCATTTATATACTAATATCACAAGTTATATACTCATATCGCCATTAATATACTCATATCACTATTTATATACTCATATCACCATATAAACTCATATCACTTTTTATATACTCATTTCACCATATATACTCATATCACTTTTTATATACTCATATAACTATTTATATACTTATATCACCATATATATCCATATCACTATTTATCTACTCATATCACTATGTATATACACATATTACCATTTATACTCAAATCACTATTTATATACTCATATCACCATATATATTCATATCACCATGTATACCCACAACACCATATAAACCCATATCACCATATATACTCAAATCGCCATTTATATACTCATATCACTATTTGTTTACTCATATCACCATATATACTCATTTCACTATTCATATACACATATTACCATCTATACTCATATCACCATATATATACTCATATCACCATATATACACATATCACCATATATACACACATATATATATATAATCAAATCACGCACGCATGTACGCACGCACGCACGCACGCACGCACGCACTGTTATTATATATTACGAAGCGGTTTCACGTAATAATGGGTATCAGTTAAAATATGTTAACACAAGGAAGCCCAAAGGCATTATTTTCCTGTTTAAGTTATCTCATTTTCTTCCGTGTTTGTCAGTAGCATCGACTTCCCACTACAATGTCAAAATGCTTCATGTGTCTAAATAAACTATCACATTATTTATATACAACTATATAAAACATTTCTTCTTCTCTCTAAAATCATAAAACAGGTTTTTTGCACTTATTTTACAACACTTTGATTCGATAGTATATAGCATAGTTTATCATTATGATCGCTACACGAATTAAATTCCTTAAAAACACTTACAATTTCTGTCAATAACTGTTGTATGTTGTTAAGTGTCCCTTTAACAATTATTTAGTCATATAGCCACGGTGTCTACTTAAGACAGTATTCTTAGCGCTGTCACACTGGAGTATTAAGTCGCAGACGCGTGGTATAATTTCCCATCCAGTCATATTATACTGACACCGGGCCGAACAAACCTAGAACAACCCTCTAAACATGGAACGCCAAGCGAAAAGCTTCTAGTACTATATTACAAATCTTTGGTATGACCCGACAGGGGATCAAACCCACGATCTTCCGTATACGAGGCGAACGCTCTACCCCTGGACCAACGCTGCGGTTTAACCAGTACGACTACAATAATAACCTAGCTCTAGTTTGACCAACATTTTACTTAAATACTTCAAAACTTAACTAAGTTTAGACTGGTTACAGAAATATTCTAATCAATTTAATGTATAAACGTAAATATTTTTAAGAAACAGGAGTCTGTATTTCATTTACAAACAAACGAAATGCTTCATTTATAACAAAATGATTCGGTATCATTTATTTGGCAAATATGGTATACCAGCACTGATTTGCTGCGTACAGTCAAGCATGTGTGGTCGGTCATCTTTATTAAGCAACCACTTGTCTTAGGCAGCCACATTTTTGTTTCCCATTTCTATGCTTTAATATCAAGTTAACATGACTTAAGCAACAACCTGTGTTAAAAGACCACTTTTGCTAATTCCCTTGACTGGCTGCTTAAGACAGGTGTCAATGGACGTAATTACAACATAATGATATTTTGGAAGATCATTGCATTTTAAAGCCATGAAGTAATTTCAGTGGGTTACTTTATCTGCCTTTAACATTCTACATTAGCCCGGATCTCTTTTTTCAAACTTTAAACATGTCTGGCTGGCTGAATCGGTATCACGTTTGAATGCCAAATCAAAGAGTCGTGAGCTCAAATCCCCGTCCGGCCGAAGTCCCAAACTGTGATGATTGGTTTTGATCTTTGTTCTACGGCCGGCTACGACGGTCATTTTTCTGCATATGTGTAGTTTTCAGTCTTGCTAAATAAACTTTGCAGTGAAAGACACTATCCAAGTAGTAGAATAATCAAAATCGCTAATAACAATTCATAAAAGTAAAAGTACTGATTCGATCCATTTCGATAAGATACATACACATATATAGCAATGCTAATATTTGATAAGGCGCTATGTTGTACCATGTATGTATATTATTGAAAGTCAAACGTTAAGTTACAAAACGCGCGTATATGTAAATGACGGGATGGTTTCATTTTCAATAATGAGTGCGGATGTAAAACAGATTATGAAACGCATAAATACAAAACAAATCAAATCCAATAGAAACAGTAAAAACTATTTTCTGCAAAAAAATATTTATTTCCTGAAAAGACGGAACATTTCGATATAACTCGTTTGCAAGCTTAAATGGAATATATATGGATTTTTAAAAAAAATAAAATCGGCTGAATAATTGTTTTCCCAATATATCGTGCCTATATATACTCACTGTCCCTGTATTGCCAAAATATATCTATTGAAACATGCCAAAATAATATATTGAAACGGGGTTTCCTTCCTTACCTTGGGCTATGCGCCTAGGCTAAACTAAAATATATTTCCCGCTTAAAATTGTAACATACAATTTGTGACGTATCAAATGAGTAACATATTTTATTTTTGGTTTCAGTTTGATTCATTATAAAGGTTTAAATGTAGTAAAAGTTGTTTTAAAAAAGAAAGAGTCCGAATGACGATGTGAAGATCGTCAAGCAGTATTTAAGTTTTCTATTTTTAGAAAAAAATAATTTTTAGAATGGGGATTTTGTGTCAAGTTTACCACACCAATTTGAATATTGATTATATCACGTTTTGGTGGATTTGATATAACAAACCATTTGTATTTTATCTATTAATAATAATAATGAGATTTTTTTATCCATTTAGACATATATTTTTTTAGGACAATCATAACGTTTTCTCCCGATATACTCCCTTTAAACTAGTCACATGTAATATTTCCTTGTTTTTAAAGATTTAAGCAGATCGAAACTAAATATGATAATACGATTATCACACACATGCCCATCAGATGTTTTAACGATTTGAATATATTACATATTTAAGATAACTTCTCTATGTATAGAAGTTATGTCACTTAGATATTATAACTCGTTAATATATCTTGTAATCAATATCTAACTGTCAAACATCCTCATTCAGAGATGGCAAACAACTGTCTCTAAAATGGACATGTTGATATCAGTCAATATAGCATGAATTTTTTTTTAAATAGCGGTATCAACGATTCTAAGGCAAATAGAATGAAAGCAAAAACTAACTTGAATGTTTAAGTTACAATTTTTAACTTTTTTCTTTTTTATTTATGTCACTGTGCTCATAATTTACTAGAAGAGCAACGTATGTAAACGGTCGCGTTAGCTCAGTCCGGTTAGTAGAGCGTTCACACTGTAAGCGAAAGGTCCCGGGCTTAAGACCCGGACTACTGGCTGCATATTTTACACACTGTGATCAATTTACATATTTAAAATACCAACTCGTTATTTTAGATCATCTGTAATTTTGTCGGTCACGTGTTTTTTCAACAAGGAAAATTTTACTTGCGGTTTCGTGGTATTTAAATGAGGCCCCACCGAGCGTTTATTAAATCAAAGTTACACTTATAAAAATGAAGTTGATATATTTTATTTCCTACTAGCACAGTAACATATTTACGCTGAATGAAACTTTTCAACAGGAAACAATGAAAATAAAATAGGAAAATTTTACTTGCGGTTTCATGGTATTTAAATGAGGCCCTACCGAGCGTTTATTAAATAAATCAAAAATACACTTATAAAAATGAAGTTAATATATTTTATTTCCTACTAGCACAGTAACATATTTACGCTGTATGGAACTTTTCAACAGGAAACAATGAAAATAAAATAGAAACTATACGGCTTATTGTGTATTTTCAAGTCTATTCTTCCTTCAAAGGAAACACCTGAACACGGGGCTTTTTTTTGATATCTGATAGCTGATAGCTTACATCAATATTTGATATGTGTCCCAGGTAACAAAATAGATGGCTTTATTTCAGGTCCACTACACTATTAAATTGTGTTACTTGTTCTATATAAAATAATATCTAGAATTTTCAAAGTAACTTCTTTCCGCATAGAATATTTTTTTACAGTATTTCATTTCTTGCAGGAATGTACCCGCAAATAAACTACCTAATAAATGGTAGGTTAACCAGCTTGGTTTTTTAAATGTTTTTTTTTTAAAAAGAAGTCCTCATATGTATATAACCCAATACATGATTTTGTTAAAACCCTATACAAGTCACTTTTGTAATTCCAGTGATGTATTATTGTAGTATATGCTATGCCAGATTTTGCTTTACCATTGACTGTTTTTAAGTGCAAGAAGAATCATGTTACCGTTAAAAAATGGCGCAAATGTTTAGTGAGACCAAAAGTGGATTCTGGCACCAAGCATTATCTTAGTACTGCTAGTGTTTGGATTCGAATACATGCTGAAGATAAGTACTGTCATAATTTAGCCAAATAGCTTTATCATGTCCAGTTCGTGAAATAATGTATGATTTGTTTATCAAACGTATAGATTTATTCTAGAAAAAGTTGTTTCTTTTTTTATTCCCAATGGCACACTTTATTATATTTTGATAAGCATCTCTATAATATACAAAAAAAATCTATATTTGAACCACATAAATGGCCTATTCATTTTTAAAACAAAATGTTATTATAGTCCTTTGATTTTCCGACTGAAAGATTTAGGACAGTTTATAAATTGTATAAATCAAATACCAAGACTTCCTATTAGGGCCTCTTAATTCCAACCGTTCGAGTTACATGTCCTTTTTACCATTGTTACATGAAATTACCGTTTTATCTATTAAGACCAGGTAATTGACGAACAAATTGTATATTTTCGACTATTTATTTTCTTTTAGAGGAGATATGTGCATGTTTGTTCTGGAAAAGATGTTGAGTAGTAACTAATCTGAATTTTAATTGAGGGTGTGAACTTTACTTACTTGTCCGTTTGCTTTCTTAATTTGCAATTCTGTTTTGATGAAAACGTGTTTTTCTGATCAAAACTTTCTCTACTGGAAGTAAAGGTAGGTGGTGTGTGTTACCTTATTTATCGGATATTGCAAATACCGCGATTCGGGGAATACCGCGATATAAGAATATAGCGATATAAGGAATAACGCGATATAAGGAATACCGCGATATAAGGTAAAACGCGATATAAGGAATAACGCGATATAACTGGATAACGCGATAAAACCGGATATTAACTTGATATGTGCAATATTGCTTAAAAAGTGTATTTAATGTCCCTGTATGTCGAAAATACATTAGCTTTTATTTTGTAGTTGTTGTTAGTGCCCATGTATGTGTTCTAGTATGTATCTGTTCTGTGAGCCCATGCGTTTCCTTGCCGTTTATACGAGTACGTATTTTAAGAGGAAACTGTGGCTGCACATACTATATCATATTTAAAAATTGACAGACTGAAATTAATTTAATTTTCCTTATTCGATCTTAACCCAGCCACAAAAATTAAAGAGTGACATACTTAAATATCGAAGGCCGAAAACAAATATCAAACTAAGTCAATCTCTATCAAAATATATAATTATACGAAATGCTTTTATAATAGTATGGACTGCTCTGAAAGAATATGCAAACGTCAAATACAGAACAGAATAAACATATTAATCACCTTTAATCATTCATGTAGAATCACGTTTGCAGTAATATATTGCTTACCGATAAAAGCAGCCTACAGAATCATAAACTACTTTCTCAACTCTACGGCTCGAATCAGTGTGTGTATTCGTGGAACATCAATTGTTGAAAAATAGATATATAGTAGTAGAGTAGCTATCATTGATAGAATACAGTATGATTTACCTAAACGGCGCATATTTCCATTATTATTATGAGAAATAAGTTTGGATACATTGACCTTGGTATTCATTTAAGATCATAAGAAAACTAACCCTGTTAATTGTCATTCGATGTCTGAATGTTCATCTTTAGTATATGTTGATGCACAATCTGAATCAATGTTTTATGGATTATTTTATTCAATAAATGTCTTTATTACATGTTTAATTTATTAATGAAATGTTTGGCTGGTTTGGAAGCAACCAAGTGCTAAAATAGATTTTAGTTATTTGACTCCATCTTTTTTCTGCATTATTTGGCTGCAGTTTTCATTTACACGGTGTGTTTAAGTAAATAGTTCCTATTTAAGCCAATTGTTGGTTATTTCCATTGTGTGAATTTTGTAGTTTTACGTTAAGCAACATGATGACCTTAAGCAACGCGTTTTTTTGCATATTTCATACATATATAATACAACTTACTTATGCAACTAATTGTTTTGTTCAATTGCCATATCCATCGAAACCTCATTTGTTTGACTAGTAATGCAATTTCAAAACCTCTTCGTTAGAACTTGATTATGCAATTTTTGAAGCATGTTTATGTCCGCATGTATAGTTCAGAAGCAATGGCTGTTTCTACTCATTTCAGACAATCGACCCGAGACAGACAAATAATCAAAATGAAGATTCAACGATCGTTATGCATCTTGCTTTATATTCTGTATCTCGAGATCATGTTACTGGATAGATCGCTTGCATCTACTGTGTAAGTATAAAACAAATTTGTTAAAGGCGACATTAGTCAACTCAATTCTATGTTAGTATATGTCATAAAGTTTTTTTGATCATACTCATGACATATGTAAACAGAGTTTTAGGAAAGGTCCGTGGGTATCCCATGTTGCCCGACACAATTGCACTGTACTTGTACATATTAGGTAATGAAATATGTTTAAGTATACTAGTATAAAGTGTACACTGTGTAAACTGTATATTCATTTATATATTTGATTGTTTAGTTATTGGTTTATCTTTCTTTTTCATGTTAGCGTCCATTCTCATTGTTTACATTGTACAATTACACATATTATTATTAACATAATATCACATGCAATATAAACACTACCCTTAAAAAAAGATATGGGAGACGTTTTAAAACAACAGATAATACTATCCATAATTACATACCTTTTTCTACAGAGATATAGATTAGCGTACACATCAAGGAAAAAGCTATCTGTATGTCATCTAGATTCAGGACGAAGTGGAACAGACCTAGCAATTATAGCTCAGATAATTTCATAGGTTAATTAGTTATACGTCTCACACCACTATTACATTTCCCATAGGGCTCCATTGTACATGTAATATTTATGTCGAAATCAAGAAAACAGTGGAAAAACAAAATCTACAGCATATGTTTAGGGTAAAATTCTTCGCTGGTTCCAAATCTACATTTATATAGAATAAAATCATACATTGATCAGTTTTTTTAATAATTCAATTGTTGTGTGGTAGCTATCAATTTCCAGACTAATAGTATGCCATTTTCTCGCCCACAATTAATTATGTGTAACCTTTATCCAATTTCTTGCCTTATTTTATGTTCATTTTAAGCACATTTTACCTGAATAGATAATGAAATTAGTTTAAACAATATTTATTCGTTTTCAACATATTACATATAAATATATTCAAATATACAGCGATACATAACAATAGAATTGAGAAGAAAGCTATTTCTAGCTGATACAAAGTCTCTCTTCTGAATATCTTGCAACGACTATATAATGGTGTTACAAATGCAATGAAAACAAATTAATTACTAGACAAACGGATTATAAGCAGCGCTTGAGATGAAAATAATAAATATGTGCAAGTATCTTGATCATTGAGAATACAGATGTAGCTGATTTGGTATGTATATAGGCTGTAGCGTATGCGACGCTTCATCTACTGAGAGTTGTGTATACTTGCATTGAACAATAATTGACGTATATAACTTAAAATATTTTAAAAAGAAAAAAAATATGTGAGTAGAAATAAAGTCGAAAGGGTAGATAAAGTAGATAGAGAGAAACAGGAAAAGAGAGGTGTGATCACAAGATACCTTCTCAAGCATAATTAATGACAGAATTACTAAATGGTCGGAGCAGTTTGAAATTATCGATGAAGCCCAGGCGGGGTTTAGGGCGGGTTACTCGGTTATAGATAACATGTTCAATTTGCAAAGTATGGTCCAGAAATATATTTCGAAACCAGGTGGTAGGTTCTATGTACTATACGTAGATTTTCAGAAAGCATTTGATTCTCTAGTTCACTTTAAACTATTTTCAATCCTTCTGAAGAAAGGCATCAACGGTAAGCTTGTGCATGTGTTAATATCTATGTATTCGAACATCCAGTCATATGTTAGGGTTGGAGACAAGTTTACTAAGCCATTTAAATGCAATATTGGAGCGAGACAAGGTGATTTAAATTCGCCGATAATTTTTAGTCTTTACATAAATGACCTTTGTACCCACCTCAGAGAGAAATGTCATAATGGAATATTTATTACTAATGATATACCAGATATTCTTTGCTTACTTTTTGCGGACGACGTAGCTAACTGTGCGGACACAGCAAGGAACTTACAAATACAGCTCAACGCAATTTCTGAATTTTGTGATAACACGGGCATGCAGGTTAACATCAAGAAAACTGAAATAATAGTATTTAGAAATGGCGGTCCACTGCGAAATTATGAAAATTGGTCCTTTAATGGAAATAATGTAAACACGACATCTATATATAAATATATGGGATTACTTTTTACACCTAAACTCTCATGGACATCTGCTAAGTGTAAATTGGCTGCACAGGCTAGGAAGACAATATTTTCTATTAAAGGATATCAGAGGACATTTGGAAGTTTTATGCATAAAGATATATTTAAATTATTTGATTCGATGGTAGTGCCAATACTCACATTTGGTTCGGAAATCTGGGGACATGAATACGCCGACAAGATAGAACAAATACAAGTGCAATTTTGTAAATATTTTCTAGGTATTATTCTTCTGTTAATAATTCTGTAGCTCTTGGAGAGTGCGGGAGACTTCCACTATGTGTAATATATTATACCAAGTGCATAAAATACTGGTGTAAATTGCTTCAAATGTCCAACAATCGCTTTCCTAAGAACTGTTACAAAATGTTGAAATCTCTAGACGATATTGGTAGAAAAACTTGGGCCACAAACGTTAAAACATTATTGTATAGGTATGGGTTTGGGTATGTGTGGCTAGCACAAGATGTTGGTGACATTAACCTATTTGTCTTAACATTTAAACGAAGGATCTCAGATTGTATGACTCAAACTTGGCATGATGATATAATCAACTCACCCAGGTGTGATACATATAAACATATTAAATCCTTATTAAATCCTGAAAGATATTTAAACATTGACCTTTCGTTCATTCTCAAACGATCATTTGCACGTTTTAGATGCTCCTCTCACAGACTAAATATTGAAATTGGGCGACATTTTAACATTGAAAGAGAAAATAGAATATGTTTATTTTGTTTCTTAACTTCCAATATAATGGTGATAGAAAACGAATACCATGTATTTTTTAATTGTTCTAAGTATACTCATGTTAGAGAAACACATCTGTATAATTGGTATATAGGGCATTCAGAACATGCAGATTTTTATCGATTGTTTCAAAGCGAGAATCCAGAGACTATTAGAAAAATTGCTCTTTTTATAACAAAACTGTTTGAAATTATAGATAAAACATAGTTCCACATTATATACTGTACCAGTTTTCAGACACTTCAAATGTATATTTAATATATTGTAACACAACTTTGTAAAACATCAATGATCAATAATTACTGTTGTATTTTGGGCCGGAGGCCTTTATTTACTCAATAAAACATATTGAATCTTGTTGTATCTTGTATCTTTTGAGGTGTTGTGGGTCACTCTTGCGGAATAAAGGATAGTTCAATTCAATGAATAAAACGCTTGGTCTTCGAAATGTATGTTTGGACATGGTGAAATATTTTACGATTGACATCATCAGAAAGAGAGTCGTTGCCGAAAAGTAGTGTGTTTAGGTCTAGACGAGTTATAGGACGAAGGACGTCATGGAGTAGAGTTCTTTGGCGTTGATATAAGGGGCATGTGAAGAAAAAATGATATGTATCCTCAATTTCTGCACAGACACAGGTAGGACTTTCTACAATGTTTTTGGAAAACAGGTGCTCTTTCAATGAACTGCAGTGCATCCGTAACCGCGCATGCTGAATTGCCGAATCTCTTCTACCATCGTAATACAATTTTGGAACAGTCTTCTTGTTAGAATTTAGATCGTGCTTGAAAGACAAGACGGAAGCAGCAGACCGGGTGGCAGGGGGTAGTTTGTTCCATTCTGATATAGTGGAGGGGAGGAAAGATGCAGAGAAGTGTTGTGTATTGAAGGAAACGTTCCTAATGTGGTCAGAATTGCGTAGGCCATAGGTTGCAACATTACCTACTGTCATGGGGATCATATTGGATAAGTAGGAAGGGGTAGAAGGACTGTTGAGCATTTTATAGAAGTGGATCAATTTGTGTTTTCGTCTGCGGGACTTCAAAGGCTCAAGAGCGGATTCTTTGTATACGTTATTAAGTGATACCAGTCTTGTTGCTCCCGTAATGATTCTAGCTGCTTCGATTTGGATTTTTTCGAGGTCTTCTTCTTCAGCTTTCGTTATATTATCCCAAACGACGTCAGAGTATTCGAGTGTAGGTCTAATGAAAGATGTGTAGATAGTTTCAAGCGACCGACGATCAAGAGTGAATTTGAGAGAGCGCAGATTGTTGACTCGTAGCAAGCTTTTTTAGTGATGTCTTCAATGTGTTTGTGCCATGTGCCATCGTTAGATAGAGTTATTCCAAGGTGTTTGTGATTGTCAGCGTCCTGTATTTGAATAGAGTTCATGAATATGGGCGGGTGCTGGGGTTTGACATGTTTGCGAGAAATAAGTAGAGATTCAGTTTTAGCAGGATTAAAAGTTACTAGCCAGGTTGAAGCCCAGTCATTGATCTTTTGTAGGTCAGAATTTAAACGGAGAGCAGCATGTTGAGGATTATCGACAATAACATAAAGGGTTGTGTCGTCAGCAAAGAGGCGAATCGCAGAGCCTATTTCAGAAACAATATCATTGATATAAACAAGAAATAATAATGGACCAAGAATTGAGCCTTGAGGAACACCAGCCGATATTGGAACCGTGTCAGATGTGGACCCGGAAAGGACTACACATTGTGATCTGCCGGCTAAATAATGAAATTGATCGTGTATTAAATGTGCTACAATGAATGGCCTGTGTTATATTATTTTCGTTACTATTGCTATTCAATTCTCCCTTGATATCATTAAAACTAGCAACATTTTCTTTGTATTATTTTTTAAATGTGTGTCACGGTGCTCATGCCATGGTGTAATTTCAGCGTTTTATTTAATTAGCATTTTCTTGGACTCTTCCAAATTGAAAGCATTAATTCACACATATCAGCAATGGGTGAATTATGTTTATATTAACTGACAGAGTGGAAAACAGTGCAGGAAGTGTTCAGATTGCTTGTTACGAGCAATCTGAACTCTTCCTGCACTGTTTTCAAAGGCCTTTTGTGATTGGTGCGGGAAAATACATAACTATGGAGTAAAGGGTTGATAAAGCTTAAAGGAATGATTGTGTTCACTGTTGCAATGACTATTTATTTTTTGCTTTCAATTTGAAAGCTTTGTACATTGATGAGACAAAATTGACCGCAACCATAATAGTGATGGTAAAACGTACGGTGCATTTAAATTGGATACACGCAACTAACTATATCAATATAACAGTTGAGTACATTTTATGAACTGGTATTAATTACATACGTTACTTCTTTATTACATAATAAAATGTATTGAATTTTGGTGAGGTCATCAGACTATAGGATGCATCTGACATTTATACTGGGTTCTGTTTCGCTCAATAATGCCTGATGTACATGATTAGCTGGTAGTTGATTTAAAATCAAATTATTCGTTATTTTTCTTCCTTTTAGTCCTATGTGTTTATGTTAACATACGACCTTTCCTTTTGGATTGTTTAGATTTTAGATTGAATTCGATTTGTATATGATAACTTGTTTCGGAATGGTGAATATAAATACATACTTATAAATTCCAATAACTCTACAAAATGTAATATGACCAAATGTGTTGAACACTCTAGTCCCCCTAGTGGTGGCCTTGGCTCTTACCGTTAAAGAGGGCTGGGCCTAACTTCACCAATAATATCAGTCTGAGAACCGGACTCGGACTCAAACTCTAAGATTGTATAACCCTGTAGACATACAATCATGTGTAGAAATGTGATTCTGTAACATTTTCTGTTAATTAATCAGTAAAACATCTTGCTTATGAACATAATAATTTACTTGTATGATATTATTATGTAATATGAATCTTAGATATTTGACATTTTGAGTGCGAGTCTAATTTTCAGGCTCAAAATATTGATGATTTTAGTTGCTGAGGTCATTTTTTTTTGTATGGTGTTATGGTACCAGTTACGATAACGTGTATTCCGTGCACTAATTGGGATTTCCTTTTGCAATGAAATGTCCGTTAAACGCAATAACTCCTGCCAAACATATACATTAAACCTTATATATATATCTAGTAATGCATATATATGATCAGTACATAAAATAATAATAATGCTTTTTGTCTATATTGCACCAAGGTCCAAGTTGTTAGATGATTTATTTGACGGGTATGACAGGCGAATTCCACCTAAGTGTAATATGTGTAAGTAAAATTTCAAAATAATGTCATATTTTATAAATAACGTCATTATTGCGTCATCATGATGATGCTGATTATCTGTTTGTGTTTACTGTGTGTGGATATGTAAGTAAATATTAATGTAAAATGTAACATTGAAAATTACTTTTTAGATTTTGATTCTTTATTGCCGTGTTTAATACAATAATTGCTTTTTTGTTAGATCTATATGACAATTCATCCTGTTTTTGTTTGCAGCTGGGTTCGACAAACAGGTGACGGTAGAGGTGAATATATACATAAACGCCATGTTTTCAATCAGTGAATCAAGTATGGTGAGTTATATATTATGATTTTTGTTGAAGTGAAAAAAGTTTCGAACAAAATTTTAAATGATAAGTTCAATTGTTTTATTCATCATATGTAAATGCAATATTCGCATGGAATAATGGATTCACTAAGTAAAAGATATAAACTAAGTTAAAATTATTAAAGATACATGTCAAACTCAAAACTGACCGTACTATGTTATTGATTATTTAACTATTGCTTTCCTATTGAATTCATACATGTTTACACTCAGGGAAAAATACTGCAGATATGCTTAGATCTTAACCTTGTACTTACTATACAATGATTCATTTTTCAGGATTACTCTATGAGTATGTTTTTGAGAGAACGTTGGCTTGATGAAAGGCTGGTTTATGACAATATTTTTAACCTGACTAGACTAGAGCTTGACGGTAACACCAAAGACATAGTGTGGCTACCAGACACGTTTATACGTAACGAAAAGAGCTCGGACTTCCACGAGGTGACCGTTCCAAACAAACTGGTGCATATTTACTCAAATGGTACTGTGCAGTACAGCACAAGGTATGATTGGTAACTAATACATTACATGATTAGTAACGAATACATGATTAGTAACAAATATATTACATGATTAGTAACGAATACATTACATGATTAGTAACGAATACATTACATGATAATTAACAAATAAATTACATTTTTACATTACTTTAAATTCAACTACAACTGTGTGCTTCATTTTGCTTATTCAATTTGGTTAAAACCACCCTTTTCACAATCTTACATGTACGCCAAACACATTATTTGCAATAACACACTATCCCAAACCCTACATATTGCATAATCCATGTACATATATACCCATTACTATACACAATTTTATGAAAACCGACCGTTTCTAAATATTATGCAAACAGACTTCAGCTCATTGAACGTTTTATACGTTTAGTATTGTATTTACAGAGTGACAGGAACCTTTTCGTGTGAGATGAATCTTCGAAAGTATCCATTTGACCGACAGATTTGTAGTTTTGAACTTGAAAGTTGTAAGTAACTTGTCATATAGCTAATTGTATATAAGGAATGATCGGTTCTAAAGGCGGAAGAACTTACGGCCAATACGATTTTACCGATATAAGTACATATTTTACATTCACATTTTGTAATGCAAGATTTGTTTATAAAATGATAAAATCTTATATTTAAACAATAGTGATAATTGTTGTTTTCTCAGTTTACTCTTGCATAAATCTAAGCTAAAATATATTTTTAGATTAAAGATAAAAACGGCAATGTTATTATGCAGAGTAGCGGAGCATAGCACATAAGGGCACAAAACAGTGCAGCATAATAAATACAATATATATACAAGTATCCAGCTCAAATAAATTGCATGACAAATATATCCTCTTATCTAATCAATATATAATGTTATGATATAAATTGATATAAATAAGAATAAAAATCCCCCAAAACATCTCATTCAGTATACTAAGTAGGAAGATAGTTAACAGCATTTTTCATTTTATTCTACCATTTTAAAATACAATACAAGCTACACATACAATTCTTTTATGTTTTATGCATATTTATACTTCTATCAGTATATCTGTTAGTTTGATGTTATTGTTTGAGGAATCTATGTCAGCAAACCGCTTAAATGTCTATAATAGATACAATACATCTCTTTTTTTTTATCATTAATTAGTGAAATTCGAATTGTTTTGTGTATTAAACCCGCCAAAACGTGACATAAATGATATCTTAATCGGAGTGTTGATATCGAATCGAAAGTACCATTTTAAAATAGAAAGCAGGCAAATATTGTCTGACGACCTTTCATCTTGTCATCAGGACTCTTTCTAAGATAAAACAAATTCTACAATACACTGTGATACTTTAAAAACGCAAAATACCAATTGGGCATATCTGGGATGAGTTGAGTAGACGCATTAACGCTCGTCGGCCACCACCGAGAAACGGCAATAAGCTTTCCCACGCATTGTGTCAGCAGTGGAACAAATGTGATTTCAACAACACGGGTATGTGTTGCCTGCATTGTTGTAAATTGTAGTAATAACCGCTATTAATTGCAAAAACGGTGATTTAGGGTATCGCCGTTTAAAGCGTTAATTCTCAGGTAATTGATACTATTTTCCAATTAAATTCACACATTTTGTGTGGCTTATATGTATGTTTTTTTATTAAAATTGATAAATCAATACTTGTTTATTTTTACGAAATCTGACTCTTTTCGTTTTTAAAATCACGCAGTGTATGTACATGTAACCAGTATCAAAACAAAACCACTTATAACTCATTTGACACGTCAAATCTATTTCAGCCTAACATTGGCTCGTTGAAAACCTGTTTTTTGTCACTGTACAAACAAAGAATAATCTTGATATACTTCCTTTAACATGCATATGACTAATTATACTAAAAATGTATATATGTCATTGACATATAGTATAGCATTATCTGATAATAGAAACAAGTAGTTTACATTCGGATTTGTGACAATTTTTTGTTTTTAAAACTACACCTTATAAATATACAAGTCGTTATCTACGTTTTTCTCATATACTGATAACATATATTTTCATGAGCATATATTTGTCTTTTAAAATCATACACATGGTTTGATGTTCGTGCTAACAATATTTAAGCTCCGCAGTTGCAATGTTAACCACTGTAAGCTGGCGAACGTTATTGTCACTTCTTCAGTATGCATGTATTAAAGTTAATGTGTTATTTATTTGTTGCTTATTTTTATGCTACTGTTGTGGTTGTGCCCCTTGAATGACACGTCTCTTATTGAAAATGTATTTTATTTTTGATTTACGCATACTACAGATGGACACAGTACTCGAAGCCTCATATACAAATGGACCGAATCATCGGCAGTGACCGTGGCGAAAGGAATTCAATTCCCCCAATACGAACTTACCGATACAAATTTCTATACGTGTGAAAGGAACTATTACGGCAGTATGATATTGTTTGTTTGATATTACATTTCACATTAATTTTCATAATTGATTAAAGATATCAATTATCAAATTAAATATCATCACGTGTTATTTTTTATATTGTATCATGGCGCGGTTAATACTGTTTTGTGTAAGTGTGACCTGTATGGCTGCCTCCATTACTCAAGAAATGTTAACTATAACATATGATTGGAAGCGGAGAACACAACCGAGAAAAATTGCAGATCTGGATAAAAAAAATTATAATTGCGTTATAAAACACTTTTCGAAAATCAAAAGAACAGCTTTTTAAATATGTTTTTCAACAAAGATCGTGTTGGTGCTACCTATCTTCCATCACTCAATACTGCATCTTTTTTCTTTATTTGTTTTTTTCCTTAATTCTACAAGAAACTAAAATATAATTCACATAATATGTAAGAATGTTTATGATTTGCCCTTTGGATGCTGTACGTAATTATCATACGTCTGATGGTTGACCTTTTTGCAGCTGGCTATCATGTTTGGCCTCTTTATAGTTGACCATCACGCTTTTCGGTTTAATTGTCTGCTGACCGAAAGGATTGTGACTGAGGACTCTATTGTAGCAAATTACCCCTAAAAACTTTAACGGACACAGGTGACGCTGATCATTTCTGCATATGTTGCGGTAAAAGGACATTTTATTTCCACTGTCTTGTTGTATGATGCGACGATGGGAGAAAGAGCAAGGGCGAGGTCATGCAAATCGATAATCAGGGTAATCTCACTAGTGGTGTTATATCTACTCACCGTTCCAAGGCGGATACCCTTGTTGTCACTTCTTCTTTATATGTGTATTGTATTTATAATTATGTTGTAGAGATATTGTTTTCATGCTGCTTTGCTGGCTGTGTCCTTTGTATACCATGTCTCCTATTGATTAGATATTTTCTCGATATATTCGTATGAGTAGACAACGTCTCCAATATCCCAATTATGCCGATGGACGTATAGTGGTAATCATATTAAGTAAAACTCGATGCATTGATTAATTGGACACAATGTTTGTTAGATCGTGATATCACGACACGTATTATGCATATACATTACAAAAAATATCAGATATTATACATGTAACATGTAATGCACGTGCAATATAAGCAACAGTAGTTCAGTAATTCTGGTACGTTTGAATTGAATAATTCATTCAGTGTTTCCAGTATATAGAATACTGCTTAATGTGATGCTAGGTTTTGGGGTTATGAAGACTCAAACATACCAAATCTCCCGTGCGTCATTAGATTCACTTATCAGATATTATAGTTAACATTGTATGAATAACAAAGCAGACATTATGATAACACTAACAAGAAATAAAATTAACCATGATACACCACAATAGTTAAAATATAAAATATCAAAATAGTGGTTTCTCTATGTAGACGATGACACTGATAATGATAGGAAATATTTGTCAGTGCGCATGACAAAAATATATTACAAAACTTATCTGTCAATTTGTGATATTATTTACATGATGATAACAAATAATCATTTTGATTTGCTTTGTTTTGTTTTGAACTGCCTTGTATAAACCTATATCATTATATTAAGAATATTTTATTGTAAATATGATTGAATTAATATCATTATTGTTACTTTTATAAGTAATTGTATTCTTATACGTCGTGTTATTATCATTATTATTATAATAAGTAGTAATAGTAAAAGTAGTAGTAGTAGACGTAGCAGTATAATTATTATTATTATTATTATTAGTAGTAGTAGTAGTAGTTATAGTAGTAGTTGTAGTAGTTTTTATTATTATTAACATATTTATCATTATTACTCTTATTATTATGTATTTGATATATAAAATGATAGCTGCAAATAAAACAATAGCAATGTGTTTTATTTTCTTCAAGTCATTTACCCGTGTATACGTGTTCAACTTCACCTTGCGAAGTTATCGATACTACGGAGATTCATGTGTCAAGTCTCCTGCTCATAGACTATATTTCTATTTTTAGTCATTTACCCGTGTATAGGTGTGCGATTTCACCTGTCAAGAAATTATGGGTACTACGTTACACAGATTTACATTCCGAGTCTTCTAATCGTTTTGATGTCCTGGGTTAGTTTCTGGTTGGATGCAGCAGCCGTGCCAGCTCGGATATCAGTGGGGCTCTTAACGGTGCTCACCATAACTACACAAAGTTCTGGTGTACGTGCTAATCTTCCACCAGTATCTTATATAAAGGTAATAATGGTTTAAGTATACTTATTTTCATAATTATAATGACATTGTTTTTTTTTTTCAAAACTGAAATTATATCAATAGGTATGACAATAAATATGATATTCCTAGTTTAAATTCTCTGGGGACTATATCGTATCGTTACAATTAAGATCAATGTAAACCTATTTCTTTAAAATGGATTGGTTAATCATCATTAGAGACAATAATCCTTTCAATTATGCTTACTAGAATCATTATTTATGATACTGAAACAAGCATTTTCTATGATAGGTTATTACAATAGGCTTTATTTCATATTTCATACTGCAGATTTTTTATATTTATTGGTCTTTGTATCATTATCATGCACATCAGTATCGCCTCGTTCATAAATGTTTCTAATAACTACTAACAATACCGAAACCGCCAATATATAGTGTGTCATAGTTGCAGAATGTTTAATGTTAAGACATATTTAAAGAAACACTGTATCGTCTCATGATATGACGACGAGGGGAAGAGCGAGGTTAAAAGTTCTCGTTTACCAAATTTTAGCTTCCCGGTGCCTTCATGTGCTACTGATGTTTGCAAGGCGGTGACCATTGTTGTCACTTCTTATCTATATTTACTAAGTATATAATATATATAATAAGTATGCCGTATATTAGTTGTGTACATGCTGCTTTGTTGTATAGGGGTGAAATATCCAGCAATAATAATCTCTGATATTATAACAGTAGTTTGTTCAAATATAGCACACAGAGTAGTTCATACTGAGCGTTTATCATTACAATTTAAATCGATGGCAGCAATAAATATCTAACCTCAGCACACTTGTTTCAAGGTTTCATACTTTTTAGGCGATCGATGTGTGGATGGCTGTTTGTTTGGGCTTTGTATTTGCTGCTCTTATTGAATTTGCATGCGTGAATGCTACAAGTAGAGAATCCATAACAATAAATCACAATGAGAATCCAACCACAAACGACGAGGAAACAAACGGACAACCTCATGTACCGGAGGTAATATATATTCCATTGTAGTATACGCAACAAAACAACAGTTTGTATTTAATCAAATTACAATTGTAAAGTGAAAGCTACCAATCACAAACGTTTTGTTACATTATCTCCATACTTTGATAACGATAATATGTAGAACAATGCAATATGCTTAAAAACATTTAACAGTGCTGAAGTGATGTGTATATAGAGATAAGCATGGATGTGTTTCCAATTCTGAGTGAATGACATCTCTAGCTTGTCCATATAATTAATTTCATATTTTGGAATTTTGGAATTCAATTGATTTCCAAATTGCAGATAACAAATAACATAACATCATTTACCTATTGAATGATTGATCATTGCTTTAATAGTTTTATACTGTGCCATATTATGGAATGTATAAAACTCTCCGAGTTTGATCATGTATATATCTATATACCAACCTTCTTCATTGTCATTATATGGCTTTTATATTAACGTTACTACAAAATGGATAATTGTTCAATAACATTAAATTTAATCAATCTTGATTATCTATGCACATAAACAGATATACCTTACGTCCAAAGTAGAGCTGACATATTGTGCTAACCAGTGACGAAAATTGTTATCAACCGTAACGAGGCGGTCACCCCTGACCTCTTATGTATATAAGTGTTGTCCTTTTTATAAAGTATATTTTGTATTTTGATTTATTTTGTTTACACTGTTTTGGTTATTGTGTGCTTTGAATCCTCTCCTGTTGTACATAAAACATATTATTTCATCTTTATGATTGTACTGTATACATCTATATGATTTGTTTTGTTAAATGGAACATGTAGAAAAAGTGAACAAATCTTATCAAAGAAACGGGATCCCAGTCGATGACTGCTTTTGAATTCATTCTAAATTCCACATTTGTAATCTTTGTGTGTCCTTGCTCAGAATTGTAAGATTATAAAACAGATTACATAAAATTATTATCTATACTTAAACCGAAACTGTGTTTAGTTTTAACACTATTGCATGTATATAAATTACACAATACTATTTTGTACGCGTTACACATTTTATTTTGTTCAGATACAAGTTGAAGACTCTGCCGAATCAAAGATATCTTGTTTTAAGAACAAGTCTGGAATGGACAGAGCTCGCTTTCTAGATAAAACAGCACGTGTTTTGTTTCCAACAACATTCCTGATATTCAACGTCATTTATTGGATGGTTTACTTTATATGGGAACCGGAGCCCTTGGAAAATGCTTACAGTCAACAATAGATATGTTTTTTTTCCATATGACATAATAGTATATAAATACCGTTTTAGTCATAATCACTAGTATCAATTCAAGTATAAATAATCGGTCATGTATTTTCCTCTCCTTTTGATTAACATATCAAACCTATTATTTGTGTATGGTGCTTTAATACATGTATCTAAATGAGAAAAACTACTTATTTTTATACTAGAAAAAGTGCGTTCCTTGTATATGTGAATATGTTACTGTGAAACAGTCAGCTATGTATAATCTTAAGCTAGCCTGCGTTCTCACCACGCGTAAAAATTGTTAATTATTTGTAATTTTATGTTATATTTTTGATGTTGACAATAAATACCATTTGCTTATTTTATCAAAATCTGAAAATGTACATAGTCCAATTTTTTATATACAACGCCCCAATATGTTAAATGTAAAAAATATTTCTAATACTGACAAAAAGTCGATATTAACTAGAGAAGAGCTTTATGAGATAATATTATCCGTTCTTATCTATAATTAAATTTACATCGGTTCTATGTAAGCTAAACCGATTGAATAAATATATTTAACCAAACAAGCATTGTCAAGTTTTTGATTTCAGAAATATGAATTCAAACGTTTAAAATCGAATGGTCATCTTTTTTATGCCTCTATACGTCTCACTACACAGTTATGCACCTTTTTTCTCAAGGTAACATGACTCTTACGCTTAAACAAAGTTCTATGTAATTTGATTTTGAAATATTTTCAAAATAGTTCAAAGTGGTTGTGATTTCTTGCTGCAGATGAGTAGATCAAAACTGGCATAGCATATACTGATATAAGAAATCACTGGTGTAAAAAAGTGACTTTCATAGGATTTCAACATATGCATGTATTTATGAGCATTTGAGGACTTTTTTTTAAAAAAAAACAAACCTTCAGAGTGTTGCTTCACTCTCTCTAAAAAACGAGCTGGTCATATTGTGTATTTTTATATGGATATACATTCCTGTAAAACAAATACTTAAACAAAATTCTATGTGGAATTATTTTTTTACCATGAAATCCAAATCTTATTTTATATAGAAAGAAGAACAAAATCAACTGTGTAGTGAGACAAATAGCATATAATATAATCATGTATTTTTTCTAAAAATATAAAAGTTATGAATCCCAAAACGAATACAAAAACATGTATTATTATTTGATATAATGTTGTATTTACTGAAACTGTCAATTTTAAAACATGTAATTATATTATACACTTTTAACGGTGAAATATATTGATTAAAACTATACTGAACGGAACAGTTCAGTGTCACATTTTGTATTTCCACTTTCTTTGTCAAAATATCAAGTAGTGACAGTAAAATGTGCTTACGACATTTTTTTGTAAAATATGATTATACAGACTTGGTATTGTTATCCTTAATTGTCCTCATTACTCAAGTTCAAATTTCAAGAAAATTGCTTTGATATTTTTTGAGAAAATGCATAAATGCCAGATGGCGGGTTCGCTGTTCCGTTCAGTATGTATTTAATTCGTTTTTGTTTTGTGAAATACTTTAGAAGACCAAATGGTTAATTAAAGTTATATATTTGACAAAAAAATACGAAATCAAGGAGAATATACTACATTGCAATAATCATCCACTCCACTCCACTCCACTCCACTTCACTCTTCTCCACTCCACTCATCTCCACTCCACATTCCTCTCCTCGGCTAAATCAACTTCACTCCACTCCACATTTCTCTCAACATTCCACTTCACTTCGCTTCATTTCACCACATTCCTGGCCACATTCCACTCCACTCAACTCCACATTCCACATTCCTCTCCACATTCCACTCAACATTCCTCTCCACATTCCACTCAACTCCACTCCACTCCACTCTATTCTACTCCACTCTACTCCACTCCACCCCACTCCACTAGTGTCACTCTCAACATTGCACTCCTACTTGACTTACTTCACTCCAGTCCACTCCACTCGACTAAATCCACTTCACTCAATTCTACATTCCTCTCCACACTCGACTCCATTTCATTTCACCATATTCCTCTCCACATTCAACTCCACTCAACTCCACATTCCACATTCCGCAACACTCCACTCTCCTCACCATACTCCATTCCACAACAATAAACTTTCCGTTCCACTCTACTCCTCTCCTCATTCCACAACACTCCAATTCACTCCACATTCAACAACACTACACTTCACTCCACTCTACATTCTACTCCACTCCACTACATAATCCTCTCCATATTCCACTCTTCTTCACATTCCGTTACACAATCCACCCCTTTCCACTTCATTTCACTCCACATTCCTCTACACATTCCACTTCACTTCACTTCATTTCACCACATTCCTGGCCACATTCCACTCCACTCAACTCCACATTCCACATTCCTCTCCACATTCCACTCAACATTCCTCTCCACATTCCACTCCCTCCACTCCACTCCACTCCACTCCACTCCACTCCACTCTATTCTACTCCACTCCACTCCACCTCACCCCACTCCACTAGTGTCACTCTCAACATTGCACTCCACTTGACTAACTCCACTCCAGTCCACTTCACTCGACTAAATCCACTTCACTCGACTCCACATTTCTCTCCCCATTCCATTCGACTCCACTTCATTTAACCACATTCCTCTCCACATTCCACTCCACTCAACTCCACATTCCACACTCCGCAACATTCCACTCTCCTCTTCACACTCCACTCCACTACTCTAAACTCTACGTGCCACTCTACTCCACTTTACATTCCACTCCACTCCACTCCACATTCCTCTCAACATTCCACAACACTCCAATTCACTTCACATTCAACAACAATCAACTACACTCCACTCCTATTTCTACTCAACTCCACTACACATTCTTCTCCACTTTCCACTCTACTCCACATTCCTTTTCACATTCCACTTCACTCCACTTCATTTCATTCCACATTCCTCTACAAATTCCACTCAACTCCACTCCACTTTCCACAACATTCCACTCCACTTCCAGTTCAGTCCAGTCCAACCAGTCCAGTCCAATTCAGTCGACTCCACTCAACTCCACTCCACACTCCTCTCCAAACTTCACTCAACTCAACTATCCACCTCACATCACTCCTCTCCACTCCATTCCATTCCACATTCCTCTCCACATTCCACAACATTCCACATCTCTCCACTCAACATTCCTCTCCACTCTTCAATAAACACTCCATTTCACTCCACTCAACTTCTCTCAACATTTCACTTCACACTCCACTTCACACTCCACTCCACTTCACACTCCAATCTAGTCCTGTCCAGTCCAGTCCTCTCCACTTCACTCCACACTCCACTCCACTCCACTCCACTCAACTCCACTCCACTCCACTCCACATTCCTCTCCAGACTCTACTCAATACTCCATTTCACTCCACTCCACTCCTTTCCACATTCCACTTCACACTCCACTTCACACTCCACTCCACTTCGCTTCACACTCCAGTCCAGTTCAGTCCATTCGTCCAGTGTTGTCCAGTCCAGTTCACTCCTCTCAAGTTCACTCCACACTCCATTCCACTCCACTTCTCTCCACATTCCACTTCACATTCCACTTCACACTCCACTCCACTTCTGACTCCAGTCCAGTCCAGTTCACTCCATTCTATTCAACTCCACTCCACATTCCTCTCCACAATTCACTCAACACCACATTTCACTCCACTCTACTCCTTTCCGCATTTCCACTTTACACTCCACTTCACACTCCACTCCACTTCACACTCCAGTCCAGCCCAGCCCTGTCCAGTCCTCTCCAGTTCCACTCCTCTCCACTACACTCCACACTCAACTCCATTCAACTCCTCTCCACATTCTATTTCACACTCCACTCCACTTCACACTCCATTCCACTTCACACTCCACTCCACTCCTTTCCACATTCCACTTCACATTCTACTCCGCTCCACTCCATTTCACATTCCAGTCAAGTCCAGTCCAGTTCAGTCCAGTCCAGTCCAGACCACTCCATTCCACTCCACTCCACTCACTCTCCACATTCCACTCCACTCGACTGACTCCACTCAAGTCCACTCCACTCGACTAAATCCACTTAACTCCACTTCATTACACCACATTCCTCTCCACTTTCCACTTAACTCCACATTCCACATTCCACACTACACACCACTTCCGTTCCACTCCACTTCACCCCAACCCACCCAATCTGTGCATATTATAATTGAAATCATTATTATACTGCAATGCACAAAGTGAAAAAAGAAAATAAAACATTTTTTTAATAATGAAACACTTTTATTTATTCATTATTTTATATCAGTCTGTGCTTTATTCATTCACACCATAAACCGTCAGTCCACACAGTTCCAAGGTGTCGTTCCCACGTTTATAGAATTGAACATATCTCGAGTGGATAGGCGGGTCGGAGACAACAGCACAATCACCTGGTATTCTGTAAATATCAACATCGTCAACGTTCAA
Organism: Panopea generosa; assembly: GCA_029582155.1. Taxonomy (NCBI): domain Eukaryota; kingdom Metazoa; phylum Mollusca; class Bivalvia; order Adapedonta; family Hiatellidae; genus Panopea; species Panopea generosa. Next base: position 18,733,056 of record CM055896.1, on the reverse strand, counting down.
CTTCATCTAAACCGTGGTCTAAAACAAACAAATAAAACATTTAAACAATGAATACCGTACCTCTACAGCATGGTAAAAATATACGTCATCAGGTTTAAGGTTCGATCAAAAATTTGACACAATGGTCTTTCTAAAACAATATCCGCTACTAGTACTACCAAAACATCTAATGATTTCGTCTTGAATAAACTTATTGGGAATCGCTATAAGAGTTGGTATACGAAATTCGAAGATAAAAGTATGATTTGGTTTTACTTGACCGAACTGTACTTTGTTATTCAAGACCAAATTTTAAAGAAATTGCTTGAACATTTCCTTAGAAAAAACAAAATATGTTAGGTACGTAAAATGTCAGGTGGCGGTTTATTTATTCCGTTCAGTACATGTTTTAGTTGGCAATGGTTGCTTAAGTGAAGCTACGGTGATGTTACCTTATAACAGTAATATGCATTAGTTAAAATGGTCAAGTCTATGAGTTGTGTCCTTGAGCCAGACTCTTTTTACCGCATACGCTTAGTACTTGTTTAACCCTGGAAGACATCGAGCGTGATTTTTGTAATAATTTGTTTCACAATCGAAGTAAATTTGATAAGTTTAAACTAAGTAAAAATGGTTTTTATAAAGTAAACTCGGCAAGGAAGCGATTAAAGGTATTTATTAATATTTAAATATAAAATATGCCGAGATTCAATTTCAACAAAAATCACAGAAGCCATCGTTAAACCCATTGTCACACAAACTGATAATGATAGTTTATATATTATCACCACCGGTTTCACATATGTGCGACGCCTCCAGAAGAGTATTAGTACTTGTAGATTTTTGGAGGCGTGGCAGAGATACAGACGTCCCTTAAGTTGCGTTCCTGGTTCTTTTACATGTCCAATGGGAATCAACTGTGCATTTGACTTCAATTTTGTCTTATCCGAAAGACTGATACGTAGTTTTAGTTAGAGGAGCGGTGGATCGAATGTACTACCCTTTGGTTCGTAGTCCAAGCGTTAACCACTGAATCACTTACTCCTAATAACAGCTCACACGATATTGTATTACTGTATTAAGTGTACGCGAGCATCTGTTTTAAGTAAACGTATGCTATCGTACACCATACCAGTGTTATACAGAGTTAAATAACTCAGAAAGATGCCTGAAGTTGGTCCGACATGATTTTAAATGCCGATGCTAACTTGATCGATCCCATTGCTTTCTAAACATTACTAACACAGAAAATAAATAATATTGTCTGAAATAATTTTTAAAAACTGCAACGGTGAATCTTTTATTGTAGAATAATTATATTATTCTAGAATACAGCTTGTTCAATCAATTGACGTAAAAGAAGTAATGGCGCAGCATATATATAATAATGTTCAGATATAAATATAAGCATAGTTCTAACCAGTGTCCAAATCAGCTATTTAATGTCGGCTTTAATTTCATATACATTGCCCTATCTTTTAAATGCTATTATATAATTATATACTATATTGTTTTATCACATAATTTATGGTGTACGAATGTAATAAATGCATGTCATATTTTTAATATTATCCTTGTGTAATATCACTTCCGATTCATCGTTCGATGTTTTCCGTATAACTCTGCTCTCTTACGTAAAATGCCGAACTATGTTTCAACTCTTATAAATATATTTCTGCAAACTTGTTTTATAAATACAATATGAATTGAACACTCGTGTAATCATATATATATAAGTATTTACTGTGATATGATAAAATTTACACATGATACAGTATAATAATATGATAGATTAGGTAATTGACTGAATATTTAGCGTCATTTTATGCCGATCAGTTAACCTAATCACTGTTTCCTGGGATCCTGGAAGGTTAACCATTGGTGTCCAATACACTGTTCGTGAGCATACCTTATCTAGTACTCCATATCTTATCTGAAAACGAAATTTGTTTTGTTTTGATTAAATAATTAGTAGATGATACAAGTTTATCTTTTTTTTGTAGGAAACGCTAAAAGTCTTGTAATGGAGACTGAGATGGACTTGTTTTCAAAGGTCAATCAACTGACCGCTGAAGTTCAAACTCTTAAAGCTCTTAAATATTAATTTAGTGCGTTGTGGTATCTAGTTTAAGTGTGATACTTTTAGATGCTTTATATTATTCAGATGCACAATCTCGTATTCGTTTATTTGATATACATTTAACATATTTTTTTATACACACATGGAATAATCGTTATCCGTTTATGATAAGTATTGGTATTTGAATATATCTAAAATTTCGTAATAAAACACACGCAAACTACTGAAGAGTGCGTGTGCAGATCTAGATAAGTACTCACATACCATGATGAATAGTAAAATAACGTTAAAGTATAATGTATCAATAGTTTAACGATTGTAACAATTATCTTATGCTAGTTCGCGAGCTCATCAATTATTGTTTATATATTGTTAAACAATGTGTTCAAATGACTATCGACTTCACAAATGGTTATTATCAAGTGTTTTATACAAAATTATTTATTGGTTACAGTTGGACCTACCTATGTACGATGGGACGGACAGATTGACCTGGAAACGGTTCTAATTTAGTATATAAAGGTAAAATGGTCAACTTCGAGGTTTCTTCAACTTCAACTTCAATACTATACATTTCATTGCGAATACATGTTGTGACCGTTTTGTAAGAATATTAATTTTCAAACCATACAATAAAATATGAGAATAGTATCAATAGAAATAAAACTGGAATACGTTGTAGTCCTTCTACATTTTCGACTACTCAGACATTGTTGTTTTCTTTACCATATGGTTAAAATACAGAAAAGGAAATGTCATAATTCTTCATGAGCTCAAAATGTCGTTTATGGTCACAATCCACAAATATGTTTAAATATATGTTCACAACTCTAACGTGCTACATTTTCTAGAAGGAGTATCTATCTGATGCGATTCATCCTGAAATACATGTAAACTCTGTTTTGATACTAAGTACACTACCGCCAAGTTAAAGTCACATATGTCAGTATACTTGTTCACTTTTTATCTGAGGTCTTGGTCAACGGTTACACAGACAACTTTATATTCAAGTCTATATTACCATTATTGAGATACAGGGTTAGTTTAAGAACAATATGATTCATTTATACTCTAAGTAAAAGAAAACTTTGACACTTTTTTAAAAAAAGGTGTATCAGATAGACGCATGTATAACCACACACTGAGTTCACTCATGCGCTAGAAGCAACAATAGCCAGGAGAACATGTTCGAAATTGGAACGACTTATTTATATTTAACAATTTTACATTTTATCTTATTTAAGGGAATAAATGTGGATTTTTTAAAATTTTGAAATTTTCAAAAAACATCTCCCACAGTATACCATGATTATACATACTCTCTGACTCCCTTATGTCAAATATATATATATACTAAAATATGCCAAAATAGTATATGTAAAAGAACATTGTACTAAATTAAATTTACGCTTAAAATTGTAATACATTTTTTGACGTATTAAATGATAGCGTATATTTTATTTTGATTCCAGTTTGATCCTTTATACAGGTCAACACGAAGTTTACATTGTTTCATCTTAGAAAAAGTCAGAATGGCGATGCGACTGTTGTCAGACAGCATTTAAGTGCTGGCTATTTTTAGAATGGGGATTTCGTTTCAAGTTTACCGCTCCAATTTACATATAAATTTGTCACGGTTTAGTTGTTTTGACATACTGAACTATTCAGTATGTATTTTTTAATAAAAACGAGATTTTTTTGTACATTTTTTTTAACTATTTTATTTTTAAAAAATATAAAGCGTTTTATCGTGAATCACCCTCAGTAATGACAACAATAAATTATTCATCTTTAGGTTATGCCGGTGGTTCTCACTACACAGAAACAGACGCCGCTGTAATTTACCTATGTTGATAGTGGTCACCAAGCAGGTGCCAACTTATTTGGTGCCGAGAATGAGTTCGCTAGAAGTAATACAGCAAGGTATCCATGGTGACGATGTACGCCGTGTGCACGACTCCTAGATCTAGAATGTTGATGATTACTGAAAGAAACGCGTGCTCTGCGGGGTGGATTTTGGACTACAAGGGCTATCTGACCGGTGGTTATTCTGACCATGTTGCTGCTTCAGAGTTTGTGTGCCTGGATGACCACCTCGCTAAGGCTCGTCTAAAACCAAACTATTCTATCAACTGACATGTTACCCTACTAGAGGTCTTATTCTAACTTACTACCCCTCCATCCTACCGAAGAGGCATCAAGCGCTTTTCGCTGATTGGTCAATTCTTTACTTCCTGGCTATTGGTCAGTTTCCTAATTATAACGTCCATTAAACCTGCCCATATCTTATCGCAAAAATCTATATGTCATATCTACATCATGATAAATCTAAGACTATATTTTATCATAACATATCCATCTACCTGACATCTTATCTTCATTTGCCTTCATATATCACCTCGTAAAGTGACATGATTGACCTTTGGTGTATACAATCAATTTCTTAACTCTACGCAAACTCCATTTTAAAATATTAACACAATTTAATAATTGTATACATTATAAGAATTTTTAACTACCATTATAAAACAATAACCCGTATGTACCCGTTTTACTTCTCCATTTTATTTTAATCTGTTTTGTATTTAAAATTTTCAGTTTCAAATTGTGTTCGTACCCAAGTAGGACAATACCTTCCAAGACCTTTCATTTCGTCTAATTCTGTTTTGTTTCTATCTGATTATCGTTAGAATATGATGTTTGTGATCCAAAATTACAGTTTTATTATTGCCAACATGATTCCTTTTTCAACCACATGTTTTATCTTCGAAAATTAATATAGCATATCTGTTAATCACCATTCTTATCCTCGAGTGTTGTCATATGGCAAAACAATGTCCTTAGACAGAAGTAGTTGTGGTGGTCTAGTGGTCAGCATGCTTGTTCCAAGACACAGACATCTCCGTTTCGATTCCCGGTGGAGTTTTCTCCGGGGGAAGGAAGGTTGCCAATCGCACTCCCATAGTGCATCATTCCGGCAAGGAACTGTGAAAGAATGCAATCCTTCGAGGTAAATTTAAATTGTCGGTCACGTGTACTGTGAGAACCATATCTAGTGCACGTAAATTATCTTATTAAACGTCTATGTTAATCGCTGATTCAAATGCCCATAAAACTTCCCATTCGGATGGGAATTAAAGTAGTCGGTCCTCTGTACTAGGAGAACCGTATCAAGTACACGTAAAATATATCACTAAAAGTCTATGTTGATCAGGGATTCAAATGCCCATAAAACCTCTCTCGGAAATTAGGCTTACGATAATAACCAGTTCGTCAATTCTTAGAAGTTGAGAAAAACAAAAGAAGGAAGAAAAGACAGTTTACCTAAAATTTATTAGGGACCTGATATATTTTCGTGATGCTTGAAAAAGAATCTTGCAAGTGCGATGAAAACAGTAGGAATAAGTCGGTGATATTTGTTGTAGAACACTTAAAACTAACGTAATTGGTTAAATGGATGGCCAATAAAGTGTGTAAACTTTATTGTCGGTGATATTTGTTGTAGAACACTTAATGCTAACGTAATTGGTTAAATGGATGGTCAATAAAGTGTTTAAACTTTTTTTTTTATGAAAGTTATTCATTATGTAGTATATAAATAAAAAATGATTAGGTACGATCTAAAGAAAGTTTCCGAATTTAAGCATTGTTCTATTTTGTCGATCGATAAGCAGGCTGATCCAATATTAGGAAAAATTGAAAAGCTGATAGTTCTTACAAGATAAGTTCTACTAAAACTATTTCTGAAGTATGCTCAACAAACACTTTTGTAGGGTATTTATTAATTCAAAAGTATAAACAAATTGTCACTAGACCCTGTAGAAGACTAAGATTTTGTTTATAGAAAAATATGAAACCACGAAACATAGAATTTCAAGCCTTTATGCAATGACACTAGCAAAATCAAACACAATGCTAAAATTAATTTCATGAAAGGAATGTCTTAAACTAAATTATGTGAAAATTGAGTAGAAAAAACTGAATAACAATGTTTTCTAATAAATTAAGGGTCTTATTCTTGCAATTAGAAAAAAAACAACAACAAAAAACTTCTTAATAGAATGGTGAACTGTTTTCTCTAGATCTATATTTAGAAACAGTGACCTTGATCTGAGTAAATAAAAATAAAATTCAATGCGTTTATTCCTGTAAGAAACCTATCTTGAGCCAAACAAAAAGTTTTCAACCTAAGCTAAATAAAACATACTTGTCTATCCAATGACTTGCTGGCTAACAACAGTCAGTTACTTAATAGTCCGATCAGTTTTTACATTCAGTTACAGTGATCTTGAAATAAGTAAATAAAAACGTATTGCAATGCTTTTGTTTCTGTAGAAACCTACCCAAAAATGTATTAAGATGCCTTAAGGAAAACATAAAGTATCCAGGTGAAGGAAAAGAGAACACGTTTGCCCTTCCAAAGGATTGCTGCCTAGCAAAGGTCAGTTATCAAATAATCCGATCATTTTTACGTGTTTAAAGTTGTTTCTTTTATTGAATAAATACTCAAAATACCCACAGAGAGACATCAGTAAAAGAATAAATACGCATGACTTTGATATTTATGCCTAAATATGAAGTTATTCCCATTATGGTCCAACTGACCATGATACAGATGCACAAAGTATGACCAGACAAGAACTATCAAGTTCTCGATTAAATCACAAAAGTTTAAGTTGAATTATTTTCAGATGTGATATTAAACGTCATATGTAACTCTCATACCTCTAACGCACACACGTCCTCCGATGGTTGTAAACATATGACTAGGACAGAGACATGAAGCTGGGACAAGTAGATACACGGTCTGAATTATAGAGCTTGAGCCGTACTTCAAGCCATACTGACCTATAGCCAGTCTTTCCGTTAAACATTTATTTACCTGTTAAATATTTGCACGTTTTTTTAAATATTGAATGGGGTTCAATGCAATTTTCAACACATTTCAGGTTTACAACGGTAACTTGTATTATTCATTACTGATATTGCATAAATATAGTGTTTTAAATTAAACTAAAAAACTGGTTTCACAAAAGTTACCCATAATAATAATAATAAGAGTTATTTGAAGATGACTGTAAAGTTAGTAGGTAGTTCGCAGTTGGTAGTTGGGGATTCGAATAACCAACTACCGACCAGCTGCCAGTTGGGGATTCGGAATCGTTATTATAATTACTATTTCATTTACATATATTACTCGTGTTAATATGTTTAAAAATATAATCAATAATAAGTGTATTTAAATTAATATAAAATCTGAATCCCCAACTGGCAGCTGGTTGGTAGTTGGCGATTCACGGCGAATCCCCAACTGGACATTTTGAATCGCCGTCTGGTGAGTATACTCATTTTATTGAAGAACCAACCCGGACAAAGTGTGTTATTTATTATTATAAATTTATTTTTAATTGAATTGACTGATTAAAAAAATAAAACAACGATTTATAAAAAATCCGAATCCCCAACTGGCAACTGGTTGGTAGTTGGCGATTCGCCGCGAATGAATCGCCAACTGGAAATTTTGAATCGCTTCCTGGTGAATATACTCATGGTATTGAAAGAAAAGCGCGGGAACGGTGTTTATTTATTGTTATGAACTGTTTTCCTATGGAAATGATTCGTTTTCAAAAACAAATATCGATTTGAACAAAAAAAAAGAATCCCAAATTTGCCATTTTGAATCACCGTATTGTGAGTATATTCGTTTTATTGAAGAACCAAACCACCATTGGTGTTATTATTATCCTGAATCTGTTTTCTTTATTGAATTGATATGTTAAAATAATAAAACAGCGATTTAAAAAAAAAATCCGAATCCCCAACTGGCAGCTGGTTGGTAGTTGGCGATTCGCGGCGAATCCCCAACTGGACATTTTGAATCACCGTCTGATGAGTATATTCATTATATTGAAGAACCAACCCGGCAAAAGTGTGTTATTTATTATTATTAACTTATTTTTAATTGAATTGATTGATTAAAATAATAAAACAACGATTTCAATAAAAATCCGAATCCCCAACTGGCAACTGGTTGGTAGTTGGCGATTCGCCGCGAATCCCCAACTGGAAATTTTGAATCGCCTCCTGGTGAATATACTCATGGTATTGAAGGAACAGCGCGGGAACGGTGTTTATTTATTGTTATGAACTGTTTTTCTATGAAACTGATTTGTTTTCAAAAACAAATATCGATTTGGAAAAAAAACGAATTCCAAATTTGCCATTTTGAATCACCGTATTGTGAGTATATTCGTTCTATTGAAGAACCAAACCACCATTGGTGTTATTATTATCCTGAATCTGTTTTCTTTATTGAATTGATATGTTAAAATAATAAAACAGCGGTTTAAAAAAAAAATCCAAATCCCCAACTGGCAGCCTTGATCAAGGCAAGTTATCAGGGAATCTATCACATTCTACCACATTCACTTAATGTCCATGATCCAGGCAAATTATAAGGGAATATATCACATTCTAGCACATTCACCTGATGTCCATGAGCTAGGCAAGTTATAAGGGAATATATCAAATTCTACCACATTCATCTAATGTACTTGAGCAAGGTCAGTTATAAAGGAATCTATCACATTCTACCACATTTATCTAATGTACTTGATCTAGGCAAGTTATAAAGGAATCTACCACATTCTACCACTTTCATCTAATGTCCTTGAGCAAGGCAAGTTATAAGGGAATCTATCACATTATACCACATTCACCTTATGTCCTTGTGCAAGGCCAGTTATATGAAAATACACCACATTATACCACATTCACCGAATATCCTTGAGCAAGACGAGTTATATGGGAATCTATCACATTCTAACATATTCACCTAATGTACTTGAGATAGTCAAGTTAGAAAGGAATCTACCACATCATACAACATTCACCCAATGTCCTTGGTCAAGACAAGTTATAAGTGAATATATCACATTATACAACACTCACCTGATGTCCTTGAGTAAGGCGAGTTATATGGGAATACACCACATTCTACACCATTCACCTAATGTACCTGAACAAGACAAGTTAAAATAGAATCTACCACATTCTACTTCATTCTCCCAATGTCCTTAAGCAAGCAAGAATTTGTTTCAAAATCGAATTTAAAAAAAAAACAACTAATGCTAACAAATCAGATACATTTTGACATCAATTGCAATATTGCTTATACAATTTAGAGTGAACTAATCTGTGAGATGGTGTCATACTGTGACTGTGTATACATGTATCAGTTATTTATGCACGTTTAAAGGCAGTATGTAAAAATAAATGAGTGAAACATCCTAATAAAATATTGATTGATTGATCATTTAGCGTCATTTTATGCCATCGAGGGCTAACCATCAGTTAACCTAACCACTGTTTCCTGGGATTAACAAGTACTCGAGCACATCCCATCTCCACAAGTAACTGATAACTTTCCCACTTTAATCAGTGGTAAGAGACGTATGATAATGAGACACAATGTCATATAGCAATCATCACGGAGACTGTTGCTGGGCGGGGGATTTGAACTGACGACCCCTGGATTGATAGTCAGACGCGTAACCGACTGAGCTAATCGGGCCCGGCTCCTAATAAAATAAATGTATTAATAAAAGTGTGATATTATATTGTAATAATATAAACTGATTTAAATAATGCACTCTAAATGGAGATATTTAATATATTAAATAGTCTGAACTAGTTTTAACTGTAATTTAATTCTTAGATGTTCACAGAATGATGGAAAGGTACTTATAGACCAGCATCATACAACCAATATATTAACGGCAAAAATGTTATTTAATACCCGTATATAATTGTGCAGTGTCACTATTTGCCTGGGAGTTCCCTGGTGTTTTATTTTGGGAATATACCTAAATTTTTAATATAAAGACAGGAAATAATTTTAGACGTTGTTCAGTCGAAATCAGTTTCTAACTGCCCTGCACTCAGATTTACCAGCATATCATGTATCAACAATAGCAACCCTTATCACAGCATGTTGTCAATGCTTTCTCTCCCTGGATACTGTCCAGAACTGACCAACCGACTCCACAGAACATTAGCATCGTACAAAGATAACAAAACCTGATCAACTGGCACCTCTTTAACATACATACAAGTGCCATAGTACAAAAATAACATGTTTTGTCAATATACAAGATCCCCTACGAAATAAACACACACACACATTTTTCTTTCACACTGTTAGAATAATATTATACACTAAAATGAAACACTCAATGTTCATACATAAAATGCAGAAAACAATAAAATTAAATCAAGTGACATATTTTCTTGTTCTAATACAAAGATAATCGTGTTTTTTTTAAACAATGACCAATAATAGAATTGAATACATATTTTTGTCTCATGGTCACATTGACGAACATGAAAAATAAATAAAGAAACAATTTGAAATTTATTTGTTTTTGTTACATAAACAAATGTAAACTGTAAAATGGTGTAAAACCTTTTAATCATACGTAATTTGAAAATTGGTACATTACACTTCCTGGTTGGCTGTCTAAGTGCAGGATACATGATTTCTTACATAATGTCGGCTATTACAGATTTTTACTAACATAATTGCAATAAATTTTTTTTTACAAACGCATCAAACTGGCAAACGGTATGGATATGAACGTAATAAAGAGAGAAACAATCGCAACATTAACATGAAATAGCTATATAGATATATGGATATTTACGTAGTAAAGAGAGAGAAAATCTCAATATTAACATAATATAGCTATATATATATATACTAAGACATACTAGCATTTACGGGGTATCGGTCTATCTTGGACCTTTCTTGTGGGGTCCTTATGGATTGTCAGGTCTATATAGGACCTCGCAAAATAAAGCCCCTTAAAATTAATCATTTATCTTACTAGAGGTGAAATATGTGTAAAGTGCGCAATTAGGTTTTATATCAAAATTGAAATTGAGTTGTCTCCCTTACACCATTGCCGCAATCGCCTATGCTCGACAGGCCAAGAATGCCATAAACTCGGAAATGTTCCGCATGAATATCAATGTATACGGAATATCTCGGTATTTTTCATTTCCCGCTAACTATTTGTCATTTTGGTCAAGTTTACCATCAAAGGCTTTATTTGGTACATTCAAATATGGAAAAAGATATAAAAGACATTATAGTTGTCTTTAAACTTTTGTAGTAATATTACAAAAAAACTTTGGCGTATGAGCTTTTGGGATTCAAATGTTAATTCTGCATTAGATTAATTATAAATTTATTCAACGTCGAAAGCTTTCAACAAAAGAGGCATTTGATTTGTTATAAACCTATGGACACCTCATTAATGTTTGTGATTAATGGGGTAATATGAGTATTGGCAGATTGTAAAATTCCATTGTGTATAGACCATAATAATGCTCCTCTGCCTATCGTCTTTATTTATTGAAACCTGATTCATTTTTTATACTATTATTATGATTCTTTAAAAAGGAATAGTTCTGGTTACAGAAATAGCAAGATAGGGAAAATAATATTGTAATGTGAACATTAATATGTATTAAAATGGCATAAAACATATTTAATGGCTGTCTGTTATATCTAGCTACTGCAATCATAAATAACTGAACAAAAACGTTATCACATACCAGCTTGTTGGGTAATGGTACACTGTAATACTTCATGCAACAAAAATGATAACAATTTATGATTACAAGTTCAATGACAGTGCGATTTAATATGTAAAGCACTTAAAAACTTTTTATACTCCACACTTTCTGTTTATTTGCTGTTTATCTCTGTCAAATATTGGCCCATTTAATTGCTCATCCCGTGAACCATTAATTGTTTGCTCTTTAGATTAGTTCCATGGCGGATTCGATATATCAGCGAAATATCTCGCAAACCGATCAGGGCTGAATGTGGTCTGTCATTTCTCTTGAATTTATTAAAAGATTTCAAAAACTTACGAAGCAATTGTTTATATTAATTTGATAACTTGACCTTTTCTTTGTTATAAAATTGACATTTCGCACTTCGTTTGGCTTTAACAAACTAAGTTCTATACTTTAAATTGTAAGTTTTTTCGATAGAGTTATCAGACTTCAATTAGCGATTAAATGTTAGAAATAATATTTTAGCCTCACGAGACGAATTACCGAACGATTGTACGCGTCTTAATCTTGGGTTGGGTACTAAATGTCCACCCAAAACACGGGAATGAAATATTATGAACAACGTCTGAAATTTTATTGATACACTGGCTAATGTCAACTTCTGCATATCTAATGTAATATTTCCCTCAGATTCCCTCATATTAATAATAGAGTTGGCTTTCTTCTTACCTACCTTAGAGATCGCTAATACCTCTTCTTCCCCGCAGAAATTATTACGGACTGAATGAATATGGGCCATGTTTATCAAAAATTTGAACACTTAATATAGTCAGTTAATAAAGAATGCAACTTAATACTGCAACCCTGGCAATATTGTAGAAATATGGTTTACTTTACATACTGTATTATACCCAAGTGTTGAACATTTGTTTATAATAATATAATAGCTAAATTTGTATTCTACTTCATTGGCAAAATGAAGATATTTTACCTATTAAATTTGTGAAAATAGAAATAAGTAATACATCCGAAATGCCAGTTTAAACCCTACAATCGTAGCTAAACCTGGATAAACTAATATTTAAGAAAATTATATTATATGCTACAACCCTGGCAATAATAAAAAATATCTTATACACTTATGTTTACAAGTATGATGGTTCATTCACTTGTCAATCCGGGATAACCAGGCCACATGGTTCTAAACACTGACTGATGAATAATGACTTTAGACAACCTGGCTCTAAATTCCGGTAAACAAACGTCGGCCACTTGGCTCTGACGTTATATAAATACAACTGACTCAAACTGAAAAACAATAATAACACAAAACACAATTCAATGTTGGTTTTTATCTTGGTTTATACAACCGAAAGGATTTCCTATCTGCTATCTATGTTGAAACCCGTTGTTCATGGGAGAAAACGCCCTGGGACTGCAGATATTGCAAATTTGTAAAACTTCCAGTTTTAATTTTTTTTTTGTTCGACCACGTTTCGGGTTTTACAAAAGATCTCGACTTTGGGGCGTTTTGTAGCGTATAATTTTACTCTTTTATTGTCCGACGTTGTCCAACAATATACATAAGAGTTAAACTACTAGTATGCAACCGGTAAACCTTGGTTTGCGACAGCTGTAGTGTGTTTGTCAAGTTGAAATCGGACCCTGGTCTTTGTATGTTACAAGATGGCGAAATATTTCCAGCTGAGGTTTTCCAACTTTTCTGTAAAATACCACGCTTTCTAAATTATCCATGTCGCCAATATGTTGAGTTCCACATAGACTAAAGGTTAACTAATCAAGTTGTCCACAATATCTGGCGCCCTGGCCTTGGCTAAGCTGAATGTTTAAATCGATGTATCACTTTCAAAAGAGCATCTGTCATTGCTGAGTCAACCATGCTGTTGTTGTTGTAGTAAAGCATTATGGGAGCCTGTAACTAGGTTACTAGATACATAACATCTAAAGAATTCATTGCTGATAAAGTTTTATCGCTAAAATAAATACTTTATAATGTATGCAATATTAATACAAAGGTATGAAGTTGTAGTTTAATATTTGTTCTTTTAATTTATTGCAATACTTTAATACATTTATAGCGTTTAATCACTGTTTTAATGGCGATGGTACTGTGCATTTTTGAATAGTGGAATTTATTGCAAGTTCCCAGCATTTGCTAGAAGACGTTCCCGCAGTTTTTTATGCAGGATTTCCCACATATTTAATTCGGTACGACGTTCACGAAGTCATTTTCCGGGAGTCCTTACTAAACTGTTGTGGGATTCCAGCACTTTTATTGGCCCCGTATTGCCAAAAAGATATATATTTAAACATGCAAAAATCGGGATTTCCTAAGGGAAAAGGGATTTTCTAACTTGCGCTATGCGCCTATGTCAAACTAAAATAGATTTCCCGCTTAAAATTGCAATTTATTTAGTGACATATTAAATGAATCATGTGATTTCATTTTGATTTCAATTTGGTCCGTCATGTAGGTTTTACACGTTGTAAAATATGTTTCATCTTAGAAAGGGACTGAATGATGATGTGAAGGTCGTCAAGCAATACTTAAGTGCTGTATATTTTTAAAACAGGGATTTTGTTTCAAGTTTACCAATCCGACTTAAATATTGATTTTGTCATGTTTTGGTGGATTTGATTTATCAAACCATTCGTATTATCTAAACTTTTAAGACATTTATAATTTTTTATCTTTACATTAATATAATATTGGTATATCTGTGTTTTGATTGACAAAAGATTAAAGAAGTTATTGCAGTAAAACTAAGTTTGATGTAGCGAAGAATACTTAATCTGAATTAGAAAAACCAAACCTTGTCTATTACATTACTCATTGCAACGCTGATAAATCTGATTAAATTGTACCCATGTGTCCATAAACAAACCAGTATAAATTTGTATTTCAACTAAACTTCATAACTGGAATTATGTTTTGAAATATCTTAACAATTCGCAGGTATATGTTGTTTCGACAGCTATCATCAAGATCGCAACAACATTATATATAATAAGTTAAGTTATGGACTTTTCAAGTACATTAACATGGAATTGTAAGAATATTAAGACATGCCTTTTGGATAGTCTGCTTTTCATGAACTACATCAGGTACACTTAATTTGTATTACAATTTAATAACTATGCATTGTATATCTTATTTACTGCCAGATAAAAACACTTGACGTATGGGTCGTTCCAAATAATATGACCTTAGTGATCAGTATAATTCTTATGTATTGCTGTGTTGATTTCTTACAATAACTGATTCACTGTTACAACACACGTTGACTTGAATGGATGTAAATCACGGAATTAAGATACGCTATTGTATCTGTTTCTCCGTGGTTTGCTGTAAGAAAAATCACAGGGAACTCCACCATTTGTGAAATGTCTGCATTCATGTTCCAGTTAAGTCATCAAGATATTATACTAAATGTGTTTTACATATTTTAGTAAGATCAATGAATTCTTTCAAGTTTGAGGGCAAAATGACCATATTTGATGGAAAAGCTGAAGATACTATTTTGACAATAAACATATCCACAAGATTTCAACGGTTTTGAATACATTTTGGTCTACTTTTGCCTTGGACAAGTTCTTAGCTATCACTTGACTGTTAATTACTCCTAACTCTAGAATATGACCGACATCATGTGTTTAGGAAGGTCATAAGCCGTACCAGATATTTAGATCTGAGCAAGAAGAACAGAAAACAGTTCATGTTGTAAGAACTGTGGTAAATCAATATTTCTTCGATATTCACTATGCTTTGCTTTCATGCATGTACATGATATTCTTGACCAATTACAATCATTACACAGTGCTTGTTTAGTATTTGAGTTCTATTTTGATTGATATACTATAAAGTTACCTTTCAAACTCTACGTAAACATAAAGTTGTGTTTTCTACGACACTCTCATATTTGCTAAATACAATGATCATCAACGTGTATATTACGTGCAGTAATAGATTGCAAGCTATAGGTACCCTTTCTTTTCTCTCTCAGAACATATCATTGTATTTAAACCAGACAATAAATGAACGCATTCGATTTAATCTTTCTTTAAAATGATAACAGCCGATATTCTGAAACATGCACTAGTAGTTGCTATCATAGTTCAAACAATTCCTATTGGCATTTGAATAGGACTTCAATAATTAGTTTAGCTATCCTTATATAAATTTAAATGATTTAGATATCAGATCATATCAGCTACATTTCTGTTCAAACTAAACTTTGGCTCAGATTTAAAACCGTCAGATTCGGCAAACAAAACTGATTTTCCAAGAGTTATTATTTAACATATATAGGAATTTAATCACTGTATTTATTTCCTTAGTCTTGCAGTACAACTGTTACAGTTTTCAACTTAAATATATTTAAACATTTATATATTACCCTCTTTAAAGTGTCTTTTATAAGTACTGCTGCGCTGAGAAATGACAAAAAGCCTATTATACATTTGTCTGGAAATGCTCCAGATATAATAATAATTAAATATAACTGCTTACTGGTGAAGAAGATGTTCAGTGTGAAAGTTTTTTTTTTTAATTTAATTATTCTATACTAAAAAGTTGCCCAGCTTTATATTTCATATTATTGCATTCTGCATCATGTAATTTAGTGCATGGACCATACAATACAAGAGTCTGCAGTGAGGTAACCAGTTCTAATAGACTAAGTGACTTTTGCCGTATAGCCTGACGGATATTTATACCTAATTCAATATATTTTTGTGTTATTTTCAATACCAATAATTTTAGAGCCCGGTGTGACTTTAATATAATTTTCTTTTCTTTAGTGCTGTATTTTCTGTTGCTGGTAACACATTGTGTTTATCATCATTTCTCAGAGACAGTTTCAATGATTGATTTGACACACCCATTTTCAATTTGATATTATTTGTTAGGGTTTTAGAGATAAAAGGTTTCGTGATAATGGTGTAGGGGATGTAAGTCTTATTTGGGAACCTGATTTCGCAATTTAATTTATGCTTATGATATATTGATTAATAATCATATTTTGCAATCTCAATACAAATCAAATTCTATGTTAAATATGAGAGGTCCCATTAGATTTCCCAAACATCAGGTAGTGTTTTATTCCACGTATCGTATTGCTACAACCTTATTATACAAATATTTCGAGGACCAGCGCGTTCAATGTGCTAGGACCTTAGTGGTGAAGCTTAACAGTTATTGTGATACACTGCTGTAATGCCATTGGACAGACCTTATGCCACATTAATTGTCTTAATATCCCTACATGTGAAGAAGCATAACCTCTAAAAAGTTGATACATACAGCACATCTATTAAATTACATGCAGCTGCATTTTGTACAAAATACCGAAAACAGGCATGTAAGGCCAAGTTCATTCCAAAACGTATATATTAATATACTCATAAATAAGAAAATATATAGTAGATATTTGTGTGTATGATGACATGATGCAAACATTTTACCTTATTTTGATCAATATCCTATAATAAACCTAAACATCTAATAAAAGAATACGACATATTTTTAACAACTCCCTCTTCAATATTTGATTCAATGAACTTAATGGATGATACACATCATTTCATACACATTCAAAGATATATTTAAAATGAATCAATTCTATTGGTAAAATTTATAGCAAATGTCTTAAATATAAATATTGTTATTTTATATATATACACACACATATATATATATATATATATCAGTTCCAGCTTAAAATTTTGCGCATGATACTATTTTGTGACCTTTGGCCTTTTAAGTCTGTGGAACTAAATGTATACCTGGTATTTGCATCAAAACATAAGAAAATGTTGTGCTTAAGTTTGTATAATGACATTAGACACGTGTAACAAAAACCCTTATGAGTTGCCTTGTATAAGGCTAAAACAATTTAATAGTATGTCATATTTTGAGCAAATTCTTCAATATTTCAGTTGTTGACCTTTGACCCAATGCCCTCATTGAATGATACTTGTTATTATTTTATACTATTGTCATTGGTAATTTGCGATAAACCAGTAGCGATGGTCCAAACAATCAACAGATGTCTTAAATATGAATGCTTTTGTTATTATCTCATCCAGTTAACACTTTTGCTTGTGGTGGCCTTTGACCTTATAACTCAGTCAAAAGGTAAACTATTTTTTGGTAACCGATTGTTTCTAATGTAGGTTATAGCAGTTAACTCATTTAGCCCGGTTGCCGTTCATAAACACGCCGTACCTCTTACATCGATTTCAAGCACATATATGAGAAATTTCACCAGACTATGTGCGTCCTTTTAGTCTGAGCTGTTAACCTGTTCTTGCGAGTTCTGCACATAAACGGGCTGGTTCTCTGGTGATTAAATTGATTAGTACCGTATGGGATGTACTCATTTTACCACAGGGCATTAGCCCGAGGGCAATTATGAATTCCTAGCCGATTATTATCTCCTGGCCCGGTTCTCTCGTGTCTGTAATACACATGTTCGGTTGCACTACTCAAGGGGAGTAATTACAACTGACGGTCGTATACTATGGCTAAATAGTTCAAATAAATGAAATAAAATTTAATTCAAACTCGAGAATTGTAAGAAACTTGGGAATTCGAACGACAAAATCGAGATACGCGGGGTCTTCAATCATTGATTTCTTTTCACATATGCCGATTCTCGATTTTAGTATCTTAAATATATAAATATATATAAATCACGTCAAGCTCTTTAGATAACTTATGAAACCGAACAAACCAAACGAAACGGAAATGACGTCCGACGTTTGACCTCTCGTGAAATTTGACGCCAAAAGTATCGGGCCGATTATGACCTACGCGTGAAGTCAATAACCTGCTTTAAACATGTTCATTTTTGTTACTAAATAAAGTAATATATGTATTATGATAATACAATTCCTTTATCAATGTGAGTTGCACTGTTCTCTGTTTAAACTTATTAACTGTTTATAGCAATACATAATATTACACAAATAGCATAACTGCATGTACATACATAACAAAAGTCACCGAATTAATCGAATATATTTCGTAAATATAAAGTTTTACGATGTATGTTATGTATGCTATCCAATTTTTCCAAATCTTTGATAACATTATGGATTCGATTGAAACTATATTAAAACTCAAAATGTGAATCCAAAAGAGACTGGGCTAATCGATAAGCACATTTAACTTTCACAAAGAATAAAAACAGTAAAATG
The DNA here is from genome assembly GCA_029582155.1 of Panopea generosa. Taxonomy (NCBI): domain Eukaryota; kingdom Metazoa; phylum Mollusca; class Bivalvia; order Adapedonta; family Hiatellidae; genus Panopea; species Panopea generosa. Next base: position 18,714,191 of record CM055896.1, on the reverse strand, counting down.
ACAGCGTGTCTGACTACCAATCCAGGTGTTGCGAGTTCGAATCCCCGCCCAGCCAGAGTCTCCTTGGCGATATACTACGACCTTGTGCCTCATTTTATCATTTGTCTCTCACCATTGATACAGTTAGGATTATTATCAGTTACTTGCGGAGATGGGTGTGCTCGAGTACTCGTTAACATTTCAGGATCCAAGAAAAGAGTGGTTCAGATTACCTGATCGTCTGTTTACCCTGGATGGCAGAACATGACGCTAAACATTCAATCAATCAATCAATGATTCTGAGGTTTTCCTCAACATGAACAAGTTGATGCTAGTATGCCATATAAAAAATATGTGTTGAACGGATTGTGCAAGTGTACGTTTCGTTTGTAACTTTATCTGAATATATTATGAACAAAAAAAGTGTAAAATGGTACATGGAGGTGAACCCGGCTAAGCATTGTTAATTTGAATGTAGATTCGTTACAAAAATGAAAGTTTTTCGTTTTGGTGAAATGATAAAAAGTTCCCCTTTAATTTCTGAGTAGCGATTGTTTGTAAAAAATATTTCTTAAGACTTTCGGTATGTTCTTGCATATAAATACACTAAAATAAATCAACCTTCATTTATTTCCAATTTTCATTCTGTTATTCTGCTGCTCTGCTGTTTTTCCTATATTCCTGTTATGCTTAAGACACTGTCAACAAAATGTATAAACTGGTGCAGAGAGGCGAATCCGGATCGTCATCTGTTAATTTGAACGTGAATTAGGTAAAAAATTGAGAATTTTCATTTCGGTAAAGTTAGAAAAGTTGGCCTTTAAATTCCGGGTTAAGATTGTTTGTAAACAATACATTTCTTTCGTCTTCCTGTATGTTCATGCATGTAACTTGACTAAAATAAATCATAAAAGGCAACATTCATTTATTTCACAATTCTCAGTCTCTCGTGGAATGAGCACTCTTGAATAATGAAAAAAGACGCATGATCATTAAGCTGGAACACGTTATGTACGTGTGCTCATTTAACTAAAGACATTATGAACAAAAATGGTGTAGTACATGGAGGTGAACTCTGATAATCATTGTTAGTTTAAACGTCGATTCTATGAAATAATAAGAGTATTTTCCTTTGGGTCAAATGCGAAAGGTCACTTTAACTCTCCGGTAACGATTGTTTGTAAAAAAAGACTTCCCGTGTGTTCATGCATGTAACTGTATTAAAATAAATGATAAAAAAACAACTTTTTTTCCATTCTGCTATTCTGTTGTTCTGTTGTAAAAATGAAAACAAACGTTTTTGATAAATTGCTATTCTGCTGAAGACAAATCAGAAATGTTAAAAATGGTGGAGAGGTGAACCCGGAACATCATTGTTTAATCCAAATTCAGTAAAAAACTGAGAATTTTCATTTTGGTGAAATGAAGAAAAGTTCATCTTTAACTTTCGGGTTGTGATTGTTTGTAAAAAAACGTTTCTTAAGCCATCCTATAAGTTCATGCACGTAACTACGCTGAAATAAATGATAAAAAAAACTTTTTTTTCAAATTTTGAATTGTTGCTATTCTGTTGTTCTGCTAAAAATGAAAAACAAATTGTTTTGCTAAATTATTGTTCTGCTGAAAACGCTATAAGCAAAATGGTGCAGTGACGGGAATCCGGATCATCATTGTTAGTTTTAACGTAAATTCGGTAAAATTTTCTTTTTCTTTTGGTGAAATGAAGAAAAGTTCATCTTTAACTTTCGGGTTGTGATTGCTTGTAAAAAAAACCCGTTTCTTAAGCATTCCTGCACGTTCATGCATGTAGCTGTACTATAAGAATTTAACAAAAAAACATGTTTTCCAATTTTCATTCTTCTACCCTGCTTTCTGCTCGCATGATTGATAATTGTTCATTCTGCTATTCTGCTGTTCTTCTGGAAAAATTATTCTTTTATAAATTGCAATTCCGCTGAAGACTATGTAGGCAAAAATGTGCAGCGAGGAGAATCCGGTTCATCATTTGTTGGTTTAAACGTAAATACGGTAAAAAAAAATAAGAATTTTAATGTTGGTGTAATGAGAAAATGTTCCCTTTAAACGTTCGCGTTGTGATTGTTTGTAAAAAAACGCGTTTCTTAAGCCTTTCCGTACGTTTATGCATGTGACTGTGCTAAAGTAAATGATAAAAACTACCTTCATTTTTTTCCAATTTTCATTCAGCTACTCTACTAACTTTACCGAGCCATGGAGATCTTTCCAATTGATTAATCATAAATACATTTTGTAGTAGGTCTGTTAAACAATCGATAATCAACGCAGACACATACAATTTTAAAATATTTAATTAAATTATGTTTAAAAACACCATTTTAAAACCCAAAATCACGATTAAGATATGAACGGCTATCGTAAATATGTTCAACAAATGCGTTTCTGTAGGAAATTCATCTGTTGTGTCAATGATGATTATGTTGCAATAGAGGTGCATTTATTATCCAACGATGCATAAAAAAATTTAATCTCGATCTAATGATACCAAGTTACATTCATTGGAAAGGCGGTCAGACAATTCTCCTATTTTACTATAGTTATTGAAGTGTTTGAAATATTATAACTTAGTATATTATAATCAATAACAATCCGATATTAGTTTTCAAACATGTAAACTTCAAACATTATAAATGTGTGTAAATTGCGGGTGGGTAGAGGTATATTGCAAAATATTATACTTTGGATTTTGCTTTGCAAAAGAATAACGCGATGTATAACGCTTAAATATTTAACGCTTAAAAGCGATTAATAAAATAAGCAGAAGAAGAAGCAAACACAGATGAAAAAGATTCAGCAAATTAAAGTTTAGTGTTGCTATAAAAATGGAATGTTCGCACAGAATTGTTATCCATACAGTTGATTATCATAAAAAAACCCACATAAAATGTAATAAATAAGAAAAACAACAAGATGCACTGATAAACTACCAGACAAACCATACAAAAATTAAGTTGTCAACAAAAACATAAATATGTAAGAAAGTAAACATAATAAAAACAATTTATAACGCAACTACTTAATGTCCCATGTCGTGACCGGTTAGTTCAGTCGACGCCGTGAAAAAGGACGTTGATTATTCATAAAAAAACACACTTTAATGTTTTTCACAGTAACATACCAATTATTCGAATACCGAATTATCCTTAAGTGAACAAAGTATGTAATTCGACTCTGCAAGTTATGTGCATTTTACCTTAAGTGTTTATGCATAATTTACAAAACGCAGGGACTTTACCTTTTCCTATATATTATGTCGCATTTGTATCCGGGTACTCTGGTTACTGTCTCGTTAAAATAAAATAGTAATTTGACAGTATTTGACAGTGTTTATGCAGTCTATATCTATAATCTAAATTTAAAATTATTTATTCTAATCATATGCAAGCAAGATATACCAACTACAATATATGCGTCTTATTTATTTTTGTTGTTAATTTAGTTAATACTAAATCATTTTAACTCTCATGCGCATAAAGCTCAGAACTTATACGAATAGCTATAGAGTCCGCTTTCTGGCTAGAACCAGTATAAAGTGTTGTATAATAAGAGGCATCGGGTCGAGTTGGGTACCGAACCGGCAACCTCTGGCGTGAATGGCCATAACACTACCGCCACAATTTATTAAATTAACATCAATTGCTGCTTAAATGATACAACTCTAACTTTTCAAGCTTGCAATATTGGACTAGTGTGCTCATAAGTACTAAAGATTAGATGGAGAAACGCAAAATGTACAATAGTATTAGGTGTTCTGTGGCGGCAGTGAATAGTCGGTGCTGGGGTCTTCGGGCATGTGGTACATGTATAATTACACTCATGGACAGTCTCAACCAACCCTCGGGTCGTCTGTGTTGTTTTATTGGTTGCATTTGGTGTATAATTTCCCTTTTATCCGATAGTATCCATTATTGCAAAAGCAGTCGGCAGGTAAGGCAGGTGTTGTGATTTTCTAGTAAGACGATATTCGTGTTACATTTGTTAATACCACTCCTTTTCGCTTAATTCTAAAGATTATTTTAACTTCTTATTAACCTGCCAAACACGATATCAGTTGAGTGAGAATGGGGTACAAATAATTTACATAACAAAACGAGACTCTAGGATACCAATTGCATTACTTCAAAAACATGTAATGATTTTTTGTTAAGCTATAAGGATAACATGTTGACATTTCCTCGCAAAATATACCGGTGAATCTAATTATAAATTTATCCTCAAATCCAATGTCAGTAAACTAGTGGAAATTATTTTTATTTAACCTTGTGTTTCTATACGATATTTTGAAATTTCTTTGTAAAACATGTCGGTGAATCTATATATAAGTTTATTCTGAGAAGCAAAGTCAGTAAACAACTGCTAGAAATCATTTGCATTTAACCATGTGTTTTTATACAGTACTATGAAAAGAATTACAAACAAATATCCTAAGGACAATATTTTGACATTTCTTCGTAAAATATGTCGGTGAACTATAAATAAGTTTCTCGAGAAAAAGCAAGGTCCGTAAACAACTGCTGGAAAGCATTTGCATTCTGCACTTATAATGTAATAAGATATTTCTCTTTACCTGACTTTAATGGTGATGTGATTTATAGACAGCATACTTTTTCCGCTTGACGCTTTTTGTCCGCAGAAAAAATATACATACTTTGACTTTGTCCGCATGATGCACTTTGTCCGCCAAAATTTGGAAAGAAATAAGAAACTTTTGTCCGGATGATACCCTTTATATGCATGCATTTTAGAATAATGTTGACGTTTGTTCGCACAACAAATTTTGACCTCATATGTGATATAATATTGAACAATTTTGTATGCGTGAAAATTTTGTCCACGTTATTTTAACAAATGACGCTTTTTGTCCACAAGGCATTAAATCAATATTTAGAGGATCATAGATGAAAGTTTAGTCATTATTGAATTTATTAAACGATTTTATTTTTGAATAACATATATACATAGCATGCGAGGCTCAAATCCAAGATGGTCACCAAAGTGACCGCCAAATGTGAAATTTATGTTATTACATAATCTGACAGAAAACACTGCAAAGTGTTATAATTTAGATAAATTGCGTAATTGTAAGCTGTATGGCATGTTAAGATAAGTAAAAAGACCATTGATTCATGTACAATAAGTTTAAATAAGGGACAAAATGGGGCAGGATAAAACGATGAATGCAAAGTTTGACTGGTAGGAATAAGTTTTGAATTTAGTTGAACGTTCGGTAGATTAACGTTATACAGTTATAGCATTAGAAACATAAAAGAAGCAACAGAAACAAAGGGAAGAAAGCAATACATAAAGAATTAAAGTAGTTCGCGGCGTTCCTATCATTTTTTTTATATCTGGCGCAATTCATCAAAAATCTGTACAATTAATCTATGAAGTCTCAGCTTTCGTTTAAGCTTTGTTTTCTTTGATATAGTACCGCAATTTCTCATTTACAGCGTCCCTTGGTGGTACGTATTTTTCGCCATTTTTCCCTTGTAAAATAATCAATATTAATTCAAAATTGTTTATATTAACATTATCAAATTACTCACGACTGTAAACAAATTTATTTTATTATTGGGGTTTAACATCCGTTTTAACATATTTAAATTAAATATGGCATATCCAGTTTGACTGGTGTAAGAAGACATCAGAATGAAACCGATTAGAACCATCCTTCCATAAGTATATCTATTAAGTTAAATTTCAGTTTTTAGATTCTATTGATAAAAAAAATAACGCAATACTCTATCAGTGTTCTATCATGTTTTGTTTTACATATATTCCCTATTAATAAATATTTATCTATTTCTTTATATATTTATAATTTACTTTCTCTGATTACAATTAAGTTGCCATCTCATTAAAAATAAAAAAAGTGTATTCATTATCGCTGAAATTAACAAACAAGCTCTATTTACTGTTTTATTTATTCTAAATTTCATAAAGTAAAACAATAAAGCGAAACAAAATACCGGAAACTGTCAATATGTCAGGAAAGTTTCGGCGAGTATCGCTCGTTATATTCCGGACATTTCCGATAGCGATTACCTGTAGCAGACGAAATATAGATATTTAAGCAGACGATCCGTGCAAAGAGTTATGGGTAATCGTTCGCCATTCATAGCTTATCGACGGTTTCGGTATACATCTCTGTCTATCTCGTCTTTTATAAGTTTATTCTGTTCAATTACGCGTAAAATCTTGGTGCTCAGAAGAAATTTGACTTTAAGGAAAATAGATAAATATATAGTATTGGTCTTGGTATTAGAAGTATAGACATAAACAGAGAAAAGAGTGACTGCAGGTGCTTATTTAAATTTCGAATGTCACATTTGGCGTTTTTCAAATATTAGAAACAACTCTTCCTGGACCAATAAACATAATTTTGTGGTATTTTTTTACTACCTTAGGGGGATAATTTTCTCATTTTAGTCCATTTCTGAAGTAAAGGAAATATTTGTAGTAGTAGTAGTAGTAGTAGTAGTAATAGTAGTAGTAGTAGTAGTAGTAGTAGTAATAGTAGTAGTAGTAGTAGTAGTAATAGTAGTAGTAGTAGTAGTAGTATAGTAGTTGTAGCAGCAGAAGTACTTTTAGTAGTAGTAATAGTAGTAGTAGTAGTAGTAGTAGTAGTAGTAGTAGTAGTAGTAGAAGTAGTATTATTTGTAGTAGTAGTAGTAGCAGTGGTGGTCGTTGTGGTGGTGGAACGTTAACTGTCTTCGTAGTGGCTCTGATAGGACTTCGAGAAAGGCTCGTTGTGTAACATAGTTCTGACAGTGTGCCAATTTACTCAGTATTGACGGGTAAATGACAATGAACCGTGATGATGTATATAATCATCAGAGAGACTGTGGCTGGATGGGCAGTGATTCAAACTCACAACTCCTGGACTGATAGTCAGACGGACTTCCGACTGAGCTTACCGGGCCTGACCCAGCAGTATTAGAATAATTTGAAGTGGCATCAGTGGTAGTAATCAAATGTTTTTGATCTTTAAATGGAGGGTCTGACTATCAATCCAGGTGTCGATAGTTCATTTTAACATGTCCAATCATTCCTGATATAAAGGAGTTTGTATGCATTAAATACAATTGTATTGTAAATGTAAATAATGCCCCCACTGTGTCTTGATGATATCTATTGCGTGTGTCATCTTCAGTTAGATTGGTTTGTAAATGGCACGTATGTATGCAACTTTTTAAATGCTCTTTATTTTTGAAAGATATTTTGTAAATGGTTGAAGTGCAATTTATTTTATATATTTGTGGCAATCTGAGACATAATTGCCAAGCGTATTTTAATTTCGTTTTTCTGTTAATATGTTTGTTCGCTCCCCATCTCCATATGCTGTTCTGTAAATTGTATATACGTAATAACGAAACCCATTGTACATGTCTGATCAACATTCATTGTACCACATTCATATCATTCACACAAACAAAACCTTAGGGCTTTAAAGAACTGTACCAGTTGTGCGAACAAACGTCAACATTATTCTAAAATGCATGCATATAAAGGGTATCATCCGGACAAAAGTTTCTTATTTCTTTCCAAATTTTGGCGGACAAAGTGCATCATGCGGACAAAGTCAAAGTATGTATATTTTTTCTGCGGACAAAAAGCGTCAAGCGGAAAAAGTATGCTGTCTATAAATCACATCACCATTAAAGTCAGGTAAAGAGAAATATCTTATTACATTATAAGTGCAGAATGCAAATGCTTTCCAGCAGTTGTTTACGGACCTTGCTTTTTCTCGAGAAACTTATTTATAGTTCACCGACATATTTTACGAAGAAATGTCAAAATATTGTCCTTAGGTTAGATATTGTCTCTTCAGTTAGATTGGTTTGTAAATGGCACGTATGTATGCAACCCTTTAAATGCTTCTTTATTTTTGAAAGATATTTTGTAAATGGTTGAAGTGCAATTTATTTTATATATTTGTGGCAATCTGAGACATAATTGCCAAGCGTATTTTAATTTCGTTTTTCTGTTAATATGTTTGTTCGCTCCCCATCTCCATATGCTGTTCTGTAAATTGTATATACGTAATAACGAAACCCATTGTACATGTCTGATCAACATTCATTGTACCACATTCATATCATTCACACAAACAAAACCTTAGGGCTTTAAAGAACTGTACCAGTTGTGCGAACAAACGTCAACATTATTCTAAAATGCATGCATATAAAGGGTATCATCCGGACAAAAGTTTCTTATTTCTTTCCAAATTTTGGCGGACAAAGTGCATCATGCGGACAAAGTCAAAGTATGTATATTTTTTCTGCGGACAAAAAGCGTCAAGCGGAAAAAGTATGCTGTCTATAAATCACATCACCATTAAAGTCAGGTAAAGAGAAATATCTTATTACATTATAAGTGCAGAATGCAAATGCTTTCCAGCAGTTGTTTACGGACCTTGCTTTTTCTCGAGAAACTTATTTATAGTTCACCGACATATTTTACGAAGAAATGTCAAAATATTGTCCTTAGGATATTTGTTTGTAATTCCTTTCATAGTACTGTATAAAAACACAAGGTTAAATGCAAATGATTTCCAGCAGTTGTTTACTGACTTTGCTTCTCAGAATAAACTTATATATAGATTCACCGACATGTTTTACAAAGAAATTTCAAAATATCGTATAGAAACACAAGGTTAAATAAAAATAATTTCCACTAGTTTACTGACATTGGATTTGAGGATAAATTTATAATTAGATTCACCGGTATATTTTGCGAGGAAATGTCAACATGTTATCCTTATAGCTTAACAAAAAATCATTACATGTTTTTGAAGTAATGCAATTGGTATCCTAGAGTCTCGTTTTGTTATGTAAATTATTTGTACCCCATTCTCACTCAACTGATATCGTGTTTGGCAGGTTAATAAGAAGTTAAAATAATCTTTAGAATTAAGCGAAAAGGAGTGGTATTAACAAATGTAACACGAATATCGTCTTACTAGAAAATCACAACACCTGCCTTACCTGCCGACTGCTTTTGCAATAATGGATACTATCGGATAAAAGGGAAATTATACACCAAATGCAACCAATAAAACAACACAGACGACCCGAGGGTTGGTTGAGACTGTCCATGAGTGTAATTATACATGTACCACATGCCCGAAGACCCCAGCACCGACTATTCACTGCCGCCACAGAACACCTAATACTATTGTACATTTTGCGTTTCTCCATCTAATCTTTAGTACTTATGAGCACACTAGTCCAATATTGAAAGCTATAAAAGTTAGAGTTGTATCATTTAAGCAGCAATTGATGTTAATTTAATAAATTGTGGCGGTAGTGTTATGGCCATTCACGCCAGAGGTTGTATGCAACCCTTTAAATGCTTCTTTATTTTTGAAAGATATTTTGTAAATGGTTGAAGTGCAATTTATTTTATATATTTGTGGCAATCTGAGACATAATTGCCAAGCGTATTTTAATTTCGTTTTTCTGTTAATATGTTTGTTCGCTCCCCATCTCCATATGCTGTTCTGTAAATTGTATATACGTAATAACAAAACCCATTGTACATGTCTGATCAACATTCATTGTACCACATTCATATCATTCACACAAACAAAACCTTAGGGCTTTAAAGAACTGTACCATATTGAATACAGGTGCAAATACGTACTTATCTGGATTTAGATAAGTTTAGATCTAAATAAAATTGTATAAAGTAGGGTAGGACAGTTCGCTCCAATACCGGACATGTTTATGTACCGGGGTATGTTATAAGCTGTCACAAATATATAAGTAAATTCATATCCCAGCTCAAAAGATCAATGGACAAAATTGACATTACATTTGTAATAAGCTACTTGAGCCACGCATTCTTATACTTAAAAAGTATCATCATGTTGTAGTGTGATTGTTTTTCTTTTATGTGAGGGCTGATATAAAGAGTAGTAGAAACAATAAGTGAGGGAACAGATGAACACAATGGAAAGTTGACAGTGTCGGGGTGGTGGCTAGAGATGTAACGGTAGAACATTTTAATATAGATAACAAATTCACTTGTATTGAACAAAAGAGCAAAGTTTCTTGTCATAACTAAATAAAGGAATTTGGAACACTAAGACTACGGGCAAATTGTTTAAAACACCTGCTGTAGGACCTCTAACTTGGAGTTTGTCCTGGTACTACATAAATAAATACAGCGTAATACATGCATCTTAGGTATTCCGCCATGAGGAAAATTGGCTGTCTGGTACACATTCAAGTTTGTCATGTTAACAGTGGATCTTTTCAACGGAGTAATCGAAACATGCACGACATTGGACATTCTAAGGCCTAGTTCTTCTAAAATATCTCGTTATAACTAGCGTTAACAATATATATAGTATCGGGTATTTTACATATCGTGTAGTGACATCTTAGCTCTCTGTTGAAAGTTCTGTAGACATTCAGTTCAAAGTTCAGCAAACAGTCACGTGATTTGGGTATGCAAATGTTTACGATTCAAGTTGCTATGGGACACAACTAAACTTTACTGCGCAAATGTTTGCAGGGTGTGTATGGTCATACGTTATAACATAAGTATTGTAAGTTGAAAAACTAATTCAAAAAATCAAAAATGAGGTAATTCATTAAAAAAAACATCAATGTTTGATTCATAGTAAAACTGTATTGAAAAATATGACATATTAACTAAATAAAGCAAATATTATGCGCTAAATATTAACATATACTATCTCTTTTGCAAACTTTGTGTAGACAAACACCGAATAACAGCCACAACAATAACAACAAGAGCAACCACAATGTGGGGGAAACGGTAAAGATTCGAACCCGAACCCTACGTAGTGCGTCGTGTTTGGCAATGTTCGAATTTAATACTCATCCGGACAATGTAACGGTCTGTAGAATCAGACACTTGGTTTAAACATTTTATTCAGTTCTATTTTACATACGTAATCGGACATTCCATCTCCATTTTTATACCAATTTAAACAGCACTATCTGAAAGACTTATCTCTTCTTTCGGACTTTAAAGTCAGGTGCTGGGGGGAAATCCCTATAAATGTAAAAAAATAAACTAAAGAGGTATATAAACTTGATATTGAAGATCTGTTGATATTCACATGCGGATAGTACTCTATTAGTACTCGTTGCATTTCCATTGTTTCAATAATTGTAATATATGAAAAGGCAGGTTAATTTGTTTGCATGATGTGGTCGGTCTACCTTTAATCAACAAAAAGCGGCACGTATTTTATTTATTGTTTTTAAATGTTAAAAGAGATGATTAAACGTAAATTGATTTCCGTTGTTCCAATAATTGTCATGTACGAAAACCAAGTTTATTTGTATGCACAATGTGCGAAATATCAAGAACATGAAACAAACGCACAAAATTTTACTTCTTTACCAGAAAGCTAATTTGTCTTACCTAAGAAATATTTACATTTAATGACCTAATATATAAGCGTAATTTAACATGCATTGTTGATAACCGTTTTCAGACATTTTATTCATTGTAACTTATAAATTAACCACTTCATTTCTAAGTTTAAATGATTGAGCTAAATATTTTGAAGTTATTTTTTAGGTTCTTTTCATTAGGTTGTCAAATAAGTTTAATGTTGGCCATTACAGTACTCCACCATTTTTTTTTAAAAATCAAAGTTTTTGTGTGTATTTTATCTATGTAAAACATCTATCAATTACTTACGGATTTTATTTTTCTGGAATAAATGCATGTTCTGGCCTGCAGTGTCTACGTATAGCTACGCCGGTGTATCTGTTGTGGGGAGTACAATTGAAATATCTAAAACACCATTTTCTGCAGGTTACGTTCTAGTAAGTGTTCTTAGGGATTCAAATCGGGTACCTCTTATGTACTGAAAATCCATAAAAACTTGCACACAACTCTGATTAACATCTCATTGTACGAGATATGTATATATAAACCCTTAATTTAACATGTATTACACTGTGAAAACATTCCAGGTAATTAATGGTTGTGGTTGTAAACTTAGATAAAGTTGAAGACACTTAATAAATTTATTATGTTGAAGGTCACAGACAGCAAATACGGCGCCACTTGGTTTAATTGTTTCTAAAGTTTATGATAAAAATAGTTTCAAAGATAATCAAGATAATAATCAAATTCACAGTATTGTATCTAAGTTAAATGATATATGATTCACTAAAATCACACTTTAAAAGCGGTGTCCATATCATAGACTCTTTGTGAATAAACTTAAATAATAATTATTTTCATAAAATAGTTCAAAATTAAATTGAATTTCACAAAGTCCTGATGGTTTTCCGATCTGACTAGTAAAATATCCAAACAGTGACTATGTCCTAAACTCAGGTTAAGTTCTACATAGTGATCTATTAAATTTTCCCTAAAATATGAAAATTGTTTTGTTAACACAATACATGGCATTTGCATGGTTAAGATACTTTTTTATCAAAAGAAAACATAAAAGCAAACAAGATATACTTGACAATATGGTGCAGTATAGTGAGAGAATTGTGCCTTTTTTTAGAAAAGCACCAAACTTGGCACAAAGATAGTACAAGGTCAACTAATTATTTTTAAGACAGAGACTCGCCGCGAGACTTTCAAAAATGCCAGAGAAATCCAAGATGGCCGCCAAAATGGCCCCAAAATTTGACAGATTTCACGTTCGTCCTTAAATTTACAGAATTTTATGAAAACTTATAATTTTTTATGACCAATGATATCAAATTATATTTATATTTAACAATTTTAATCGTTTTATTGCGACAAAATATTATAAAAGAGAGAAAATGCAAACTATAAAAGCTAAAATCTTCAAAGTTAGCAAAAATCTCTATTACTTAGATAATATTTATATTTTTTCCCAACGTTTTCATCAAACTTTACATAACGGGTATTGTCGGACGAGTACGATGCAAAATTGCTAAAATAATGTTTTAAATAAAGCAAAGATTTGTATCTATATGCAAATTAAAGTGGTTGGGGGTAAATCAATATGACATTATGTGCACATATCAGTCAATGCTAGAACATATTAAAGATTATTTTACATATAAACAACAACTCTTTGTATATAACTATGATGTAAACAGTACTCTAGCCTTTGTACATTTACATCTGAAATACACTTTGTCAGCATGTAGAGAGACGACCAGATTGGTTTCAATATTTTTAGGCTTGGAATGAACTATACCCCTGCAAAATCTATTGCGATAAGCTATTTGTTTGGTGCTTTATATAGCTGAGCTGTCGGTTCAAAGGTTGGCCATCCCTATGTGTGAAAAATAACTTTAAGGACTAATTAGAAGACGTGCTTGTTGGGACAAATACAAATCACTCTATAACTAGCATTACACCTTCATGGATTCTGATTCGGAAGTAGTGAATATAGTTTAAAGTTCCTTATTGTTCCCGGTCTGCCCTGCTCTCTAGTTTTCTTTTCCCACTAAATGATAAAGTTTAGTCACACGCAGTGAATGAATAAAAAGCTGGCAGGGATCTCGTTCTCTGTTTATTAATTTGATATGAAACGATATGCATACGAGAAGCATTTTTACAGTTCGAAACCCGACCCAATCCACATTCAAACCAGCCTATGAACTTAAATCAACGATTTATACCAGGACATATGTATCAACTGTTTTATCATGATATTTCCTATACATTTAGTAGCAAATCATAGCTGTGCTTGTTTGAAACACATACACTGCATATTGTCTACAGACTGACTAGAAGATATTGAACTAGTTGTTCCTGTTTGTCATCAACGCCAAGAAAGGCGTCCCGGTTGTCAGGGAAATTGGAGCTTTGCATAACTTTCCTATCGTAGATCAGGTTAAAGACTACCATGCACATACTAATACCTACCAATCTGCTTACATCGGAGAGTTCTCTTCTTATTCTTATGGTTTTAACAAATTTTAACCATGATTTTAGGGATGTATAGCAGTTATGTACTTCACTTAGGCTGTCACCAAGCCAAGAAAACATCTTTATACTACACTGGGTTAAATTTTAAGTTCAGAATTGATCCTGGTGTTTTTGGTGTCAGGATATATATATATCGCACTTGGCTTGACAAGCGGGTTGTAGTGACTTGGATATTATTGGCCACTCATGACAGAGTTCAAATCCATTTGCCATTTCCCTTTAATTCCCATATGTACAAACTGTCAGCCAATCAGCAATTTTCAGCAAGCATTTACTACAAAAGATTAAAAGGATTAGATGAACAATTTACTTAAATTGCAATCGGATTAAAATCATTTATTATGAAAAGAGGAGGAATTAAAATACAACAAAAACTTAATAAACTTTTATCAATATATTTCATAATTTGTTTGGCAGAAACTGGAAATGGCTGATTATTTCTATTAAGTATATATTTAATCTTTATTTCAGTCTCATCTATGTACATCGCAATAACAATAACATTAATATCATACAGTATATGTACATAACCATTCAAATATATGAATTACAAGAGACTATCACACAATGCAAAATACAATTATTTATTCACATAATAAGACTATGTGTAATGCTGCAAATCGATTTATTAAAAAAGTGTTAAGATAAACAACATTTTAAAATTCTAAGTATTCATGAATGTGAATCCGCTGTTGGGGAATTTTTTTATCAGTCATTATATAATGTTATTATCCTTGTGATATTTGTTTTCACGCACATACATGTATGGAATCCCCAACAGCGGATTCTCATTCAATACAACCTGAATAACAGGAAAATGGTATAAAACCTTGTGATATCTTGTGTCTACCCTACTGCAAGATTCAGTTTATAGTCTATATACTTCTGCTAGGCTATAAGCCGGGGCTAGAGGAGTGTGGGTTGTTGCATTTTCATTACCCGGCATAAACAGACTCAATACAAGAAAATAACGGTGGAACCGATGGATGCTCCGCCAAGTGAGTGTTTGACTCTGTACCATATGGTAATGATATTGAAGGGGGAAGTAACTGTGAGAGTTCTAAAGAGAAGTCAATACATTACTTTTATTTCGTGATATAATACATTGTACAACATACTTTGAAATAGGTCATTATGACCCGTGATCAAACATTTCAGCAAATTGTTATTACAAATATACATTCAATGATGGATATAATTACTGATTTCATTATAAAGATTCAGTTGTTACATATGGCATATTAATACATTTGCTAGTTTATCAAACACTGCACCACTTTAGTTTCTGTATGCTAACATATTTATATTAAAAAGAAATGGACTGATCAAGTACTAATATAATAATTGGGTGTATATACATGTACATACATAGTCTTTATGTATGTAGTTGCATGAAGAAGTCGTTGTCTTGAAAATATTAATGTATAACATTTTGTATTAGCAACAATTGATACTGTGCACTCGTTATTGAACACCCATCCAGTACTGAATGACCATCTCCATTTTCACAGGAAATAATAGACTTTTGAAGAAAAGGACACAAAACATCACCTTTCAGTCGTTAGAATGAATGTAAATCAGAAGTGTAAAAGTGTTTTATAAGAGAAATGTGATTTTAACTACTGAATTAAATGCCCCTTTTTGGGAAAGGTAACGTCCTGGAGTGTTTAATTGGGATTATACGCAAGTTGTAGTGTTAAACATACACACCATTAGAGTAAGGATTGCAGTTTGTTACCTATCCAATCATGGCTGTCTGTTAGTCACAGTAGGCTATAACTTTAGCTGGTTATAAGCTATCAGATGCATATGTAGGCGTTTGCCTAATCTGTATTTTCTGAATTAGGTATTATACAGATTATACGGCTTTGCACTTGACAGAACTCATTCGCAAATTATTGAACCGCAACAAAATGACAATATACGCATATCCGAGCTAGTTTTACAAAATTAAAACCAGAGGTTGTAGCGAAATAGCGTCATGGAGACAATATGCACATCTCCACTTGGTAATGATACATCCTAGCAAGTTTTATAAAATTCAAACCAGAGGTTGTAGAGAAATAGAGAGGACAAGAATTTGGCCACAGACAGAATGAAAGGGCCATAACTCCGTGAAAACAACATCGAACCGGAACACAAACATAGCAAGTTTCATAAAATTCCAACCTGAGGTTGTAGAGAAATAGCGTGGACAAGAATTTGGTCACAGACTCAATGAAAGGGCCATAACTTCGTGAAAAATCATCGAACCGGAACACAAAGACAATATGAGCATCTCCACTTGGTGGTGATGCATCCTAGCAAGATTCATAAAATTCCAACATGGGGTTGTAGAGAAAAAGCGCGGACAAGAATTTGGTCACAGACAGAAGCAAAGGGCAATAACTCCTTGAAAAATCATCAAACCGGAACACAAAGACAATATGCGCATCTCCATTTAGTAGTGATGCATCCTAGCAAGTTTCATAAAATTTCAACATTGGACTGTTGAGAAATAGCGCGGACAAGAATTTGGTCACAGACAGAATCAAAGGGCCAGAACTCCGTGAAAAATCATCGAATTGGAACACAAAGACAATATGTGCATCTGTACTTGGTAGTGATGCATCCTAGCAAGTTCCATAAAATTCCAACCAGAGGTTGTAGAGAAATAGCCCGGACAAGAACTTGGGGAAGCACAGACGCACGCAAGCATGCACGGACGAAGCGGCGACTATATGCTTCCCCCATTTGGGAGAGCATAAAAACCAAGTATGGTAGGTTGTCACTTGGTTTTCAAAGAATCCTTTATCATATCAGCTCTCTCTCTCCTCTCTCTCTCTCTCTCTCTCTCTCTCTCTCTCTCTCTCTTATTATTCTTGTTTGGAGTTTATTTTGTATATGATTAAGGAATTAACTGACGTCTCATTTTGTACTTTACATTTGACTAAATAGTTTAACTAATGTCTAACAATACACTAAAACTGCGCAATACACAAACATTGTAATCCAAAACTTCTGAGATTGAAATCAAGATAAAATGGATGAATTTGTAGGTAAACAATCCAGTTATTCCAACATTCTATTCGTGTCTATTTTATGAATGATTCATACTGATACCAGTGTCAGTATAATATAAAAAAAAATAAGGAAAATATTATACGGTATCTTAACTGTTGAAGTGTTCTATATTTATGCTTTTACCTGCTTTACTGAAATTATTTACTTTTAAACTGAACAAGAGAGAAAGAAAACTGACCCCGGTTAGCGCTGTCTGCATCATGTCTGACTATCAATCAAGGTTTCTTGAGTTTAGATCCCCAGCTCGACCACAATTTCCATGATTATTGATAAACGACATTGTGCCTCATTGTCATTCGTCTCCCATCGCTGATCAAGTGGAAAGAGAATCATTTACTTGCCGATATATAGGGTGTGCTCGAGTAATGGTTAACCTTCCAGAATTCAGGAAAGAATCAGGAAACTGAGCGTCTGGTAGCCATTGATGCAAATTCATGACCCAAAATATTGAAGCAAATATAAACTGTATACAACTATCTGCTAGTTTAATAAATCCATATTTTAGCTTCTGAATACTTTTTTAATAGCATGTTTGACTATATAATTCATGAGATCAGATTTTGCAGGGCCCTGTTAGCTCTGTCGGTAGCGCGTCTGACTATCAATCCAGGTGTCGTGACTTCGAATCACCGCCCGACCACAGCCTCCGTGAATCATATACGACATTGCGTATCATTACCATTTGTCTCTCAACGCTGATTCAAGTGGGAAATTTATCAGTTAATTGCGTAGAGGGGATATGCTCGAGTACTGGTTAACATACCAGAATCCCAGGAAACAGTGGTTAGATTAACTGATCGTCTGTTAGCTCTAGATGGCATAAAATGACGCTTACTATTCAATCAATCAATCAACAACAACAACAACAACAACAACCTTTATTGCATCGACTATCATGAATCGCAATAGCAAATGATGGCTACAACAGAAATAATCACATGAGGGTATCGAAAGAATTCACACAAACATTTCATAAACAAATGTGATATTGTAAAATCCCGGCGGGAGCAGTGAGATTTTCTTGTTAAATCATTAGTAATTAAATGTATCAAGTTAAATACTTCAAGCGGGTACAAAGTTAAACAAATGATGGAGTATAGCAATTTTGTTTCCATTTTATACGTAAAATCAAATGGGGTTTCGTCATTGTTATAGGTTTAGAATTTATAGTTACCCGATGAACAATAGATTGGGTTATATAGCGCATAATTTTACAATAAGACATTTTGTTTCTTTAATGAAAACACCATACAATCGACAGCCACACAAAAAAAAACACGCATACGACAAATGCCTATAATTTGTTGGCCTCGACGTGGGTGTAAATAGGGATTGGATGCACGAGGATCACGGTTTACTATCAGTATTTTGTGAATGAAATTTATAAACGAGAAAATAGTTGACAAAAGGAAACCATGTGACTTAAACAAATAAGGATTATGACCAAATAAAACCGCCGATTGATTAAAATAACAGATAATTTGAAGAAATAAACGGACAGATTTTTATGGAAGTTTACAATTCTACGACTTTTGTTTGGATTTGATGAATCAATTACTACCGGTGTTTTTCATTGGGTATATTTTAAATCGCAGTATAGTGTTGTGATCGTGATAAAGTGTGGATTTAATAAAGGGGAATAGCTGCACGAAATTCAGTTAAGGTAAGTCTATTTGAAAGTTTGAATAAGATGCTCGGCAAATTCACTCAATTTATTTAAAACTCTAGGGTTGTCTGATTGCAATAGTTCCTGATATTTCAATATATTTGGATGCGTACGGAAATATTTGTTGATGTTCTTTAATCGTTGATCATTAAAGTAATAACAGACAATTTGAGTGGGACCGGTCACATAAATAAATACTTTTGGCCTTGTTATACATATTTCTTTTTATACGACAGTCTCGTCCGAACCAAGGTCACATGATTACTAGTATTGACCTTGTTACAGACGGCTGGTTACAACTTTTACGCGACGGGAATGTTTTGCATGGTAATTTGTAGAAAATATCGGATAGTTTACTTGTTACAATATTTATTGTTGTATCAAGATTATCGTGTGAACGTGCATTTGAAAGCAAACTGTTTATATCTTGCAGACTATTTGTATCAATGTTAGTTATGAACTCAATCTTTTTATCATTTTGCCATTTTGGGTGGGTTCAAAAGCTTGACTTCACATTGTTCTCTTCGATTAGTAATTCCATCTATAAAACATAATCTGATTCTGAGGCAATACTTTCAGAAAGATGTGATATATTGTTACTAATAAAAACTCCGATTCCTACAGATTTGCGCCGGTATTTTTGTTTTCTTGGCTGGTTGTAGAATGTATAGCCTTTAACGTCAATTACATCATATTCATCAAGTTTACATTCTGAGCAACATAATATATCAAAGTTATAAATCATATCAACAAATTCATTATAGTGTTAGCGTTGTTTTAAACCACATACATTAAGGGAATCAATCCGTAGATTTTCACCATTAAACACTGTCCCCTGTCTGTCCTAAGCTTGACTCTCCACAATGGGGATAGGCGGCTGTTCACCGCCGGAAGCACTTCCTCCAGAATGATCACCGGGGGGATCCGGTTGGGTCACCACTGATAGCAGCGGCTGTGGGGGCGGCATATTGACGGACGACTTGCCGCCTCTAGCAGATTTACCCTTAGCTCCGGATTTAGAGGCAGTTCGTGGGGTATATTTTGGTGTTGCCCGTGGCGTTTGCCTACCACGGCCCCGGCCTCTAGTAGTTGACGTCGTGCGCTGTGAATGTGAATGAGGCTGCACCAAGTCGTTATCTGACTCGGCTTCCGTTTCGAAGTCGGTGTCGGTAGCACTTTGTGTAACGGTTATGTCTGTCGAGCCCTGAGTTGGCACGGGCACTGTACCAACTGAACTAGATTGGTCGTTTGGCTGAGTGACGGCCAGTGCGGAAGAATTGCTTCTCGGTGCGGGACTGACTACTTCCTGGACAGAAGGTAGTGGGCCGGTGATGGGTGGCTGAGGTGCGTCGGGGTCATTGGAGCGATATTCCAAGATACGTTCTTTGCGTCTAGGAATGTCGGAGTTCCTGTTGCCCGACAAAATGTTATGCCAATCGGGAAATATGTTGTGCACAGAGTGCCCGTCCACAAGGATGGCTGCTGGATAAGCCAGTTTTACACGTTCCTTACCGTGATATGAACGGAGGCGCTTGTACTCGGGCCAAAGCTGTGACCTGGCTTCCTTAATCTCCTTTGGATAGTCCCTTGAAATTCCAATGGTGGTGCCGGCAAGGCGATAGGCATTGCTGATAATTTTGCCAACCTGCGCCGCAACGAAAAAGGACACAAATATGTTTCGTTGGCGAATGGGTCATCTGTCATTTGGGGAGGGGGTGAAAATTCGGCCGAGCCTGCGAGCCTCCACTATGTAAAAACGTTCGTTTTCAAGCCCAAGTTTCTCGCTTAAAATGTTCGAAATGGTATCCATAGGATTCTCACCAACAGTTTCAGGGATCCCGGAGAAAATAAGGTTTCTCTCCCTCACCTTACACTCATTGTCAATGCTTCTATATTCGAGCAACCGTAACCTTTGGTCGATCAGCTCCAGGTGGGCGCTGTTTACATGAGTGTCCCAGCGCACGTGCTCTATTTTGTTATTCAACACCTTTACACTTGTATCAACTACTACTTCGATTGCTACATTTGCTGTTAGTGCAACACATGTAACAACTACTACTACGATTGCTACATTTGCTGTTAGTGCAACACATGTAACAACTACTACTACGATTGCTACATTTGCTGTTAATGCAACACATGTAACAATTACTACTACGATTGCTACATTTGCTGTTAGTGCAACACATGTATCAACTACTACTACGATTGCTACATTTGCTGTTAGTGCAACACATGTAACAACTACTTCTACAATTGCTACATTTGCTGTTAGTGCAACACCATGTTACAACAACTACTACAATTGCTATATTTGCTGTTAGTGCAACACATGTAATAACTACTACTAATATTGATACACTTGCTGTAAGTGCAGCACATGTTACAACAACTACTACAATTGCTACATTTGCTGTTAGTTCAACACATGTATCAACTACTACTACGATTGCTACATTTTCTGTTAGTGTAACACATGTATCAACTACTACTACGATTGCTACATTTGCTGTTAGTGCAACACATGTAACAACTACTACTACGATTGCTACATTTACTGTTAGTGCAACACATGTATCAACTACTACTACGATTGCTACATTTGCTGTTAGTGCAACACATGTTACAACAACTACTACAATTGCTGCATTTGCTGTTAGTGCAACACATGTATCAACTACTACTACGATTGCTACATTTGCTGTTAGTGCAACACATGCTACTGCTACTACTTAAATTGATACACTTGCTGTAATTGCAGCACATGCTACAACTACTACTTTAATTGCTACACTGCTGTTAGTGCAACACATGCTACAACAACTACTACAATTGAAACACTTGCTGTTAGTGCAACGCATGTTACAATAGTTACTACTACTACGGTAGCTATATTTGCTGTTAGTGCAACACATGTAACAACTACTACTACGATTGCTACATTTGCTGTTAATGCAACACATGTAACAATTACTACTACGATTGCTACATTTGCTGTTAGTGCAACACATGTATCAACTACTACTACGATTGCTACATTTGCTGTTAGTGCAACACATGTAACAACTACTTCTACAATTGCTACATTTGCTGTTAGTGCAACACCTTGTTACAACAACTACGACAATTGCTATATTTGCTGTTAGTGCAACACATGTAATAACTACTACTAATATTGATACACTGCTGTAAGTGCAGCACATGTTATAACAACTACTACAATTGCTACATTTGCTGTTAGTTCAACACATGTATCAACTACTACTACGATTGCTACATTTGCTGTGAGTGTAACACATGTATCAACTACTACTACGATTGCTACATTTGCTGTTAGTGCAACACATGTAACAACTACTACTACGATTGCTACATTTGCTGTTAGTGCAACACATGTTACAACAACTACTACAATTGCTACATTTGCTGTTAGTGCAACACATGTATCAACTACTACTACGATTGCTACATTTGCTGTTAGTGCAACACATGTTACAACAACTACTACAATTGCTGCATTTGCTGTTAGTGCAACACATGTATCAACTACTACTACGATTGCTACATTTGCTGTTAGTGCAACACATGCTACTGCTACTACTTAGATTGATACACTTGCTGTAATTGCAGCACATGCTACAACTACTACTACAATTGCTACACTTGCTGTTAGTGCAACACATGCTACAACAACTACTACAATTGAAACACTTGCTGTTAGTGCAACACATGTAACAACTACTACTACAATTGCTACACTTGCTGTTAGTGCAACGCATGTTACAATAGTTACTACTACTACGGTAGCTATATTTGCTGTTAGTGCAACACATGTAACAACTACTACTACGATTGCTACATTTGCTGTTAATGCAACACATGTAACAACTACTACTACGATTGCTACATTTGCTGTTAGTGCAACACATGTATCAACTACTACTACGATTGCTACATTTGCTGTTAGTGCAACACATGTATCAACTACTACTACGATTGCTACATTTGCTGTTAGTGCAACACGTGCTACAGCTACTACTTAGATTGATACACTTGCTGTAAGTGCAGCACATGCTACAACAACTACTACAATTGCTACACTTGCTGTAAGTGCAACACATGCTACAACAACTACTAATATTGAAACACTTGCTGTTAGTGCAACACATGTAACAACTACTACTACAATTACTACACTTGCTGTTAGTGCAACGCATGTTACAATAGTTACTACTACTACGGTAGCTATATTTGCTGTTAGTGCAACACATGTAACAACTACTACTATGATTGCTACACTTGCTGTTAGTGCAACACAATGTAAAACAACTACTACAATTGCTAGATTTGCTGTTAGTGCAACACATGTTACAACTACTACTACGATTGCTGAATTTGTTGTTAGTGTAACACATGTTAATTCTACTATTACGATTGCTAAATCTGCTGTTAGTGCAACATCTGTTTTAACAACTACTACAATTGCTACACTTGCTGTTAGTGCAACACATGTTACAACTACTTCTACGATTGCTACACTTGCTGTTAGTGCAACACATGTTACAACGACTACTAAGATTGCTACACTTGCTGTTAGTCCAACACATGTTACAACTACTACTATGATTGCTTCATTTGCTGTTAGAGCAATACATGCTACAGCTTCTACCACAATTGCTAAATTTGCTGTTAGTGCAACACATGTTACAACTACTACTACTATTGCTACATTTGCTGCAACACATGCCACAGCTACTACTACGATTGCTACATTTGCTGTTAGTGCAACACATGTAACAACTACTACTAAGATTGCTACACTTGCTGTTAGTGCAACACATGTTATAACTACTACTACGATTGCTTCATTTGCTGTTAGAGCAACACATATAACAACTACTACTACGATTGCTTCATTTGCTGTTAGAGCAATACATGCTACAGCTTCTACCGGATTTGCTAAATTTGCTGTTAGTGCAACACATGTTACAACTACTACTAAGATTGCTACACTTGCTGTTAGTGCACCACATGTTACAACTACTACTACGATTGCTTCATTTACTGTTAGAGCAACACATGTAACAACTACTACTACGATTGCTTCATTTGCTGTTAGAGCAACACATGTTACTACTACTACGATTGCTACATTTGCTGTTAGAGCAATACATGCTACAGCTACTACCGTGTGTGCTAAATTTGCTGTTAGTGCAACACATGTTACAACTACTACTACTATTGCTACATTTGCTGCAACACAAGCTACAGCTACTACTACGATTGCTACATTTGCTGTTAGTGCACCACATGTAACAATTACTTCTAAGATTGCTACACTTGCTGTTAGTGCAACACATGTTACAACTACTACTACGATTGCTTCATTTGCTGTTAGAGCAACATATGCTACAGCTACTACTACGATTGCTGCACTTGCTGTTAGTGCAACACATATAACAACTATTACTACGATTGCTACACTTGCTGTTATTGCAACGCATGTAACAACTACTACTAAGATTGGTTCATTTGCTGTTAGAGCAACACATATAACAACTACTACTACGATTGCTTCATTTGCTGTTAGAGCAACACCTATAACAACTACTACTAAGATTGCTTCATTTGCTGTTAGAGCAACACATGTAACAACTACTACTAAGATTGCTTCATTTGCTGTTAGAGCAACACATGTAACAACTACTACTACGATTGCTTCATTTGCTGTTTGAGCAACACATGTAACAACAACTACTACGTTTGCTTCATTTACTGTTAGAGCAACACATATAACAACTACTACTACGATTGTTTCATTTGCTGTTAGAGCAATACATGCTACAACTACTACCGCGTTTGCTAAATTTGCTGTTAGAGCAACACATATAACAACTACTACTACGATTGCTTCATTTGCTGTTAGAGCAACACATGTAACAACTACTACTACGTTTGCTTCATTTGCTGTTAGAGCAACACATATAACAACTACTACTACGATTGCTTCATTTGCTGTTAGAGCAATACATGCTACAACTACTACCGCGTTTGCTAAATTTGCTGTTAGAGCAACACATATAACAACTACTACTACGATTGCTACACTTGCTGTTATTGCAACACATGTTACTACTACTACTACAATTGCTACACTTGCTGTTGGTGCAACACATGTTACAAATACAACTACGATTGATAAATTTGCTGTTAATGTAACACATGCTACCTATCAATCTGGATATCAGAGTGTACGTAGATGTTCCCTGTATGAAATGAACGACTACCAACAACTACACATGCATGTTCGAAGCACGTGCACTACAGCATAATGAGTAAAACTAAAATTGATTCCTGCGCTTAGGTACAGTCTTTGCCCGTGCCACACAGGTCGTAAATGAGTTTTTGAAAATATATTTGTGGTAAAAACAAGAAAATATACATGTTCCAATAAAGAATGTTACAACAATCAGAGCTGTAGACCAATTATTAAGGCCTGTGGAACTTGATAGATTTTGACTTTTTCAAAAAAAGCCATGCTTAGACTTGCCATGTTGAAATCGCTGTTGTTCATTCCTTGACCGATTTTGGACACTGTAAGGGGGCGGAAAAATTAAATTACTCATAGAATGGGTTATAATTTGTTGTAGATTTAACAATTCTAAGCAACTTTTGTTCTTAAACAAATAAGCTATCTACTACCGTTCGCCCAGAAACGCGCCCGTGCCGACACGTGCATGGCGGGAATGGGGTGTCATGTTCAAACCTCTGTACTGAGCTCATTCTTGAGATGTTTTTAATCAGAATAAAAGGTTTGGCAGGTATTGAGTAGCTCTTGAGGTTGGTATCATTTTTGTTTCAAAAGATGGCCGCTATGGGTCGCCAGTGGGCCTCGAACTTAGGTCATGTTGTAGCACGTGCCGGAAAATGAGAGGCACATGTCATGTTCATATATATTGTAGATAATTTCATTCCGTGCAACATTTGTTCTTGAAGTGATAAGCTAATCTGGCTTTGTTTAATCAGAAACGCATCCCGTGTATACCTGTACAATTCAACCCAACTCAACATACTCGATCAATTATAGGTGCCATGTTCAAACACCTGCCCAGAGGCCAGTTCCTTTCGAAATTTGATGATCTTGGTGTCGTTCGACAGGTATTGAATAGATCTTTGCTTGCTGTACCTCATTGACCCGAATGCACTCGATTAAGGTGGTCATTCTCGTGGCTTAGAACTGAGGTGGTCACCCTGGCACGTGCGCCATTTTGAGAGCCACGTGCTTTGAGTTTATCTCATA
The DNA here is from genome assembly GCA_029582155.1 of Panopea generosa. NCBI lineage: Eukaryota > Metazoa > Mollusca > Bivalvia > Adapedonta > Hiatellidae > Panopea > Panopea generosa. The sequence continues at coordinate 18,688,230 of CM055896.1, read as the reverse complement.
AATGTTATAGAGAATTTAATTCTTAGCAACTTTTGTCTATAAACTATATGGCTAACTCAAACTGTTTAGCCAGTAGAACCATAACCCCAACTCACATACTGTCAGCCGGAGGGTCAAAAAGGGCTTGAACCTGTGCCGAGAGGGCCATTTCAGGTTCGATTGGGAAACAGCGCCATGTTCTAACCAATAATCATCAGATATTAGAATAATACTTAATATCCCAAGGGGTTTGAATACCATATCAATGTTAAAATCATGATTTTTTAATTGGGAAGCCACCGAATGTCGGCCTCTGTATAATAAGGTAAAAAGGCCCTGGCCTATATAAAATCCGTTTTGCGCGTCGCTCATAAAATGCGGGGTCTATATAGGACCCCACAATTGCTGCAACACCTACGCTTACGTTGTCGTATGTACCAAACATCCACAAGTCGGTCTCAGAAGGAAAAGATATACAATAGTATATAAGTTGAGTTACGAGGCATATATATGCGTATATTTATAAAAGCACTATATGGGTTATATATGTATCTATATAGTAACTAATTATCGGGTGTTCGGCAAAACCCCAGAACCAGGTTTGAAATTTTGACCCTAAATAATAGTTGTAGGGACACTATCATCAATTTAATTTTATAGAAGGACATAACTATGGGTGTATTGTTGGGTTAAGGGGTTTGACCTAGGGATGGTATAGGGGGCAATTAGGTTTTTTTTAGAGGTTATTCAGATACCTAAACCCAGGCTTAACTAAAATCTTATTATCTTTGAAAAACTTGAATGATGTTTATGGGTCATGGATTAAGGTCTTTAAGGGTATCCTATGTCAGGATAGTAAAAATTACAGAACGTTATTGGTTTTTTATGTCCCCAGGGATGGACAACCTAAACCCAGCCAAAAAAAAAAATCACCAAAAATATGGGTATATCCCAACCTCACAACCCAAGGTTTCTAAAACTCGATTTAACCACGTAATTCGATGACATATATATTTCTATATGACTTGGGTTAAATCTGAAGGTACCATAAGAAAGATAAATGGATAAGGACCACGAAGGTGATTTTCCCCTATTTTTCCCTATTTATTTTTTTGACAGAGTTACTGTTCTTGAAAGTTAGGGGAAAATTTTTTTTTTTTGATGATTGTGTCCCTCAATTAGGGAGTTATGGTAATATTTTTGAAATCATGTTGAAGGGCTTAAATAGATCTTTCCGAAAATGAATAGTTTTTTAGCCTTACGGTACGGCATTTGGCCTCTACGGAGGCTCGAACATGGTAAAAAATGAAAAAATCGGCCAAAATGTCGATTTTTGAAATCAGTAATATAGCTAAGTATAAGTGATTTTTTAAAATGGTCAGACAAACTGGCCTTTATTTGACAGATCTATCTAACAAAAAAAATCGAATCTAGGTATAATATTTAATTTTTGCACGTGCACGTGCACGTGCTTCAGATTTATTAACAAATCTCGACCGAGTGCTCTCGGGTCAGTGAGGTACGGCAACCTTAATATCTATTCAATACCTGTCCAACAACACCAAGATCATCAAATTCCGACAAGAATTGGCCTCTGGGCAAGGGTTTGAACATGGCACCTTAATTTGCCAAAATCGGTGGAATTTCATGGGTATGCAGAGAGACAGATAGCTTATCAATCTAAGAACAAATGTTGCTTATAATTAAATTCTCTACAACATATATCAACATGATCTCAATGCACATGGCTCTCATTTTCCGGCACGTGCCACAATATAACCTAAGTTCGAGGCCCGCTGGCGACCCCTGGTGGTCATATTTTCTAAAAAAAATTATACCAACCTCAAGAGCTACGCAATACCTGTCAAACCATGTGTCTGGGTTAAAAACGTCACAAAAATGACATTAGTACCAGGGTTTGAACATGGCACCCCAAATTTGCGGTATTTTTGGGATTGGCACGTGTTGGCACGGGCAGTTTCGGACTAAACGAAGACAGATAGCTGATCACTCTCAGAACAAAAGTTGCCCAGAATAAGGTGTTCTACAACATATATGAAAACTAAATCAATGCAAGTGTCTCTCATTTTCTGGCACGGGTTACCAAGCTATTGACCCAAGCTATACGAAAAAGTTATTTTTCGAAACTGTAAAAATAAACTAGCCTTTATTTGACAAGATTGAGCTAATATTTCTTTTTTCTCTAGGTCCCTTATTTCTATTTTTGCACATGCACGTGTACAGGTTTGAGCTTTTTTAACAAAACTCGACGCCACTTTGTCAGGCTTGCGAAGACTTTTCCAAAGATACCCAACTTGAAAAAATCGGACAGGAAATGGCCTCTCGGCTAAGGTTCAAGCCCTTTTTGGCCCTCCGGCTGACCGTATCTGAGTTGGGGTTAAAGCTCTACTGGCTAAACGGTTTGAGTTAGCCATATAAGTTAAAGATAAAAATTGCTCAGAATTAAGTTCCCTACAACATAATATGAAGATGAACCCATCGCACATGGCTCTTAGAATGATGCACGTGTCAGGGCGACCACCTCAGTTCTAGGCCCCAGGAATGACATTGACCGAGTGCCCATGGGTCAGTGAGGTACGGCAACCTTAAGATCTATTCAATATCTGCCCAACGACACCAAGATCATCATATTCCGACAAGAAATGGCCTCTGGGCAAAGGGTTTGAACATGGCACCTATAATCGATCAAATATGACGAGTTTGGTTGAATTGCACGTAATACTATATGCATTAATAATTTTATTTTCACTCTTTTTGCTGTAGCGCACGAGGTTCGAACATGCAAGGGTGGTTGTTGGTAGTCGTTCAATTCGTACAGGGGACATCTAGGTACACTCTGATACCCAGATTGATGGCTTCTGATAACTATTTTTTTTTTAAAAATCGCATACCGGCAAATATGATTTTTTCAAAATTTTGACCATGTTCCACACATCCCTGGCACCTTATTCCTAGCACTATGGAGGTGATATTTACATCATTCCTTAGGGATTTCTAATGCCTACAGCCCCCAGAAATCGAAACATATCATATACTACGGTTATTGACCTGTCCGGTAGGCTGAAACATGCTCAAGACATATTCATTTTTTGCTCCGAACGTTTTTTCAATATGAGTTGACCAGTGTCAAGTTAGATTCACACGCACTCCCGATAGTTTACGCGTGTAGATCTGCCGCGGGGGTCACGAGCTTCACACGCGGAAAAATCACACGCATTTGGTACTGTTTTGAATCGAATAATTACATTTGTTTAAAGGTTATTAATCATTTAAAACCGCGTGTCTTCGTTTAAACATAGGATGAACATGCAAAAAACCAACTGGGAGTGTTATTTTAGTCTTAAAACATTAACTTATTAAAATAGAAAATAGACGTGTTATTGGCCGCTATAAGAGAAAGAAAATACCAAAAGTGAATCACAAACACAATTTTTACTAAATTAATAACTGTTATTTTAGTAAAACATACATCGATCGGAAGCTAAACTATTACCTGATCGAGTGATGTTAACATATTCACAGAAACTACTGAGAATTAAGCATTTTCTCATGGGCATTCCTTCGCAAAAATGGCGACAAATACCCACAACCATGTCATGCAGTACTGTAATAGCTATTGAAATCGTTGATTAAACAACATGAATGATAAACTTATAATTAGATTATTTAAGTATAAAAATAAAAGAGGACAGCGTAATTAACTTAAGTAAAATAACAATATTAAATATTGAAAAACATAAATATAAAAACAACATATCATTTATATAAATTACAAAATAGGCTTCATATTTAATTAAGAATATATACTACACTAATAAATGAATTATTCTTGAAACAATGACTGATCGGTGGGTTATGTTCTTACAAAACAAAAAGTAAAGATAATATTTTCTAAACGAAATTAATTTAAAAAAAAAGCATTAATTTAAGGCAATATGCAATTGCAAATCACGCGTTACGGAAACGAAAACAGGCCGCAGCGTTAATATCAATCACTAATTCTATGTCATTTAGATACTTCATATTCGTATACTGCTACATATTTTCATTCATTTATTCATTCTTCCATTCACTCACTCACCTTCAAGCTCACCCATTTAATTATTCAAGTCACTAATATTTTTAGATTCATTAACAGTGCATAACGCCCCACTAACGATACGATAATTGTATTAACCAGGTAGTTTTATTCCTTCCTGTTTGTACACTATAAAACTTTCTTTTATTCAAATAAACAATTCTTATCAAAATAAAGTTGCATGTAATTATGTTTACTGCAATTTATTATTTCTCTACCGTATACGACGCGTATTAATTATAATTATAAATATTGGGGGTTGTGACTCTATGACCCCTTATCGTGGTTGAGTAATTTTGCAAGGAATTCTATAGAGACTTTATACAAGTCCTTGAATTTTGCTATGATAACAATGTGCCATTTTCGTACCTGTTTCCTGCCAGAGGACAGGGTATCGTTTGTGCCTTAATTGTTTATATGTCTCTGATATTGTCTAGTTGAAATGAAAGTCTTTATAAAAGCAACAGCAATAACAGGTCTCAAAACACAGTTGAATTGGTAGGTATAATAACTGGAAGGTTGACAACGTATAAAACTCATCTTGCCTTCTAATGAATTTTAGGCAAAACACTGTCAGATTAATAACCAATCATACTTTACAATTCGAGATTTTGCTCTGTAAATACCCAGTTTTAAAATAAACTTTGAAAATAATTATTTGTTCTATTGGATCCTCAGTAAAACTAGACTGATCAATTGAGCTTTAATGAGAATATAATATATCAGTTTTAACAGAGCAATTATCATTTTTGGAAAGTACCATTTACACTTTGGTTGCTCTGTGTGAGTGAATTATTATCTGGGCGATACGTAAACGCTGTTTTCTAATTATTTTTAAGCACAGCTGGTTTCCTAGTCATATACATTGGTGGTCTTCGATAAAACATCTATCTTAGTATCTCAGTCGTCTAATCATGTATAATGTTAATCTGATTATACTATGAAAAAAGGTGATTATTTTAAAAATATGTAACCAATTTTATAAAAAATTGAATCAGGTGATTTAATTGTAATAACCATTGAAATTCTAGGCCTAATTTGGGAATCCTTTGTCTTTGGCCTATTTATATCAATATCGTTATGGCAATACGGACTAAGTGAATATATAGTAAAACCCATTAGGCATTTTGAATTAATTTTCTTTTTTTTTTCAATTCTTACATTTTGAAAAATCCTGATACACTTCCGTTTAACAGTGTTATGTTAAAAATGTAGTGTATTATGGTATATTTGTTCGAAATAGCAGTGTAAATGAATAAAAGTGCAAATAGAATACTCTTTCACATATTTTTTATTTAATATGCAAAAATTGATATTTTATTTCATGTGTGTGTGTGTGTGTGTGTGTGTGTGTGTGGATGTGGATGAAAATCCTACAAACGAAATGTTTAATGCAGTACCAGCGGTATAGAATATTATAGATTTCTTTATGGATGAAAAATTGTTCCACACTGAATGTTAAATATAGCGTTGTTGTTAATCGGATAAGTTGTTAGTTGTTGATTTCACTTTGATTGTTAAACAAGTTCTTACAACTTAGATAAATCACGCTCGAATTCGTCCGTAACAGAATCAGTTCTAAGCACATGTAAAGATAGTGTCTTCCTTAAGGACACCACACATACATGTAGCCTGTGAGAGGGATCGAACCTATGACCCTCCGATCAGGGTTTGAAGTTCTTCCATTGCACCACACGCTCCACAAAAATATGGAATATATATCATATCAATTTCAAAAGAATATATTGATAAATAAGTGTTATGAATTTCAAATACAATAATGAAGAGCACAGTTTTACAAACTTACCATGGAAGTTTGAATTGACATATAACTGACCTCTTGAATATTGCTGTTTTACTTTAGACATGCAATAATGTAATGTGATTACCAGAAGTGGGGTCGGGCATAATAATCTAACTGTATGATTCAGAAAAAGTTCAAAGGTTAGTACAATTAGTTTAGTTTATACTGATTTATCTTAGTTCGATTACGATGAAAGCTCTGAGCTTATATGAACCGTTTTCGAGTCCGCTTCATGGGTAGCACCAGTACTTAGTGTTGTTTTATGAGAGGCGTCGGGTCGAGCTGGGGATCGAACCCGCAACCTCTGGCGTGAGCGGCCAACATTATATCCATTAGACTACCACCCCGCTGATGCAATTAATACACTTGCATCAGTCCAATTACTAGACTGATAAACAATATATATAAATAATGATTAATAATAAGTTGAAACATGTGTTGTATGGAATATACAATTCATAATGACTGTGGCAAGTGTAAACATTTGTCTTTCTTGAAACATAAAATATACCCGATTATTTATATGTTCTTTTGCCTTAAATACAAATAGGGTGTGTTATGCTGTGCATACAGAAATGTTTATAATAGTGAAAGCTTAATAGTATAACTGATGTAAAGATAATCAACCCAGCCAATTAAATGAACTGTGCTGATAGCAAATAGGATGTTCAAGCATTCAGTGGCGGGAGGGAGTAAATGTAAAAGGTAGCCAATGAGGCCTCCAAACATATTATATAATGAAACGGTGAAATGAAGGGCAGCATATTCAATGAGTCAGTGCATAAATAGTATCCGCAGAATAAGAGAAAGTGAAACTACTTGAACAACAATATGGCAGATAATGTTATAGAATATTTGCTAATGGCAGCCTCTTCAAATGTATTAAACAATTTATATTGTAGGGGAATATCATATTGATATTAATACTATTCAGGAGCCAAGTGGGGAATATATTTACGGTGAGATTTTGCGAAGAATGTTCTTGCAGTTGATGAAACCCATCGTCTTCAGGCTATAAGGTGAACAAAGGAAATAGCTTGAAGATATATTGTTAACAGTGTCCTTTGTCATATTTACACACAACTGACAAGAGACGAAGCTTTAATGCTTGGCGCAAACAACAATATGCACAATAAAAATGTTAATGTCATGACTGAAGGTATGCCTATTTAGATGGATATTGATTGAGCCTACCAACGAAAACCAGCCTATTGCGATATTAAACAATGATCTGACACGGCTGTATACCATGTTTGGGGTAAAAACAGTAAGTAATAATATACATACATTTAAACATATTTAACCTAGATTTAATAAAACATAATACTTTTTCAACATTACTATAAGCATAGCCAGTATATTGTGGAAACTATTACTTTTTAATTTTTGAAAACTTTTACCAACTAAATGAAATCAATAAAATTTAAATTTTATAAAATATCTGTACTCTTTGTTACATGTATTATACTAGATAGTACTTTCACTATATATAACTTATTTATAGTTCCCCATGAAAATTATGCAACAGAAGAAGTTACGCAACTCTGTGAAGAAACTAGTGAAGGTAAACATATTTCTTACTAATACGAAATTAATGAGAATAAAGAATAAATCTTAGCTGTGTAAACAGGAAAATACGTTGAAATAAAATATAACGTAATTCAACATAAATAGAACTTAATATTCATACTATACATTACCGACTAAATACAGCACCATGAGTATGACTACCCTCCCAGTTTGATATTATATCATTGCAAGAAGGTCACAATGAGTATAAATCGCCCACCTGTAATGCAGTATACCATACTAAAGAAGGCGGATACTACTTCAGACATTAACAAGATTACATTATAGATATATAATTACTGTATTTTGCAAAATTCAAATAGTACAAATTAGGATGATTGAAGTGACGTAACACGGCTATTGATCGTCCGATTTGAACAGTACAAAACTTTCTCCATAGTATCATGAAATAATGCTGCACACAAAGGCAAATAAAGCAAAATTTTATGATCAAGAGCCACAATACATACATAGCTCTCCGAATTGACTTGTTCAAACCTTGTCCGAGGTGTTATGGTATACAACTACAATGGAAATGAAACATATTCAGGTGATGGGGAACGCATTTGATTTTGTTGTGATTCGTAACCTAAACATTATTCATCATATTTGGCCAGTTAAAGTGTTTTTTTTCCTGAGATATTATATTTATATATATTCACATACTTTTTAACAATTCAAGGTCTTTATATGACTCTGACATAAAATATCTGATTAAGTATGTTCAATACGTTTCCTTGATACTGTAATTATAATTCCTTTGCAAGTTTAAAATGCGAGGGCTAGAGTGCACATAACCAAATGTTAACAGACAGAACAATGCGATCTGATTGGCTCACTTGAGCTTTGTATAATACAGAAACAGTTATACGATACTAAACGTCCATATGGTGTTATGCATTTATACCACTGTTAACTTAACATATACATTACTTTTTTCAGAGTTTACTTTGAAAGAATATCCATATTTTGTCGATATGGACGAGTGGATATTAGTGCGTCCCCCAACAGACACAGACGGTGAAGAGTGGATAGGGGAAGTAACTTAGACCAAAAAGAAGATGATTAATTTTAAATGGGTATTCAATAGAGAGGGGGTTATATGTTGACTGGTAATGGTGTAATGACCAAAAGGTGGAAAGTGCAAAGTACCATATATAATGGCATCATTTAATTATTCTAATAAAAATGTTATGCCAAAAGAACTAACATTAAGATTAAATAGAATATGGCTTTATTAAATGATTTTACAAAGAGAATCGTTATTTTGAAGTATATACACGTTGTCTATCCCGTCTCTACTATTGATAAAGGGGATTGGGCTAGCTAAATGCTAGTCATAAGCTCATTTTTCCAAAGAACCAAATGGATTTTACGAACGCTTTTACAAGTCCATTTCAATATATATATATGACTTTTAATACTCTGAGACTCGTGTGATGTACCCAACGTAATGTTAAATCAGTAATGGATAATATTATAGCAATGTTCTAATTGATGATGTTATATAAACAAGCACTTAACATAGTTCATAATGAATACTTATCCCTCTTCACATTTACAGTTATTTTTTTCAAATGACCTGGCTATAAACGTTTGTAATTTTATTGATAGACAAGGAACTGTTTGAATATGATTTAAACTATGTTGTATTTTGTTATATCCAATAGTACAAATAATATATCTGAATGTAATGCATTACATGTCTTCTAACTACAGTATGAAATAAAATTGTTATATATTACATTGTTTATTTCGTAAATTATTCCTTGAAAAAATACATTCTTTCTTTAAATCTGCTATTCTATACATGTATACATTTTGATTGGAAAGCAGACTGCACTTAAAAGTACCTAATCCTCCAAAGACTTTGTACTATTTCCAATTTCAACCACCAATATGGTGGTCCATTTATTCAACCTGTTATAGGTGTATGAGGGCCGGGATGTAATATAAAAGAAGTATATTTGTTTAAGTTGTAACAGAGTAAAACATGTTTTCATTTCATTTATCATTCAAATAAACTATTGTTTTTTTCTTTTTCCCCCCTTTTTTCTTATGTGTAGTGTTATCTCAAACAATATTTCTGAAGTTATAATTTGTTTAGTCACATAATTTAGATATGTATAATACTAAAGCATAAGACAAAATAAATATTTTGTATCGGTTGTTTCAAGTTTACATTCTTTTCTTATACATATATGGAGAGACAAAGAGTTTTTTATTTGTTTTATTTATACATGGTGTCTATGTATCATACATGTATGATACATGACACAAAGATTTTTACAAAATGTGTTTCATTGCAAGACAAATTAACATACAAGGAAAACTCGGCATTATTGTGATTTTGACAAAATCAATTTGAGTTCCAATCAAGTGTATATATGTTGTTTTAAATATATTCCCTTTTCATCTTTTTCCTACTTCAAAGTTTAATTAATTATTGTGTATGAGATATAAACTGAGAGTATGAGCATAAATCAAATATATTAAAATAATCGAACCAGTAACTCTGGTCATTATGGCATTAGTTGTAAAGTTTAGCAGATAGATAGATATCAAAATAAATAGATAGTATCAAAACCAAAACCTCAAAATCAATTTATATTATCTGTTGATATCATTTGAAACCAATATTGTTTCAATATGATCTATTCATTAGAAACTACTTTATATTCATTCAAATCAAACAGCTTTATTTTATCCATGCATCGTGTATTTGGATTTTTTGTTTGATTTATATTATCATATTACAGGGAAAGTATCCTAATAAAACTGGCGAAAAAACAACTAAAATATTACTAATTTTGTGCTAGTATAGTATTTGTTCATATTTTCTTTTATATATTAAAAGGTCGTAGTACATTTTTGCTGCATTCCGTCCCTTGTTAACCTACTGAAACAGCTTGAGAAAAAAAAACAAATTAAAGAGCTCACAAAATTATCTTACAGATAAATGTTGTCCTACTGACTGAATTCAGCCAAGCATATTTTACAGAAGAACGATATGAAATGTATAAAAGACTTTCCGTAGTTTTCATGTTGTGTTGTTAGATGCCTAATACTGACTGAATTCAGCCAGCAAGCAAAATGGTTTCCTTCAAAAGCAGAAATTGCAAACTGACTTCTAAATATAAAGCCAGTGAAGAGCTTGAATGGCAAATATCGATTTTATATGCAGCATTTGTAATTCGTGTTAACTCAACTAAAGTTTGACTGAATTCAGCCAATCACTTCATCAGGATAAACTTTTAGTTGATAATGCCCATTTCACTTGTAAATGATACAAGTTCAATTAATTATCCAGCAAACATATTGAGTGAAACCTATAACCACATGTAAATGACTGAATTCAGCCAGATTGAAAGCATATAATCTACAAAAAGGCATGCTGGCTTGAACTTCTTATTGTATAAATATAAAACGACCATGCCGATCATTTAAATGATACTCAATGAACATCGCGAAATCAGAAGTTACAAATATCAATAGTTTTGACCTTTTTAGAAAAGGGTCAATTTATATCAGAACGTGTTTTATATAGTAAACTAACCCCACCCCCTGGCCGCCATGTTTTTAGACGAATCAGGATGGGTTGAACAAACTTGGTAAAGGGTCACAAAAGGAACATTTCTGTGAAATTCTTTTAAAATAGAGCCAGTAGTTTCTGACAAGAAGATTTATTAAGTTTTTACTATAGCTTATATAGTAAACAAACCCCACCCCCTGACCGCGATGATTTTTGACAAACCAGGATGACTTGAACAAACTTGGTAGAGGGTCACCCAAGGAACATTTCTGTGAAATTATTTTAAAATCGAGCCAGTAGTTTCTGACAAGAAGATTCTTTAAGTTTTTACTATAGCTCACACATAATGAAAGACGAACTGTTTTATGATACAATGTACCAAATTGAATTCATTTGATATTTGACCAAAACAACTGTTAACATACTGGCAGTCAATGAAAACTCACCAAACTGCTTGGTTTATTATTTTCACTGATCAAGGTCGTTCTTCACTTACTCTACGTATACACGCAATCTAGACCTCCTTTTATAACCTTATTTGGATTTGTGAAGGAAATCGTCTGCCAATGACTTTGTTTCGTGAAACCACTTCAAGTCGATGATATGCAGAAAATCATGTATAATATGAACTAGACACACTATACAGGTCCATTTCAATCCTTAACTATCGGTTGTCAAACACCAGGAAGAAACTCACACATCCTTTACGTTATGGAATGTTAGAATAACGTCCAAAGAAGTCGTCTGTATGGTAAGTGGTCGAATGCTTTGTAAGGTTGCGCGCACAATGCATAAGTAGTGCATTGTTCTCATTCCATTATCAGGAGGTAAGTCAAGAGACACCAAGAAATCGGCTCTGTGACCGACATGCACGCACAGGACGTCAAAGAGCTGATGTTCTATATAGGGGTAACGTGTTGACAACAGTGAGGCAACGTCACCATGAGTTACGGTGTTGTTGACATTTACGACGTACGCAAGACCAGTGGAAAGTGTTTTATGAGTCTAGCTTATGCAGAGACATGCACGATGGAAGGCGTTACGTATGGCGTAGGAGAGGTGAACGGTATGATGTTTGCTGCACAAGACAGCACGAACGCTGGGAAGGAAGTAGTGAAATGATGCGGGGTGGTATAGTATCGCACCTCACCACAAAACAGCCTTGATAGTGGTTGAAGGAAATCTGACAGTTCAGTAATACATTGATGAAATCTTTGAACCATGCGTTGTGCCCTTTCTAAGAGCCACCGTGGCGTCACGTTGTTTTTTTACACAATAACATGCATTCTGCCACATTATCATCTTAGTTTCTGAGACAGAATAACGTTTAAGTTCTGCCCCTGACCAGCATTTTTGCGAGACTTAAGCACTTGTTAACTAACTTTTGGTTCATCGTGGACGTCAGGTGTACAACGGGTGTAAGGTGTTCACCAGCAATGAACAGTTTGTGCACGCACTTATTGGAAAATGGAATGTCATACAACCTTTTATTGGCAGCATGCATCGTAGATGCCAAGATGTATTGAACGCAATCTGTGGTCACACACACTGTACTGATTTGTGAACTTTGATGTTTACCCTTTAATATGTAAGACAATGAAATTCCACAAAAAATATCATAGTTTATTATTTCTTCTATTGGCCATTTATTACGTTCCTGACATTTTGGAACAGACATGACGACTAATTAAACACGGACATTTATCTAAAATGCAGTGACATCATTCTATTTGATATTTACACCCTGGAAATTTCATAATTAACAGTGAGTTTTTTTACTGACCTGTCAGTATAGCATATGACAAAATATCATATTACTACTGTAAATATTGTTGAAAATGGTACCACAGCTTCATACCCATGCATCAAGAGTCCTTATCAACCGATTGCATGGAAAAGTAACATTTCACTCATGCAACTATATCGTTTACAGGCATTTGGAAACTGTATTTTTTATATCTCATCTAGTTTACTATTGACTTGGTATTTAATATATCGTTTAACGTAAAACGATAGTGCTTACTTTATATCATGTCATCATATATGGGACAGAGGTCACAATCATTCATCAAACACCATTTCAAAGTTTATTTCTCATATTTTAACTCACCAAAATGTCATAATATTATGTTAATCCCTTGAACCCATCAAGTTGTTTAGACATTCTATTATGAACAGAGAAGATTCAAGCATTTTATTTTGTTTAATTTCTTGGTACATTAACACATGTCCCCGATGTATATTTTTAACAGATCTGCGACTGGAAGTTAACACATTCTTTGGAAAAGATTGGCAATTGCAAGAGTTTATAGATTTCATAAAAGGTAAGAATCGAATAAGACCGTTATCATGTGATAACCATCCATAAACACATTGAATAAAAGAGTCTGCTATTTTCTTATTTTGGTTGCTTTCTGTGCTTTCAAGTGATCCTTTATCGAATATTATTTTCATAATTTACCTATGATCAAATATTAGTCCACTATTACAATGGTATTATCTTAAATGTTTAGTTCACATCAACAATGTGCTTTGAGCGTTTGATATATAAATTTAATAATTAAATGGACATGCATTTAAGTGGCGATGTGTGGTATAGTGGTTGGTGGTTGCGTTGGTGCTACAGTCGGAAACATGGTCGCTGGAAATAGTTCTGTGATTATTGGAAAAATACTTGGAATTATTTGCAGTACAGCAGCAGGTAGATATACTATAATGAGTGAGAATTTTGGTTACTTTTTGCATGGTAATTGATATCATCAGTCAGAAGTCGTATGCCGGTGTCATGAACTGTATAAAGTCGAGTTCTGTGTCTGTGATTAGAACATCCGTTGTTTACCTTAATATTTAAAGATATAAAAAAGGTCTTAAAATGAGACCTCGGAAGTGCAATACAGAAACACTTTTTAAAAAAGGCAAATGAACGTGTATGCTTATTTTTTATACCATGAAGTTTAGTTAAGCTTTGCATAGTATTTTTTTTTGTCAGAATTTCTTTTTACAATACAAAATTCTAAGAAAAAATACAGCTCGTAATTTAAAGCTGTTATTGCCTTATTCAAATGAGAAATATAGCCTCAATTGTGTGGGATGTTTTTTTTATAGAACAACTTAAATGTTATAAAAATCTTGAGTTATACTCACTTTATATGCATCCTACATCAAAATCAAATAAAATATGGTCAAATTTGGATATTATGAGAACTATCTTTGAATAGATTATACTGTTTGTCTTTCTTTAGTTTTGAGCTGCAGATTGGTAAATTATTACCGCTATAGATATATGTTAACATTCCATTCATAATTGTTGATATGTCTCTTTCTATTATACTTATTTTCCTTGCTATCTTGTTCTATGCGTATACAATTGTGTATTCTAATATAAAACAATATTAAAATATATATATATATATACAGATTTAGCTGTAATGCCCGTCAGAAATGAAAACAATTGCAGTGAACTTGATAATGACCTTTTTCATGATTACTTAAAACTAGACGCTATATGTGATTGTTCAAACGGAGTAGAAAAGGCTAAACACTTCTTTTTGCAGTACAGTCGTTACAAAATTCTACGATATTGACTTTTCCAATCTACGACAGAATTTCATTCGCTTAATATTAATGTATTTACTATTTGGAAAGAAAACCTTTACGTTGGTTAATAACATTCAAATTTTCAAGCTGTCCATGATTATATTAAAAGCACAAATAGGTTTTCAAATTAAGTTATCTTACATATCGTTAACATTTGATAATCTTTCGAAATCTGGCGAAAATGTATAGTGTTACAATAGCCAAATGAACTTATGTCATGTTTTTATAAAACATTATCTTCCTGTATTTTATAAAGATAGACTGTTTAAATATAATTAATCTCGGGATCACACTGTCGTCTACTTAAAAACAACTTGTTTAATTAATTATGTTAAGCAAATCATTTTAGTATTTGTTATCAATATTTTGTCTTAGCTCTTATGATTATATATTTTCAAGAGAAACTTTTATCAGATATATTGTTCCATTTCAGTGATACAACTGGAAAGATTCTCTCCTCAATTGATCAAATTGATCGCTCGTCTTTATGATGCCATGCCAGAAATAATATCATTAGCATCGGATTGGCTTTCTCTTAAATTATTAGATGGGTTACGCGAGCTCATGTGTAAACTAGCGTCTCTAATTCCCATGAGGGTTAGCAGTGAGCAGTGAATGTGTTTAATCTATAAGTGTTTCGTTGATCCTACGTGCTGACCGAGCTTATTTTAAAAACGAGCTGTATGTTTGTAATATGTGTATTTTCTGGGAGTACAAAGACGAGTGTATCATAAAATATTGCTGTTGCGTGGGGAAAAAAATGCATTAAAGACACTTATACATGCAAAAAACGACAAGTGGGGGTTCACAGCTTTGGGACGAGAAATAAAAAAAAGAGAAATATTATCAATTTGAGCTTGTAGCTATTGGGATCAGTTGTGAAACACACGATATCATCTCTACGTATATTATGTTAAATGAACACATAAATAAATTATCACAAAATTCTTATGCAGCAAACATTCCATCTAAGTGTCTTTCAGCGTTTGCCTTTTTTAGACTTTGAATGCATACACGTTTTGTTAAAGAGGCATGGCCTGTAAGTCCCATATTTTTAGGATAAAATATTTAACCATGATTATTTAAATGCTATGATATAAATAAAGTTATTTTATAAACTTTTTGTTTAGAAACATTATTGTGTTCTTCTCTATTTCTTTAATGCGTGTTTTACATTCAGAATGTTCTTGACGATTTAATTGCGTTCCGCAATCATTTAACAAGAACAACTATCCTAAATCATATATTTCCCGAGCGAGTAGGCCGAAATGTAGACAAAATATAAAGGACAAGGCTATCGGCATGACCATCGTGTCGATTATTTACCTTATCGGCACGACGTAATCATTTTAATTTACATAGCACATGAGTGAGGAGAAATAACGAATTGAGGGAATTAATATTAGACAAGACATGAAAGGAGTAAACAAAAGGAAAATAGACAAAACATACATGCAACCATAAACTCAAAACACGGTAATGTTTAATACACAATACGTGTAGCAAAGAAGTCATCACAAGACAACCCCTCTGACAATAGCAGGAAGGCTGCCACCATATGAAGACATCAGAATAACACGAATTGTCAAGGGCATAACAGGGATTTTAATCATAGGCTTTATTAAGAGCAATAACTATTTGGTAAATTGTACCGCTACAGTTAGGTTTTTATTGGATTGAAACTCGAGCCAGTCTTGAGAGAAGAAGAGAAGTAGAGGTAAAACACACTGTATACAGAGAAAGGAAACAGGACAAGACAAGCAATAACAATCTCTCTCCCTTTCTTTCTATCTTCATCTCTATCTCTCTCTCATCTCTCCCTTTTATTCATGTTTGTCACAATATCAACTCTTGTTTACTATGTAATGTAACCATTACGTATATTTTATAACACGTGTATTACAAACTGAACGTCCTTTGATTGGATGCCGATTCGCCTGAGCTTTGTATTAATTCGCGTATTTATACAACTAAAGAATTTTATCAAAAGTCTTAATAAGTGTTGTTTTATAAATGCAAAGTCGATATGATAAATGTGGTTTTTCAGTTATACTTATTTTTAGGCCAGAATTACACATTTCGTTATGGTTATTCGGCATGTGAAAGGGGATCTGCATATATGTCCTTTTGTAAGTTACAAATTTTAATTTTTATCTGTAACGTGGGAAATGTGATGAAAACAATCTGACACTTGCTGTCAATGCATACAGAATGTCATTAAACTCGTCCTGGAAAAAGTGCTTTTGACTGAACTTGTTTTATAAAATTCTGTATGAAATGACGAGTGTCAGATCCTATTAATCTCAACCTAATTTTGAAAATGCTTGAAAATGCCAGGATATATACTTACACCCCTTGACTATATGCCGTGACTTGCTTCCCTTGTCGAGCACCTGTCCTGCCAATAAGCGTGTGCGCACGTTCATGCGAATGTGTGTTTATGCCAGCGTGTGTGTATGTGTGCGTGCGTGCGTGTATCTGTGCGTGTTTGCATGAGTACGCGTGTTAATTTTCTCATTAATTACACTTCATGTCATTCATATTTACCTGCCATGAATATAATATACCTTAACCATCGTTAAAATTGCAAAATATAGTTGAAAGGGAATGGCCGTATCTAATTTTAAGATTACTTGTGGCAAGACACTTTTGCCTTAAATTGTAGTTGACTTATATGCATGATATATATTATAATATATGTTTATATGGCAATAAAATATGTTTAAACTAAACAATAAAAAACAATATCGGCAAAACCGTCGTGCGGATAAGGACAATAATGGGCACGGTCGTCGTGCTGATAAAGACAATTATAGTGGGTACGACTGTTGTGCTGATGAGAAAAATAATAGACACTCGATTTTTCATATCACGTGACAATAACAAATCTTCGGAGTTCTAAAATCATTCACGAACACAATTGTTTATAAACGACCTTTCTATTTCTTATTTCTAGCAAGTAACACGTGTTGCTGTAAGACATCGCACCGATTTCTTCAATTTACATATGTTTCTTTCAGTCTATATACAGTTAGATCATTATGTGAACATAAATTGTATAGGCGAGGCCTATTTAACCATTTATTTTACAAAGTTGATAGTGAAACTAATATATGAAAAATGAGTGATTGCTTGCTTGTCTTGTAACCAATAATCAAATCCACGTTATTATTTGTTCATCATAGGAATGCGCAAAACCGAACCTCTTGGGAAGCGAAAAAACATACACCCGTGTCAATTGAACTACGGATCCTGTCCAAACGTGCTTTAAACATACATGTTCAATAATTCGAAAAGCAGTTTTAAAGTATATGTTACCTGCGCAAATACTCGACTAGAACTGATTAATTTTAACATAAATGACGTGTGTAAAAAAAGTCACGTGATCACATATTTGCCACAAGTACACGTGATTTTGCTTCTCATTAAGTTGAGACATATATTTTTCTTTATACTACGTTCCGTGGAAAATGTTCAGTCTGAACCTTAATTTCCATTACAACACAATATGTGTTGTACGAGTCGTGCACTAGAACTGTTACTGAAAATGAGTATGAAAATGATATTGAATTCGACCAAAACATTTCACTGAATACACATGTTTACATTTTAAGTTTTTTTTTCAGTTGTATCACCTATATAGCCGTCATTGGCCGAGACAGTTTTCCACCGACCATGCATTTTTAAGCAACTGTCAGACACGCTTTCCGCATTAGCGGCAACAGTCACACCTCTTGCGCGTAGTGAATGGGTACCAAATTGTAAATTAGGAGCCAGTTTTGAAACAATGTATACTTTTGCTCTTGATTAACTGATTTTTTTTATTTTGTTTTATCAAAAAATACTTTGAACCAGACTTAATCATGTCCATTGGGTGTATTTTATTCTTAACTGCACAAGGTTTAGTGAAGTTAATTCTATAGTTCCGCATGCTTTCGATTCGGGCATCTTTTATTGCAATGCATGTTGCTGACTGGAATAATTTACCTAACGATTTGAAAAAATTAACCAATAAGCAAACATTTAAACGTGAAGTTTAAAAACATTTATGAAGCTCCTCGCAAGCTAGAGAAAATTTGAATATTTAATTTTTAAGTATGTGTTGAAAAAAATTCTTGTATTGTCAACCACTTATATGTATTATTCAGTTATTCAGGGTATAATATAATTCAATGTTTTTTTGTATTGTTACATTTTAACAAGTTTATATCAAATGTCTACATTTTTACGATTTCATGTATATCATATTTTTTTTTTAATTTTTAAAAACTCACAATTTTAAGGGAAGGGACCCCGTTGGAAATAAGCGAGTTTGTTGCTTTAATGGGTTATCCCAGGTTATAAGATCTTTAATTTTAGATGATTACTATATTTATTTATTTTACTTATTTATTGTTCTTAATTTGTTACTGTTATTTTATCATCCTGATATATATGTTGTATTATGATCTTATATACCTGAATAAATCTGAATTTGAATTGAGTCTATATGCAGGTCTTAATAAAAAGAAATCCGTACTCAATTTTTAACTCTGCACAGCGGATTATCTGCAGCATCAATAAAAGAAACTTACTTGTGGACCTTTTGGTTATATTAAAGTCATACCCCAATCTGTATATATCGGTTTTACTTTTTCTGATATGTAAAATAACATAATTTGCTATAAATGTAATATTAGAACAACGTAATTCATTTACTTCGTTAACTCGTAAAATCCCAGTGAAACTTAACAAAATCATGGTTAGGTCATTGATATCATGCATCCATTTAATCGCATAAAATGCTGAAGTTATTACTGTAGCTGTTTTTCCAACGGGTTTCAAGTGCCAAATACATAGCGACATGTATAGCACATGAAGTTTTCATCGGTAATTCATTTGATGTACAAAAGTCAACACAATGTGTTGCTTTAACTTGGCAATGATATGAGTATTTTGTCACTGTACTGTTGTCTGCTCTATATGCTATTATTTGAGACTCCAGTCTCTTAACGATCGCATCTCTTTCGTCTACCGTGACACCTGCATCCTCAAACTTCCGTTCCAATGTATGTTTTAAAGGGATTATATTGGCATATTACCGTCAATTCCCTGTCCTAAATACACACGCCCAGCATGAAGATACACTTATAACTTAGAAATATACGCGTCTAAAGTGTCTAATTGCATAACTTCTTTATTACAAATATCGGGTTTCTGAAGCCACGTTTTTGTTTTTTTGTTTTTAACGAATCGCTTTCGGGTTTCCGATCAATCATCGGATAACATCGTGAAGACTCGTTCCTGAATTCGTTTTCGAGGCTTTGTTCGGAAAGTTTACGGAGTTCAATTTAAACATTGCGCAATACTTTATTGCGGGACGTATTAAAGTTTTGGCCAATATTCAATTACTGTTAATTTGATAATTTTTAAGTAAATAAAGGTTATACGTCAATATATAAGCATTATTTTGTGCACACTGCATACAGGAAAAGTCTGGAGTAACAGCGTGCTTGTGTTACTTGCCAATATTATCCCTTTAAACCAACACCTGTCAAAATATATATTAAACGAAATTTTCTTTTCCAAATATATGTTTAGAATCTGTCTTAAAATAGATATCGTAACATCCTGATAGAAAATGGCTCTTTTGCAAATATTCCATTATTACCTGCACCTGTCAAAGATAAAGTTTACACATCTTTTATAAAATCGTTATAGTCTCACTTTCTCCCTTTTCATTTTATTTATACATTTAATAATCAAACTAGGTGGTGGAACTAAACAATTTGTTTCGACTTTTCCACCTCTGACTTAAACAATATATTGCTTCTGTGCCCGGCACCCACCACCTTGAATTGAACTTTATGCACTTATTGTTATAATGTGAAGAAAACCTGTCTACCGATACATGTCCCCATATGTTTTCTAAATATTCAAAAACAGAATCACTGATATACCAATCATCAGAATCTAAGCATCTGCTAAGATAATCAGCTATATCATTTCGCTTCTTGAAATCCATTTTTGCACTTATTTTTTTTTTTTTTTTATTTTGTCACAAACCTTATTGATGTTCAAAAACAAACACATGCAATTATGAAATCATACTACCTCCTTCGAGTATATATCTATATGCAATTTATATTGTCGATAAATTTCTGTAAACTTGAATTATTTAACAAATGTACATTACACAATAACAGTTCTCGCCATGTAGAACTCTTAACCGATTCTTTATCTGTCGAAGACCCCCGAACATTTGACCAGATAGTTACGTCTTCGATAGTTTTTATTGAAATTTTTGCTATTGTTCACTATTTTTTCATACGCAGAGAAAAGCTATTTTCCTGAAAACAAGCACTGTTACTGCGCTATCCGCCATATAGGCATAGTACCACCATTTGAAACAAGAAATGCTTCCGTGGGGTAGTCGCAGAATGGCGGTTATAAATAGTCATTTTTTTCTTCTTATTTAAAAATACATTTTCCTTATTTTAATGCTCATTTTTTTTATTTAAATGGCATTATTGATGTTATATGAAAGCATTTTCATGTTTAGATTGTGAATTTAGATAAAAAAATTGATGCTTGAAAAATGGGGTATGAATACATGATTTCGGAAGATTATTTCTTTTTGTCAACAGTGTACACACTGAACAGAAATATCTTATATGACCCCTACATTTCTTATCATATTTTGTAATGCAGAGGTTGACAAACAGTAAAATGTTAGTTTTATTTCTTTCATCTGGATCTTTCTATGAATTACAAGCCTTCAAAGTTTTTCTATAGAACAAAGAACAAAAGTCAATGGTGGGCTGACACCTTAAAGAGAGACTTAAGTGAGATGGGGGTGATTTTCCAAAATGTTAATTGCAAGTAAAATAACATCATTTTACACTCTCATGGTCTTAAATGACAAATTTGAGAAATTTCCTTCATAAAAAACACATTCCGGCACGGTTTGCCTCAAATAAAGCATATATGTACATATATACATTGCAACTTCATGACAAATCAAAATTTTGAAGATTTTTTTAATTTGAATGATTGAAATGTGCAATTATTTAGCATTAATATATTACTGAATAATGTATTTTGGTAAGGTAATGTTTTCAATATATCATGAGATTAATTTGGTGGAAAAAATGTTTTTGTAAAATAAGTCAAACACATCAAAATTGCATGTCGGTCGACATCTCCTGCCTGTATATAAGGACCATCTAGAAAGTGGCATTCTGACAGAAGTTTCAGTATTTAATGCCTGAAAATTGACAGTATTACTGCAAATTGATAGTGGTTAGTAACAAAGAGGTGATTATAAAAAGTAAAGAAAATAAGGTTTCCTTATAGGCATAGTACCACCATTAGTAAACTGAAAATGCTTTCATATAATGGCGATTATAAATAGTCCTTGTTTCATTTCTTAAAATGCATTTTCCTTATTTTAATGCTAATTTTTAGCTCGAGTGGCCAAAGGACCAGAAGAGCTTATGTAGATGGCGCGCTTGTACGTCCGTCTGTCGTCTGTTAGCAGCACTTTCTCTGAAACCACTAGGTCAATTAAATTGAAACTTCCTCATAGATGTTTTTATTGCGTAGGAGACTATCAAGAAGATTTTGTTTTTCGATCTGAAATTCAAGATGGCCGCCGTTACTAAAAACTAGTCCAAAACCTTAAAAAATCTTCTTCTCATAAACGGCCCAACAGATTTGTAGTAATGATAACTAGACTAGGGTCTAATCATTTGAATTTAACACTTAAGGTAACGGCCCTATTTGACCTCTCGTTAGATCATATGAGTTGTTTTGTCTCATCCATCTGGCCATCAATGATTTCTTTAAACATATTCTGAAACCACTGACTCCATTGTATTAATTAATGACTGAATCAGATATAGTTATCATTAATCAATAAACTCAACTCGTGCATGTAATCATCTCGAAAGACTACAAACGAACACACGCAAACTTCATTGGAATTGACATAATCTTATTTTATTCAGCGAAATATTTCATCTTAATCTGACTGTTTCACTTTGAAATAGTGAACTTTTAACCATTTACAGTCTGGTGCAATTAATAATCTTGTAAACATCAGATGTGGTACTAAACATGATGTGTCATATAAATGTTTGTATATACTGTATTTGTTTGCTGACAGTTGTATTTGTTTCTTGTAATGTTTATAGTCATATGTAAAAATAAATAATCAAAAGTACAAAATATATTGCTGTCACCCATTAGCTGATATATGTATGAGCCATAGGCACAATGTTAGCATTTATGATCATCACCCTGTCCGATCTAGCTGCTTAATATATCACAGAATCTACATCAGACGTACATAGTAATATAACCGTCACATTGCAAAATTTCATGGACTTTCTAAAAAGCGTGTTTCATTGGTCACGTAGATATGATGTGTACCAACTCTCAAAACACTTTCTTTCATTAATTTATTACAAAATGATAACAGTATTTTAAATGTTCAGATACATTATTCATTATTTGGTTATTAAGCATCAGTTTTATAACAGACGATCGGTTAATCTAATTACTCTTTCCTGTCATCAAGTTTTAGAGTACACCCATCTCCGTAAGTAACTGATCAATTTTACTCTTGAATCAAGCGGTGGATGGTCTATCGGGGTAGAGCGTCTACCTTGCATGCGGAAGGTCATGGGTTCAAATGCCAGCCGGGTGGAAAATGGTACTTAAAGTTTCTATGCTTGGCACTCAGCATTAAGAGGATAGTTAGTCGGTGTTGGTACAATGTGACTGGGTGGGGTAACGTGCAATGTATCTGCGGCCATACATAACCATATAACAACAAATGGCAATGAGGCATAATGTTGTATATCAATCATCATGGGTACTGGTCTGACTGGGATTCAAACTCAAGACCCTGATTTAATAGTCGGATTGACTACCGACTGAGTAGTTAACAGGGACAGGCTACCTTAGTAATCTTCTCTATTATGCTTAATCGCTCATTTTGATATACGACCTTGATTCTCCTACCTGTGGATTTGTGGGAAAGTAGTGAGTGACTTGCAGAGATAAGTTGCGTATAGTATTGGTATCCTCGGAACGATGATTAAATGCGCTGAACGCCGTTACATCAGTAAGATACTGTTGATGGAAGTTGATCATCCGATACATAAACTAGACAGCAATACAAATTATACAACTTTATGTGCAATGCACAAAATTTTAATATCACAATTAAATTGGTTTAAAATGAAATAAATTTTTGACCTAGACTACAATTATTAATGCTACTTTTGAACAGTGACATCATTGCATTGATTACTGAAATAGTGTGTGACATCATTGCATTGATTACTGAATTAGTGTATGTTAACATACATTATTAAAGCCTAAAACATTGGTATTTTATTGTACACGTTATCAATCGCTAACTTGCGATGAATGTACACCACAAACATGCATATAAGGCCAGTTCATCATCATTTGGCATATTGGAAATAGTCGAAATGCTCCGAATGACTGATTTTTTTCTGCTCGTTTTTATAGATTTTACTAGTACAGAGTCAGGCATCGGGAATACAAGATATAATTGTGTGAAATCGATAGTCGCAAGTTTTATTAATAAATTTTAATACAATAAAATGCATTTAAAGCATAATTTCCAAAGGAGATAGTTTCACAATTGTATTAAGTTTATGAATGTACTGTTATTTATTACAAAATGAAAGTTATTGAACATAATATTAGTATATAACGGGCATTTTTAGATATAAGCCTTGCAAATCCAACCTTCGCTCGATTTACAATTCTTAAAGGGGAACGCAACCCTATGTATAAAACAGGATAATATGAATAGCTATGAGTTCAGCTTTCTATTAATAGTATTATTATGCATAAATTCGGGTCCATAAAGATATATCAGCTCGTTTTGTAACGGTCATTTTCGCACATCGACTTTGTGGTGGAAGTCGCCATATTGGATACCTGCGTGACGTCATAACTGCACTTCCGGTTTTAAATATAATTGATTTATACGCTACAGCAGATATAAAAACGTGCAATTATAGTCACAGGCAAAAGTACTCGCAAGAATAATAAAATGGATTTTAGTAACGGAGAAGGACTTGTGGCCTACAACTTTGAACCAGAATTTTCAGAAGCAGAGTTAAATGAATTAGAAGACGAGAGAAATAGTGAGACGGCACAGTTGTTCACACATGTGAAAGATTTTTGCAGCTGCGAAAACTGTGTTATGATGCTTTCGTCTGACGAAAAAACGTGCTTCAGATGCAATGACCATACTATTGGAAATTTAGAAGATTTAGAATGTATCACAGAAATAATACAGAGATGTCACAGCAATGTCTTATGAAGTTTTCACCCAAAAAGATGATAACTGTTTAACAGTCACACAAATCATGAACCAGATATCAAACCTTAAACCCATCAATCACGACTCTGACATCTTATCATGTAGCCTGACATTGATGAGTGATTTTTTCAAAATAGTAAAATTACCCTTAGCTTGATAAAAAAGTAATTATTGCCGTCAGTGTTGATGTAGATCCAGGCGAGCCTGCACATTCATGCTCTACTATCAGGGTATATACTGTTTGCTTCTCAGTCAATACATTATCAAAAAAACAAAAACAAACACTAATTAGACCAGGAATGGAATTTAAGGGAAAATGTTTTGTTATATATATTTACCTGTCTAAGAGAGAATAAGAAATAATATTATATCTCTTTTCTTATCGTGTTTAGCTGGTGCGGCCATTGTTGCGTACTGAGAAATGGCTGATACAATTTTGATTTCATATCCTTTTTAGTAAATTTAGATGAAGCATGAATGAGTTGGGTTTTTTTGTGTTGTTTTACATAACTGGTACTGTCTTTTGGTTATTCAAATGGTGTTACTACCCAATTTGATATATGATGATTATCTATTCTACCAGTTCTCTGAACATATATGAATGTGTCTCCTTATAGGGAGTGTCATATGGAATATAATGTCTACAGGCATATTGCACAAAGTGTATGTTACTGTCCAACTACTGGCACCCTGCTGAGCTTTCATAATTCACCAACACCACATTCACACCATGTGGTAATGAGAAATACCCTGCCACAGTGTGCATATTGTACCCTAATAAGCGTAATCACCCCAGGTTTAATGATCCCAGGGTTTATGACAGGATGTTATATCACATAGTATTTTGCCTAATTACTAATTTAAACATTTTCAGTTAATTAGGTTTTCAATATCAATGTAAACTTACAAGTAAAAAAATTATGTTATATGATTTTATGAATATTTTTCATAAATTGTATACAAGAACACTATTTTAACAGTAAAAAAAAAACTTTTCATGTATTAATGAATAAATAAAGGAACAAGGTTTTACTTTATCTTTTTTCATTACGAAGTAGAGGTAGTTCAAATGTCTATTCAAGAATAATGACCTAGTTGACTGTGAAAAAGCCATATATCAATAAACTAAATTGCCTATTGATTATTAAATTAATAAAATGAGTTTATGAACAATTAATGGTTGACTGAATATTTAGCATCATTTTTTTGCCATCGAGGGTTTACTGTACAGATGTTCAGTTAACCTAACCACTGTTTCCTGCAAAAGTTAACCAGTACTCGAGCACACCCAACAACCGCAAGTAACTGATAATTTTTCCACTCGAACCAGCAGTGAGAGACAAACGATATTGAAACACAATGTTGTATGTCAGTCATCACAGAGACTGTCGCCGGGTGGGGATTCAAACTCGAGACACCTGGATTGATAGTTAGACACGTAACTGACTGAGCTAATCGGGCCTGTCACAATTAATTGGCCTTAATTTGTATTTTAATATTAACTTTTAGATACCATGTCGTTTTCACACCTTATGTTTTGTCATTAACCTCTTGTTTTTATTGTTAATTGGATTATCACACCTGTTTCAACAGCCTGCAATTATAAGATTGTGAAAGTTTGCTATATAAATTTCGCAATATTTTGGAAGAGTATATAAAATTACAAATTAAATTTCAGAAATCAGCTGAGCTATATGTTATTAGCACATTTTTAAGAGCTTCCCACTGGATAATATACACTTAGTCTATATGTATGTCGCATATGGTCATCTTCGTACTGAAATCATCAGAAATTGTATGCTTGGGTAGTAGTACGCCAAGGCATTGGTACGCTTCATTCTGCAATCTTAAGTCCTACCCCAAAGTATAAAAGCGTTTTGCGCGTGATGTCACCAGAAGCTTGACACTGAGGCAATGTGAAATCACATATTAGGAAAACTAAAAACAACGCTGCCCACAAAACATATCGCATTACTCCACTCACTTATTCTGCTGAAGAAAACAATGTTTATGGTTAAGTCCTTCAATTCAGAATAGTTTTCGCGTTTAATTGTCTTCCTTCGATGTTCACTTATGTACTGTATATCTATCTATCAATTGTTTACGTGAATTAGTGTATATACAAAAGAGTATCAGTAGAGAGCAGTCACTAACGACACAATAAATTTTTCGCGAGAACTAGAACGGAAGTGCAGCTATGACGTCACCGAAAACCTCCAACATAAAAGAGCTTAAAATGGCGGCGCCCATGATATATAGGAAACGCTTGAAATCATGATATTTAATACCGTTTTTCTCACTTGATAAATTTCGTTCAATTAAAATTTGTTGATTTTTGTGCTAGCTACATGTCTATTTAACAATAAATGGCCATTTATATTCTGACATGCGGTACCCTTTAAGAGCAATTGTGATGAAGCTGTTTTTCGGCGAAGAAAATGTTTTTTCCTGATTTTTAAAAATTTTGCCTGTCGCCAGAGGAGATGTTGATCTACCTGCTGATGTTTTCGGAAATTTTCTCACTATAAAGACCGATTTTTTTAAATCATATTGTTTAAAAGTGAAATTTTAGGTGCAAATTGTGGACTTGAGATTCGATTTACGCGGTGTATAGCATTATGTTTCCCGTAAATATATTGACGGTATTAAAGGAACCTCTATCTTATCTGGTATGGGAGGAAAATGACAAATTGCCCGATCTTTGAGTTAAAACTACTATTTCCATGATTTTTAGAAGACATGTATTTTTCATCAATTTTCTGTCAAAATGTGAAATTTGTCACGTGATTTTAACAAATATCACTCCGCGAGTCGCTGGCGTTCCTTCTGCAGCGCTCTTATAAATACGCAGAAACGAGAGTTTATCATGTGATAGGATTTCCAGAAGGTCTATTAAAAGCACGTTAAGTCAGCTATTGTCACCACGGATCTGTCAGTTCTGGTTCATCGCATGTGAATAATGACACCAAACATTTGCGAAGAAAGTGTATTCACGATGTACATTATTGAATATACAGGGTTTATTGACACGCAGAACAAATAAACTTAAAAGCGAAAATTGAAGCTGTGTTTTTTTTGCAAATAATGATATTTTTATGTTTACTGAAATTTGGAGACTTTATCGGAATTGGCAGTGGATGGTTTCGATTTTTTTCATTTATTTAGAAGAGAAAATAACAGAAATGCAAAGCGTTGTTCGGGCGGAATTATAATTTATGTAAGAGATACTTATGTTTCATAACATACTCACGTATTCAGTGATAAAGACGATATTATATGGTTGAAATTATCTGGTGCTCATTTCTCGCTAAAATTAGATTTATTTATTGAATTATGTTCCGTTATACAAGATGTCAGCAGCCGTCAGTCATTTAACGATACAAATATTTGTTGATTAATTGTTGAATTCAATTATAGATATAGATAGTAAAAATACATATGATAACGATAATTTTCATGATATTCTCTTTAGATATTTCAATGCTCGAACTTCACTAAACACATGTTGACTATGTCGTAAATGATATGATAATTTTATGTCAATGTTTATTGATAATAGCATATACGTTTGCTGGAAATCGTTTGTGTAGTCTTGTGGATTATATTCTTGCTTCGCAAAATGTTACACATAACGTAATTTAAACATGTTGAAGTATGTGACCTAAATATTTTACGTTAAGCGTGTTGAAGTATGTGACTCAAATATTTTTTCTGACCATTTTTTAATTTCTTTTAATTTAGAATTCAATATAACTTTTTGCAATAATATTGATATTGAAAACATAAATGAAAGAAATAACGATTGTTAATATAAATATAAATGGAACATTGATAAAGCCACTATTTTAACGATAGCTTATGTGCTCTTGACTGTATCGATGCGTTAAATGCATTACAGGTCAATAAACATGAATGTTCCAAGGAAAAAGACATTACTTAGTGTGTATGAACTTTAAATGATATTATTGAAAGAGTTGACTCCCCTCTATGTAAAAAAAAATAGATAAACATGAAAATCGTTTGATAATAACAAGGTAAATCCATGGTATAATGAAAAATGTAATGATGCTAAATATTATTTTATTAGAATGAACCTTTCCTTTTTTGTTAATAAACAAATACGAATTAATAAATAAACAAAATAAATCACTTGCTTGTGTCTAGATAAGTGATAGGTGTAAAAAACTCAATCTCTCGACAATGCTTTATCAAACACAATTTTAAAAAAATATAACATTATCATAATTAACTAAAAGCTCAAGATATATGAAATATATTGCTTTGACAGAGTTTTTTCAAACTATAACTAGTAATCCAACATATATTCTGGTTCCAAAACTCGGCATGAAAATAATTACATAAATTTACCATACAAAATACCAAATGGTTACGGACACTACATCACTTACCAAATTGATATGACATTAAATCAAACTAATTTTGAGTTCTGTTTAATAAGCAACTTTCTTTACTTATGAATTGAATATAATGCAAACATACAACACAATCTTAATGGTTTTAATGAAATGGAGAAAATTAAATGTCTTGCAATAGTAAAATAATGAGTATTTTCGTCAAATTGTAACACGAGGTATCAGCATAATGCATTAATGTGTATTAAATTAAATGTTTCAAGCACATTATATACATAGAAGCAATGGAAAATCTCTAGCATTGTTTTCTGTATAATCATACTTTCATTCAAGCCTACTATACGGCTACTAAAATAAGTTACATCCAACACTACTGTCTGTTGTTTAACATCAAATATAAAAGTGAGTAATTTGAACGCCAGACTGAGACATTTCTTCAGACTGTGTTTCTCTCAGCTGAACAAAAGCTTTGTTCAGTGCAGCTTCACGAATGTATTCTTTTTTTCACTTTCTTTTACTTAGGGTTCTTTAATTCAGGAAAACTTTCTTAAATTCTTGAAATGATTGTTTTTGCTTCCTCAAGTTTCCATCTGCGTTATCAACTTGCAATATTTGTTCTATTAGAATCTTTGAGGTAGAGGGAGACCTTATCGTCAGCTTTTTCATTTAGAGTTGTTGAAACTACTATTTGATTTCACTTTCCGTTACGCGTCTGACTATCAATCCAGGGGTCGAGAGTTCGAATCACCCGCCCGGCAACAGTCTCCGTGGTGACTGTATACGACATTGTGTCTCATTATCATTCGTCTTTCACCACTGATTCAAGTGGGAAGTAATCAGTTACTTGTGGAGATGGCGTGTGCTCGTGTACTGGTTAATCCCAGGAAACAATGGTTAGGTTAACTGATCGTCTGTTAGCCCTCGATGGCATAAAATGACGCTATATTCAATCAATCAAACAATCGATTCATGTTAAGTTGATATGTTAGATAAATGGAAAGTGTACCATTTTCCTGAGTTCTGTGATCAAATGAATTTTACAGTGGTGCATATTGTAGCATTTAACTTGTTAAACCCACTGGAAAATATTGATATAGTACTCGGAATATCCTCGCATAATAATGTATTTCTTGCCATCTCATTTAATAAATTCAAAAATAAATGAGCACTCATGTGAGATCCTCTTTTAAAGGCCGTATCGCATGTCAGAACATAAATGGCTATTTAACAAATTTTAAATGAACGAAATTTATCAAATGAGAAGAACGATTTTAAATATCATGATTTCAAGAGTTTCCTAAACATTATGGGCGCCGCCATTTTATAGCTCTTTTAGTTGGAGATTTTCGGTGACGTCATAGCAGCAGTTCCGTTCTAGTTTTCGCGAAATTTTTATTGTGTCGTTAGTGAATGTTCTTTACTGAAACTCTTATGTATATACACTAATTCACGTAAACAGTTGATAGATAGATATACAGTATATTAATTTAGTGAACATCGAAGGAAGACAATTAAACGCGAAAACGATTCTGAATTGAAGGACTTGACCCATAAACATAGTTTCTTCAACGGAATAAGTGGGTGAAGTAATGCGATATGTTATGTGGGCAGCGTTGTTTTTAGTTTTCCTAATATGTAATTTCACAATGCCTCAGTGTCAAGCTTCTGGTGACGTCACGCGCAAAACGCCTATATACTTTGGGGTAGGACCTAAGATTGCAGAATGAAGGGTACCAATGTCTCGGCATACCACTTCCCATGCATACAATTTCTGATGATTTCAGGACGAAGATTACCATATGCGACATACATATAGACTTAAGTGTATATTATCCAGTGGGAAGCTCTTAAAAAATGTGCTAATAACACTTAGCTCAACTGATTTCTGAAATATAATTTGTAATTTTA
Source organism: Panopea generosa (assembly GCA_029582155.1). Classification (NCBI taxonomy): domain Eukaryota; kingdom Metazoa; phylum Mollusca; class Bivalvia; order Adapedonta; family Hiatellidae; genus Panopea; species Panopea generosa. The sequence goes on along the minus strand of CM055896.1, from coordinate 18,657,021 downwards.
TATACTCTTCCAAAATATTTCGAAATTGATATAGCAAACTTTAACAATCTTATACTTGCATGCTGATTAAACAGTTGCGATAATCCAATAAATCATAAAAAGAAGAGGTTAATGCCAAAACTTAAGGTGTGAAAACGACATGGTAACAAAAACTTATTATTAAAATACTAATAAAAGTCATTTAATTGTGACAGGCCCGATTAGCTCAGTCAGTTACGTGTCTGACTATCAATCCAGGTGTCGCGAGATCGCATCCCCACCCGGCAACAGTAACTGTGATGATTGACATACAGCATTGTTTTTCATTATCATTTGTCTGTCACCGCTGATTCAAGTGGGACAGTTATCACTTACTTGCGGTAATGATGTGTGCTCGAGTACTGGTTGACTTTTCAGGAAACAATGGTTAGGTTAACTGAACATCTGTACAGTAAACCCTCGATGGCAAAAAAATGACGACTCTAAATATTCAGTCAAGCATTAATTGTTCACTAACTCATTTTATTAATTTTATAATCAATAGCCAATTTAGTTTATTGATATATGTTTTTTTTTCACAGTCAGCTAGTTCATTATTTTTGAATAGACATTAACTACCTTGACTTCGTAATGAAAAAAGATAAATAAAAAAAATTGTTTCTTTATTTATTCATGAATACATGAAAATGTACATTTATTTTCCTTCTTATGCTTTGCTATTGTATGTTATTCAACAGCAGACTCTGTTGAAATAGTGTTTTGATATACAATTTGTGAAACATATACATAAAATCATATTACATACTTTTTTACTTGTAAGTTTGCATTGATATTGAAACCCTTATTAACTGAAAATGTTTAAATTAGTAATAAGGCATAATACTATGTGATATTACATCCTGTCATAAACACTAGGGTAATAAAACCTGGGGTGATTTATGCTTATAAGGGTACAATATGCACACTGTGACAGGGTATTTCTCATTACCACATGGTGTAAATGTGGTGTTGGTGAATTACGATAGCTCAGCCGGGTGCCAGTAGCTGGACAGTAACATACACTTTGTGCAATATGCCTGTAGATATTATATTCCATATCAGTGACACTCCTTATAAGGAGAAACATTCACATATGTTCAGGGAACTGGTAGAATAGATAATCATTATATATCAAATTGGGTAGTAACACAATTTGAAGAACCAAAATACAGTGCCAGTTATGTAAAACAACACAAAAAATATCCATGCTTCATGCTAATTTTATTAAAAAGGGTATGAAATCAAAATTTGATCAGCCATTTCTCAGTGTGCAACAATGACCACACCAGCTAAACACGATAAGAAAAGAGATATAACATTATTTTTTATTCTCTCTTAGACAGGTAAATACATGTAACAAACCATTTTCCCTTAAATTCCATTCCTGGTCTAAATAGTGTTTTTTGATAATTTATTTACTGAGTAGCAAACAGTATATACCCTGATAGTACAGTATGAATGTGATCTACATCAACGCTGACCGCAAAAATTACTTTTGTTTTCTTATCAAGCTAAGGGTAATTTTACAATTTTGAAATTCAGACATCAATGTCAGGCTACATGATAAGATGCTATACTCGTGATTCATGGGTTCGGGTTTGATCTCAGGTTCATAATCGGTGTGACTGTTTAACATTTATCATCTTTTTGGGTGAAAGCTTCATAAGAAATTGCTATGTTTCTCTGTATTATTTCTGTGATACATTCTAAATCTTCTAAATTTCAAATAGTAAGGTCATTGCATCTGCAGCACGTATTTTCGCCAGACGAAGGCAAAATTACACAAGTTTTCGCAGCTGCAAAAAAAATCTTTCACATGTGTCGGAACGACTGTGCCGTCTCACTATTTCTCTCGTTTTCTAATTCATTTGAAATTCTGGTTCAAAGTTGTAGGCCACAAGTCCTTCTCCGTTATAAAAATTCATTTTATTATTCTTGCGAGTACTTTTGCCGGTGAATATACTTGCACGTTTCTATATCTGCTGTAGCATCTAAATTAATTTTGTTTTAAACCGGAAGTGCAGTTGTGACGACATGCAGGTGTCCAATATGGCGACTTCCACCACAAAGTCGATGTGCGAAAATGACCGTTATAAAACGAGCTGATATATCTTTATGGACTCGAATTTATGCATATTGACACTATTAATAGAAAGCTGAACTCATAGCTATTCATACTATCCTGTTTTATACACAGGGTTGCGTTCCCCTTTAATTATATAGTTATTGTACATGTATATGTATGATAATTACGTAATTTAACGTTTCATACTAAAGTATGAACATCATTATGCAGTTACTTGCCTTAGTATGAACATTAAACATACCAATACATATACTAAAGTGTAAAATTAAGTACATACTCAAGTATGAACATCAAGCATATAAACGAGACATTAAGTTAGTGCAGTGGATAGAACGTTGGTCGAATACGTTAAAGATTACTGGTTCCCAAACTCTCAAAAACTACATTTAATAATGGTTATAACCAGGCAGCAGACACGAGTGATTCATATAATCTTACTTCGCAAACGAGCTTACACAAATAAGTAAAACTATTCGTTTAATAAAAAAGTTATTAATATGTTTAAATATGATACTGTTATATAATTTTAAATAGCACTAACTGATAAACCTGAATATTTTGATTTTCTATGATTGTATGTGTGTAAAACTATAAGGATTAACTTGAATTAGTGTAATTACTATAATTATATTTTTCGACTTTCTGATGCTTTCTAACGGTTACTTAAAACTATATATTATATGAAACTATAATTTACACGAGCTATGTTTATTTCTCTTAAACTTAATATTATTACCTTTTATTCGACATTATTTTATCAAGAGCAATATCCACATGATATTTATTGCAATACGAGGGTCATTCAGTATTTAGTAAGACAAGTTGAATAGAGACCCTGTTTACATTCCTTCAATATAACATTCCCTTTGGTCACATATCTAATAGATGCACAGAATGCCCCTCCCACACCTTCATTTACTGTAATATTTTAATCAATATCTGTTTAATAATTACATATATTATCTATTACCTGATTGTTTACAATGTTGTCTATCACTTGGTCTTGCATTGAATTGTAATTTAGCTATACGCGTATTATTTAACATCAATTTGCCCCTTATTAAAAGGTAAATGCACGTTTCATTCACAAAAGCTGCTGAAGAAATTGAATACATACTGCAAGATTGTTTTTAAATTTATGTACAATGTTGCTTAAAATTAGGTCTTGCATGAAATTAAACTTTAGTTTTACACGTAATATTCAACACGAGTATGCTACTTTTTTAAAAGACAAAATCAATTTTCACTCACCAAAAACTGCTCAACAAATCGAATTCATACTGCAGATTTTCCCCCAATAATTTATATAATGTTGCATATCATTATTGGTTGGGATTGTATTGGCTTTTACCTTTAATGTTACACGAATTATTCCCCTTATTCATCTTAATATTGCATTCCATCTCAAATTTGCTCAATAGCTCAAATACATGTTTCCAGATTGTTTTCAAAAATGTGCAGATGGATACTTATAACTATCCCTTCATTTCAAGTAACTAATTCGGTTGAACGCGAGCAAGGTGTTTGCATATATTTAGAAACTTTTCTGGGAAAATCAAATGCGAGCTTATAGTATCTAGAGTATGAACCAGGTTAATGTATTGAACACTGCCATCAGATATAAGTAAAGTAAAGTTAAGTAAAGTGTTTGTTAATTATAGGGTCACCCCTATTAAAAGGGCCAGCCACACCGGGCTTATAAGGGACATGTATGTTGTACACAGTTACTTCCCTGAAAACTATCATTGCCAGGCGTCAGGCTTTAAGACCTCCCAATTTTGTGGCGGACGCCTTAACCACTAGGCCAGGGAAGACGGTGTATGCTATAATTCAAAACGCAAAACGCGATGTCCTGTAAAGTAACTTTTTTTTTCTTCTTTAAAAAAAATTGATATACAAATTTGAGTTACAATGAAGTGCAATACAAACAAATTGTAAACAATTTAATTTAATCTGACGTAAACATAAAAAGAGTGCCATGAAACATGAAAATTTAACAAAAAACACTCAACCTGAAAACGTTGTACAATGATTTTTTTACAAAAATGAAGATCTGTACGAATATGTTTGTAAGGAATTATCGCGATAACATTTAATGTTAGAAGAAGTAATGCATCTACCGGTAAATCAATATTCTGTAAGCTGAAACTTTTTTGTTATTTGTTGTTACCTAACAAGATATCAATATATTGATATACAAATATTTTGGGTCTAAGATTTAAAAATAGTATACCACACTAAAGACAAATGAAAACGCTATACAGAAGAATATAACGGTATTAAAAGGCAACATATATAGCATAAGTACATCGGTATCCTACAGTAGTCATGGTCTGTTGGTGTTATTGGTTGCTTACATTTATTTCTAATGTACTCATTTTTTTTTCTTGGCATCGTGATGAACAATGAACAACGTGAATAAAAAGGAAAACATTAGTTTATGACACAACACTTTTATTTGTTGACTTTTTTTATATCTGTTTGTGCACTATTCGTTTATAACATAAACTGTCATATCACACAGTTCCAAGGTGCAATTCCCACGTTTTCGAAATTTAACATAACTGGCGTGGATAGGCGGGTCGAAGACAACAGTACAGTCACCTGGTATTCTGTTAAGATTAACAAAATACATTGCCAAGCGATCCGTTGTCTTCCCCAGATAAAGTTCAACGTTATCTAAACCGTGGTCTAAAACAAACAAATAACAAAACATTAAAACAATGAATACCTTATCTCTACAACATTGTTACAGTACACGTCGTCTACAACATGGTTACAATATACGTCATCTACAACATGGTTACAATATACGTCATCTACAGCATGGTAACAATATAGGTCGTCTACAAAATGATTACAATATACGTCGTCTACAGCATGGTTACAATATACGTCATCCAAAGCATGGTTACAATATACGGCATCTACAGCATGGTTACAATATACGTCAGCTACAGCATGGTTACAATATGCGTCATCTACAGCATGGTTACAATATACGCCATCTACAGAATGATTACAATATACGTCATCTACAGCATGGTTAGAATATACGTCTTCTACAACAAGGTTACAATATACGTCGTCTACAACATGGTTGAAATATACGTCGTCTACAACAAGGAAACAATATCCGTCGTCTACAGCATGGCCACAATATACGGCATCTGCAGCATGGTTACAACATACGTCGTCTACAGCATGGTTACAATAAACGTCGTCTACAGCATGGTTACAATATACGTCATCTACCACATCAGTACAATAAATGTCATCTACAGCATGGTTACAATATACGACATCTACAGCATGGTTTCAATATACGTCGTCTACAGCATGGTTACAATATGCGTCGTGTACAGAATGGTTAAAATATACGTCGTCTACAGCACGGTTACAGAAAACGTAGTCTACTGCACGGTTACAATGTACGTCATCTACAGCACGGTTACAATATACGTCGTCCACAGCACGATTTCAATATACGTCGTCTACAGCACTATTACAATATACGTCGTTTGCAGCACGGTTACAGTATACGTCGTTTACAGCACGGTTACAGTATACGTCGTTTACAACATGGTTACAATATACAGCATATACAACATGGTTACAATATACGTCGTCTACAGCACGGTTACAATATACGTCATATACATCATGGTTACACTATAAGTCATCTACAGCATGGTAACAATATACGTCGTCTACAAAATGGTTACAATGTAGGTCGTCTACAACATGGTTTCTATATACGTCGTTTCGACATGGTTACAATATACGTCGTCTACAGCATGGTAACAATATACGTCATCTACAGCATAGTTACAATGTACGTCATCTAAGCATGGTTACAATATAGGCGTCTACAACATGGTTACAATATACATCATTTACAGCATGGTTTAAATATAGGCGCCTACAACATAATTACAATTAACGTTATCTACAACATTGTTACAATATACGTCATCAACAACATGGTAACAATAAAGGCGTCTATAACCTGGTTACAATATACGTCGTCTACAACATGGTTAGAATATACGTCATCTACAGCATGGTTACAATATACGGCATCTACAACATGTTTACAATATACGTCGTCTACAACATGGTTATAAAATAGGCGCCTACAATAGGGTTACAATATACGGCATCTACAACATGGTTACAATATACGGAATCTACAACATGATTGCAATATACGGCATTTACAACATGGTTAGAATAAAATCGTCTACAGCATGGTTACAATATAGGCGCCTACAACATGGTTATAATATGCGTCGTCTACAGCATGGTTACAATAAAGGCGTCTACAACATGGTTACAATATACGTCATCTACAACATGATTACAAAATAGGCGCCCACAACATAATTACAATTAACATCATCTACAACATTGTTACAATATTGGCGTCTGCAACATGGTTACAATATTGGCGTCTACAACATTGTTACAATATACGTCATCCACAGCATGGTTACAATATAGGCGTCTTCAACATTGTTACAATATACGTCGTCTACAACATGGTTAAAATATACGTCGTCTACAACATGGTTACAATATACGGCATCTACAGCATGGTTACAATATACGTCGTCTACCACATGGTAATAATATAGGCGTCTACAACATGGTTACAATATACGTCATCTACAGCTTGGATACAATATAGGCGTCTCAAACATGGTTTCAATGTACGTCATATACAGGATGGTTACAATATACTGTATCTACAGCATGATTACAATATACAGCATCAACATTATGGTTACAATATACGCCATCTACAACATGGTTACTATGTACGTCATCTAAAGCATGGTTATAATATACGTCATCTAAAGTTTGGTTGCAATATACATCATCTACCACATAGGTACAATATACCTCATCTACAGCATGGTTATAATATACGTCATCTACAACATGGTTACAATATACGTCATCTACAGCATGGTTACAATAAAGGCTTCTACAAAATGGATACAATATACGTCGTCTACCACATGGTAATAATATAGCCGTCTACAACACGGTTACAATATACGTCATCTACAGCATGGATACAATATAGGCGTCTCAAACATGGTTTCAATGTACGTCATCTACATGATGGTTACAATATACGGTATCTACAGCATGATTACAATATACAGCATCAACAGTATGGTTACAATATACGCCATTTACAACATGGTTACTATGTACGTCATCTAAAGCATGGTTATAATATACGTCATCTAAAGTTTGGTTGCAATATGCGTCATCTACCACATAGGTACAATATACCTCATCTACAGCATGGTTATAATATACGTCATCTACAACATGGTTACAATATACGTCATCTACAGCATGGTTACAATAAACGTCATCTAGAGCATGGTTTGAATATACGTCGCCTACAGCACGGTTACAATATACAGCCTCAACAGCACGGTTTAAATATACGTCGTCTAAAGTACGGTTATTAAATACGTTGACTTAAGCATGGTTACAATATACGTCGTCTACAGTACGGTTACAATATACGTCGTCTACAGTACGGTTACAATATACGTCGTCTACAGTACGGTTACAATATACGTCGTCTACAGCACTATTATAATATACGTCGTCTACAGCATTGTTACAATATACGTCATTTACAGCATGGTTACAATATTCGTCATCCACAACATGGTAGCAATATAGGCGTCTTCAACATGGTTACAATAAACGCCGTCTATAGCATGGTTACAACGTAAGTCGTCTAAAGCATGGTTACAATATAGGCGTCTACACATGATTACAATATACGTCATCTACATCATGGTTACAATATACGTCATCTACAGCATAGTTACAATATAGGCGTCTATAACATGGTTACAATAAATGTCATCTACAGCATGGTTACAATATACGTCATCAGTTTTAAGGTTCGATCCAAGATATGACCCGATGTTCTTTCTGAAACAATATCCATTTATAGTTTATATCAATATTTTCACTGAATTTGTCCTGAATATTAACTGTTTATTTATGTTAGCCTATGTGATATGTTAACCTTGGTAGGAATAGAATTGCAATATATGATTTAGATGATCTTGATGCAAATGTGTTACTATGTTACTATGTTTATAATACCGTATAACAGTAATATGCATCAATTCAAAGGTCTGGTCGTCCCGTTGTCAGTATACTGTGACGGGTGTATCATATCATGTGTCTGCGGCATGATACTCTATTGTGGTTGCGCTTAGAAAACTGTCAC